>ML675627.1:5814193-5851308 GCA_007922155.1 Mesoclemmys tuberculata | reverse complement strand
TCTGGTTTAAAGGTTTTTGTGATGGTACTTACCCACAGGTAAAAATGTTCACCGCTGTACTAGTCTGACTTTGTCGACCTTCACCTCCCAGCCAGCTCCAAGTAAGTCTCAACCCCACCTAATGAAATGGTAGAACCCAGTTTCTGGCTAATATAGTTCTCTCCACCTTTCAGATGGGGACTGAGGCACAGGGTAAGCATCACGCAGCTGGTCTGTCATAGAGTTGGGCATGGCGCACAGGTCTCTGGCATCGAAGTGGTGCCTTACATCTTAGACCATCATTCCTATCCCAGGCATCCACCCAGCACTAGGAAAGTTTGTGCCCTGTTGAGGAGCTACTTTTCATTGCAGCTTCCTTTACCTTGTAGCACCCCATGCTTCAATCAGGCAAGATGTATATAAACGTAGAAGCTGAGTACCATCCGTCCTTAATTCGGCACATTGCTCTTCTTTTCTCCCCCTCCCCACCCATGAGACCCTGTTCACCAGCACGAGTCAAGCACCAACAACAAAAATACCGTTGAGGTTTATGCTTGCCTCGGGGGCTGAACATCTGTCCTTTCCCACTGAAACCCTTTTGTGCAGATCAAAGTAAAATCTGCTGTGATTGTACACTTCACTCCCTCTCCCCTTTCAACACTTGCAGCTGCAAGTGTTTCCTAGGTTGCAATATAAAAAGAACCCTCCCATCTCCCAACTCCTTTTGTCTGTGAAGGCCCACCACCGTGTGCAGTGACGGAAGTTGCAAACTGCTGCAGCAGGATGGGTTTCTCATTTTCCCACCCTAATGCAATTTTTCCTGTGAGATCGCCTATCTCATAGCACTGATGTGCCCTTTCTTCACTGGGTATCACAATCGTCATGACCAGTGGTCCTGGTATTTAAGGAACCTCCAGACTGGCTAGAATATGAAAGCAAATGTGGGTAGCGTGCCAGCCCTGTTGCCTCAACAAAGAGTATGGTGGTACATGGAGTCAAGATTTAGAGGAGCCGTGGGCTAGCATGTAGTGCCCCCAGTGGTTGCTGGTTTGATTAATCTAAAACATCACTCTCAACTGCTTATGCTTACAGACACGGGCCAGATCCTCAAAGGTATTTTGATGGTTTCAGTAGGAGTTAAACATCTAAACAACTTTGAGGATCTGGTCCTAGCAGACTCATGAAAAGAACATTACGGGGGCGGGGGCGGTGTTACAAGTGAAACAACATGGTACAAAAAAGGTCTTCTCATGTATGTTGACTTCTCCATAAGATTATTGCCTCTCTCCCCATATTGGTCTCTAGTGGGCAATGTCGGTCCAAAGCAGGCTTTAACGGCACCACACATTAGCACCCCTTTTCTGCTTGCTGATGTGATGGAGGTGCCCAACTCGTAAGAACTTTGGGGAATAAGGATGCTTCATTCAGTCCAGGTGCCTGCTCTTCTGTTTTCCTTCGGCCTCGATTTGCAACTCCACTGCACTCTTTTCTGTGGGTAACTCTGATGTCGGGGACAAGCATGTTCCCTAAATAATTTAGCCCATGACACTGGGCCTGGCTAGAGACTGCTTGACTTCATGGGGGTCACCATAGGTGTGTGGTCTCTGAATGCAGCGCTCCTTCCAGGAGCTTGGCCACTGTTACTTTCCCAGTTGCACTGGCATAGGCAGTATATTGGGGAACTTGCGACATTCTGTTAAAAGAAACTGGGCCCAGGCTGAGTAATAGTTGCAACTCATGCCAGAGAAGAGCAGCAAAAATGATTAAAGGCCTGGAAAACATGATCTATGAGGGAAGATTGAAAAAAATTGGGGTTGTTTAGGCTGGAGAAGAGAAGACAGAGAGGGGATATGAGAACAGTTTTCAAGTACATAAAAGGGTGTTACGAGGAGGAGGGAGAAAAATTCTTCTCTTTAATTTCTGAGGACAGGGCAAGAGGCAATGGGTTTAAACTGCAGCAAGGGCAGTTTAGGTTGGATATCAGGAAAACCTTCCTAAATGTCAGGGTACTTCAGAACTAGAATAAATTGCTTCGGGAGGCTGTGAAATCTCCATCGTTGGAGGGTTTTAAGAGCAGGTTAGCCAAACACCTCTCAGGGATGATCTAGATCATTCATAGCTCTGCCAAAAGTGCAGGGGACTGGACTAGATGACCTCTCGAGGGCCCTTCCAGTCCTATGAGTCTATGATACACGTGGCCAAGTTTGCAACTAGCCAGGCCCTTGTTTATGAATCACCAGATAAACAGCTTCGTTTCCTGGAAAGGCTGCACATCATTATTCAAAGGCGGCAGATCCAGTTTAAAAAAAACCAACACCCTAGCTCAGACCCCCCCTGACCCACCCAACCATCTGTTGAAGTTCCTGTTATTCGGTAGCTAATGAGGCTTAACGTCTTTCCATCACACACACCTGGTGCGTGGCTCTCTAGCCTTATTCCAGCCCCTGCATTCAAAGCTTGATGTAGAATAGGCTTTAGTTCTACACATGAGCCCGTGTTAGACACACGCTGTAAATAAACGAAGAGGGACATTGTTGCTGCTGTTTGAACTGTCAGCTCAAGGGCTCCTAATCCCCTTTGCTGTTCCTGAAACAGCCGTTTGCTGGCCCAGAACTCCCATGCATTCTCCTAAAAGCTTTGCTTATGTGTCCTATGTTTAAAGCTTGCGGCCGGGCTTCCTTGGCTTGGGTTTGTGTGACATTTTCACAAGCTAAAGGTGCTCAAAATGGCCAGGGGTCACCTTGCCAGAACTCACAAATGTGCAGAAAGCAGGTTGCCCACAGAGGGGGCTCTTCTGGAATTGGTGGGTAGCTGCCATCATGTTGTCTAAACAGCCTGACCACTTCTGGTTAGTGCAGTTCCCCAGAGAACGTTGGCACACGGGTGTGTCAATCCCGGCTACATTCCAGGGTTAGCTAGTGCCGCCTACGTTCCAAATGCCCCCTGGCAGTTTCAAGTTGTTAAGCTATTCGTCACAGTCCCGTACGGTGTAGCATTGCTGTGTGCTTTTAAACCACTGCTCTGTTCCAATCCAACGGTGGAGCCCTTTCAGTGGGCTGGCGAGACTAATTTGCATGAGTCTATGTTAATATTACGCAGCTGCGCCAGTGTTTTCTAGTAATATGTTCATAAAATATTAGAGTTGGAAGGGACCTCAGGAGTCATCTAGTCCAACCCCCTGCCCGTTCACAGCCTTTAAGGCAAGACATGTCCATGACAGCATCTAGTTGACCACCTGTCTAAAAAGACTCTAGCATTACCCCCCCCCATTATGTCTTCATTGCCCCCCCCCTCCCCCTTCTCCCCCAGCTGCCCTTCTAGTCAGGCTCACCTGTCTCTGATTTTGGCAATGCTACTCCATGCTACCATAATGCGGCTAATAAAAAACTGTCAACTTCAACACAGTGACTGGTTCCCCACAGCTATTCAAGCTACTGCTTGAGCACCTGTTTTGAGCATCTGCCTCAAAAAATTGCAGCCACAGCCAAAAAAAACCCAACATTGAACGTGTCAGATCTTACAAAATAAGATTGGTGTGCTCAAGGGATGGATGTTCGCCTGCACACAGTCATGAAATAACGAGGCGTAAAGGATCAGGAAAATGCATGTGTGCTTTATTCATGTACATGTTTGAATACTGATGCTTACAGAAGTTTAGTTAAATACAGATTATAGCCCAATAATATATGTTAACATCAGCCATTCACACAGCCCACCCCCCCTCGTCCCCGAGCATACACACATTTACAATCTTTTAGCATCGCCTGCCATCAATTGTTTTATTGCAAAAATTATGCCTTCCTGCAGAAACGTCTTCCTCACCAGTAGTTTTGCTTTTTGGAATTTATGCAGCTTGTATATACCGAGTTACACAAGGTGTAAGGAATTCCCAAACCACTCAGGAAATGGCACATCAGAAAATATAGCTCAGCAACTACACAGAAGTTTGATTTTTTTTTTAAAGTATGTATCTTTGTGCTTATGAAAGTCTGGGGGGGTATGTATTAATTCGGAAGTGTCCATCAACATCCCTCACCCCCCCCTCCTGTGCAAGCAGATACACTAAGGGCCCAGGTTAATAGTGCTGACAAAATGTAATAATTTTGACATTTGAATGAAAATGTGGCATATAGATGGTGTTTTTCTTGCGAACACTGAACCATGGTAAGAATGGCAACTACTGTTTCCCTCCCAAAATTGTCATATTTGCCTGTTGGGTATAATAAGGAATTAAAAAAAAGAAGTTGCAGAAATTGAAATTGTTAATGAACTTTCCCCTCGATTTCAAAGTTGACGGAAATAAGGGATGAAATGTTCATTACAATTTTCTTTTTAACTCTGCTCTAATGCTCAATCCTAGAGAGATTGCTCACCTTACCTCATTGGCTCATCTGGCTTGATATGGACACCATCCTCTTTGTTAATGCCCCCCCACGTTCGCCACCTGGCCAGTGCTCAGCAACCACAAGCTTTGAATGTTTAAAGTGAGTGGGGGAAAAAAAACCCTCAGTCCTCAAGTGAGTGATACCTACGGGGCTCCCCACCAGATTGCGTCTGCCTCCATCCAGCGCGGCCAAAACCTATTCAACTGTCTGCACATTTCAGCTATGCATCAATTTGCCCCCACTTCCCTTCTGGTTCTGCGACTCCTTTTGGAGGCTAACCCAGCCCGTGCATGCCAATGTTAGGAATTCATAAGACACAGGGATTTGCGGAGGGGAAGAAAATTAAGGAGACTCTTTTTTGCCTCCATTGAAATGCATTGGCCTGGAAAAGTGTCCAAGGAGCGAGTGGGGAGGAGGAAAAAAAACAATAAATATTTTGCTGCCAAGACTTAGGGCTGTTTTGCCCAAATATCAGCTGCTGTGTCTGAGACATGAAACGTGACAATGTGTGAGCTTGGTTTTGAAGCAACAATTGAGCCCAGTTCTCTGAAACGTGAGCCTGGTAACTGTATGGCTCGCTGACTCTGCAGCCACTCAAAAAAGCCTGGCCTTACACAGTGATCCACAAGGCAGCTGAGGCCAGGTCCTCAGCCCATTTGTCCCATTTGAAATGCTGCTCACTTAATTCCACCCGGCAAAGTGTGTAATGACTCAAATTCGCCACACCAGATTTTCCCAGGATGCCGGTTGTAGGGGAAAGGCTGGAATGACTTTTTCCTCATGCCTTGGATGGCTATAGGGAAAAAAAAAAAAAACCACTCACGCAGAACACACAAATTAGCTAAGGAAATGGCACCGTGACACTTCAAAATCCCCACGGCTATTGCCCTGGGAAGCAGGGTACGTTCCTAAAAGACTGCCATGTTAGTGACAGTTGTAACCAGTAATGCAGCTTGAGTGTGGCTCAACACAAGAGGATTGGTGTGGAGCCCTGCCTCTCAGGCGGCTGTGGCCAGAACACCAGGGAATTGCCACAGCGGGGTACAGGTAAGGAGCATCTCACATGATGGGTGCAGCTGAGGTAGCTTCCTGGTATAGAGGTAAGATCCTTGTGTAGGTTGTCAAAGGGTCAGCGTTCAAATCGTGCCTCTGCTGTGCCAGACGGTGTAATGATTTGCATAGCACGGATATTAGCGGTGGCACGTCATCCAGTCTCCGCCAGCTCTCAGGTGCTCAGCGTGGTATAAGACATGGCATCGTTTCGGATAGCGTGCCCTAAGCCCACCCCAATAAGAACGCAACTCAAAAATGCACCACGCACTGTGGGGAATCTGCCTGCTCATCTCTGGCACCAAGCTGAGGCTATGTCTGCTCCCAGATTTGTGCTTTCACATTTAAACCTGGGGGGTTGAGGGGGTCCCTGCCCAGAAGCCCTGATTTTATGAAGCTTCCTGGGACAGCCGAGCCCTCGGTGCAGGGAGGTGTTTGAGAGCACAGCTTCCGTCACTTTGGGCGGGAGGCCATGCCGGGGCATTGATGAAGCTGACCTCAGAATGCCAGGACTTCACTCCAAAGTAAGTTGTAACTGCTCGGGTGTCCCCCTGGACTAAGGCGCTGGGGATGTGTCTTTTCCCTTGCAAGTTTCCTTTACGTTTTAAGCAATCAAGCAACTCAATCAGCTTCTCAGGGGCCTGGGAGAAGAGGGCAATGTAATAGAGACAAGCCTCTCTCCAGGTCCTTGTGCTTGCGGGGCTCTGTTGGGTGGTGATGGCGAGCGCCGCCTGCCACTGCTGATGCCAACAGGAGTTCAGGGCACACTCACCACCCTCAGGTTCATACGCTTTATCTCCACTGAAGGGTGGGGGGTGGTGACCCATGGGCCATCTAGCCCATTAGCCTCTCCCTGACATGGGCCAGCACCACATGCACTGACAGAAGAAGGTGCAATAAATCCTGGAATAGGAAAGTACAGGGAGCCCTTCTTCTGATCCCATTATTGAGAAGTTGAGTTAGCAGCTGAAGCATGAGGCCATAAGCCGACCTAATGAGGGTAGCCCCATGTAGCTAACGATTTAACAAGGAGAATCATGGCAAGCTGTGCCCATGCCGCCTTTAGTGCCTGGATCTTCTCATACAGAGGCTGGGTTTTTGAGTAGTGCCCGTGGTCATTTGAGTGGGTAAGTTAGGGCTCTGCTGAACCTTTTCCAGCCCATCTGTCATTTGCGTGGCTAGGGAAACACCAAGTAAACCACTGAACGACCGGTGCATCTCTGAGGGGATGTCCACACTGCGATAAAACTTGTGGCTGGCCCATTTTGGCTGACTGGGGCTTGTGGGGCTCAGGCTACAGGGCTATAAAATTGTAGTGTTGATGTCAGGGCTTGGGCAGGGTCCCAGACCCTGAGCGTCTACACTGTAATTGGATAGCCACAATAGTCTGAGCCAGCTGATGTGGGCCAGCTGTCGGTGTTCTATTGCACTGTAGACACAACCTTTAAGACCAGAAAACTTGCCTGTCGTGTGAGCAAGAGTCAAGTTACATGAACAGCAATTCGCGCCTGGAGGCGCACACATCTCAAGAGCTTATAAAAAGATGAGCGTTGAGCGGGACGGTATGTTCTACCCTTACTTCACACGTGGATGTGACAAAAACTACCCCAAACACTTGATAGGACCAGTTAAGAAAGTCCAGGGTCAGAAGCAGATGCCAACATGAATTGCCAAAGCCAGCAAAGAAATGGGAAGGCGACACACGTGTTTCTTCCTGAAGACCATTAACGCATGAACATGGTTTTCTACGAGAGAGGGGCAGGGTTTGGCTGGGAGTCACACAGTCAGACATGTAGAAAAACCAGCCAGTTCAGGGATCGCACAGCCTGGGCGCTGCTCTGCCCCTCAGAGACGCCTGGTGTCTTCTGCAATGGGCAAAGGCATGTAGGTGATGGCCTTACTCGCAGCCAGGTGTGGGGTTCTGCTGGTCCTGCCACAGCGCGGGTCACTGTGTAGAAAGTTTTAAATATGCCTGACCTGTTGTGAGTCTCCCCATGAAACCCTCCCGACAGATCATCCGTCAGGCATCTTTTCCCACTCAGCTGGCGCAGGAGAGCTCATGGCCTCTGACGCTCTCGTTTCTTGCTATGTCCCGAGTGCTGGGCTCTATGAAGAGAACTGTCCACAGCGCTGCACTGCCATGAAAAACTCTACAGGGAGCTGGCGACGAGACCCAAGCCAAGGAGCGGGCAGGGTGCCAAGGAGCGAGCTGGTGAGCCACCTTCGTTTTTACAAAATAAAAGAAATTGTCTGGGGGATGAAGGGGAAAGTGCCACATACACCCCTCAACTTCCCCCAACAGTTGCTTTTTTTTTTAAGAGCCAGACACGTGTACAGTCCCCGCTTGCTGCGTGTCTGCGCCATTTCACATTGCAAGCAGGAGTGGCACAGCGAGAGCCGTGGCGACCCACACCCGCAGCCATCCCGTTGCGCAGGATGCTGCTGCTAAGCTGGAGGATTCGGATGCCAGTTGGGTGGAGCCCCGTAGGAGAGGCTCCTCTCCGGACACCTACAAAGAGAATGGAGACAGTGCTGAGGTCGTCTGCCCCCACGTAGAACAGACAGGAGCTGAGCCAATCGCATGGCATTTAACTATATGCATGCAAAGAAGCAACAGTGGATGTGGCCCATTTAACCGAGGCCTTTCAGACTCTGGGCCCAGGGCTACTACTAACAGTGAGCAGAATGGACGGTGATTGCACTTTCTTCCTTGGGGCTAAGGCCAGATAACACTAAACAAAGGACTGGAGAGGGGGCCTCCGGGGTCATTGAGTCCAGTCTCTCGCTATCACAGGCAACCCTGTACCAGCTTGGTCACAAACGTACCACACTCCAGCTTCAAAGGAGCCGGGGCATTTGCTCCCACTCGCATGCCCGCTCTTACTGAGCGGCTGTTCTAGAGTCTCGCTCATCCAATGGTGAGAACCCGTCTTCTAATTTCCAGCCTCAGTTACTTCCTGGCCAGTTTATCAAGTTGTTCTTGAGCCCACACTGTCCTTTAGTTTAAGTAGCTCTTTCCTCTGGTCTTCGCCCCTGATGTATTTACAGGGAGCAACCAGATCCCCTCTCAGCCTTTGTTTTGCTAGGCTAAAGAAGCCAAGCTATTTTAGTCACCTCTTGTAAGGGAGGATCTCTGTTCTCTCCGATCACCCTAGTAGGGCTTCTTGTCACCTGTCCAGTTAGAATTCATCTTTCTTTAATATGGTGACCAGAACTGCACACAGTTGGCCAGACAAGGTCTTACCAATGCCTTGTACAATGGCATGAACACTCCTCTCTCTGCTGGAAATACCTTGCCAATAACATAGCTGCTCAGTGACTGTCAGCAGGTGTGTTCATAACACAGTGTTAACTCAAGGATCCCACCTCCAGTCCTTCCCTGGCATTGGATTATTAGGCGGGAGAGTGGCCACACCTCAAAACAGCAGGGTTCGCTGGAATGCCCTGGATCCACTCCAGTGCTATATTCAACTGTGGGTGGTGCCTGTACTTTCAGGGGCACATCTCATGGAGCACAGCACCACAGGTTCAGGGTCTCTTCCAAGCTCACACCAAGCCACCTCCCCATCTATAAAGGGAGCTGGGGGGGTTGGAGGCCCCTTTTGTTACGTCTGTGTAATCAGCTTAGGGTTTCCTAGCCCAAAAATGCTCGTGCCAGGAAGAATTAACACAATAGGGAAAGTTCAGCTTTAAGCAAAGATGCCAAAGGCAAACAAAGCATGCCAGCTGGGGATGTTACAGACACCGGCTCTGTAAAATAGCCATGATCACCACAGAGGACAAAAAACCCCCCCACTTTTTGCACTTTTTTTAAGGCTTGGCTTTCTCTTCAAATTTATATTGGCATAGTTATATCAATCAGGGGTGTGTGAAAGAAACCCAAAGTCCCCATTGACACAGCGCTAGGGGCAAAACCCCCAGTGCGGATGCAGCTATGTCAATGGAAGAAAACGTCTTTTGATGTATCATCATGCAGGGAAGTGGGGTTCCTAGACAAGCAGAACATGCCTTTGGTCAGTGTAGGCCGAGTCTACAGTCAGGGGTTATGCCAACATAGCTATGCTGACGTGCTCTGCAAACATGAACATAGCCTCTGAAGTGGGAGCGGATCGGAGATGGGGTAGGAGGCGTTGAAAATACATAGAATGAGCGTTGCTTTGGGATGAAGAATGACTCGGTGTTTCCGGCACCAGCCTGGGCCTCAGAGGACTGAGGTTGAGTTTTGGGGCCTGTGTGACCATGGGTGAGTCATTGATTTCAGTGGGGTTAGATGCTGAGATACCTCAGAGGATTCGTGATTCACTTCCCTAGCTGTATAATGGGGGTAACAACACGGCCCTGCCCCACAGGGGCGGTGGGACGACAAACTCATTAATGCCTGTGAGGAGCTCAGACACTACGCTGATGGGAGCCAAAGAAGTGCCTACTTAAACATAAGAATGGCCTTGTTGGGTCAGACCAATGGTCCATCTAGCCCCGTGTCCTGTCTTCCAACAGTGGCCACGGCCAGGGGCTTCAGAGGGAATGAACAGACCAGGGGATTTCTGAGTGATCCGTCCCCTGTCATCCAGTCCCAGTTTCTGACAGTTGGAGGTTTAGGGACACTTTAGTGCTGCTGGGTGTTCAATGATTAGTCACAACACAGAATTATAGAAGATGAGGGTTTGAAGGGACCTCAGGAGGTATCTAGTCCCACCCCCTGCTCAAAGCAGGACCCACCCCAACTAAATTATCCCAGCCAGGGCTTTGTCAAGCTGCAGCTTAAAAACCACTAAGGATGGAGATCCCCCCGCTCCCCCCCCCCCGGACTCCCCCCCCCCCGATAACCCATTCCAGTGCTTGACCACCCATCTAGTGAAAAAAGATTTCTCCTAATATCCAACCTAGACCTCCCCCACTGCAACTTGAGATGGTTGCTCCTTGTTCTGTCATCTGCCACCACTGAGAACAGCCTAGTTCCATCCTCCCTGGAACCCCCTTTCAGGTAGTTAAAGGCTGCTATCAACCCCCCCTCATTCTTCTCTTCTGCAGACTAAACAAGCCTAGTTCCCTCAGCCTCGCCTCAGAAGTCTTGTGCTCCAGCCCCCTAATAATTTTTGTTGCCCTCCGCTGGACCCTCTCCAACTTGTCCACATCCTTTCTGTAGTGGGGGGCCCAAATCTGGACACAATACTCCAAATGCGGCCTCACCAATGCCGAATAGAGGGGAATAATCACTTCCCTCATCTGCTGGCAATGCTCCTGCTAATGCAGCCGCACATGACGCTAGGACTGCGAAGCTCTCTAATGTTTGCATGCTCATCAGGATTGGCCGTCCTGCTTCAGCCTTGCACCACTGGAATGGAAATCTCCTGGGAACAGGCTGTCCCATGCTACAGCCTGAGAGGCCAGCCATGCCAGCCGATAGCCTTGCCTCCGCTGTCTCCACACTGCCACTCTCTGAGGTAACCAGGAAGTGCAAAGATACCTGAAATGGAGGCCAGGTAGGGGAATGTTTCCAAACCTCCCAGAGGACTGTGGTTCCAGCTGGGCTTGAGCTGTGGGGGGAGGTTGGAGGCTGTGTTCATTTTTGTGTTTTGTGTTTGTCCCATGCAATTTAAAGGCAACACGCGAACCCCCTGCACGCAGGAGCTCGCTCCTCCATGCGAACACGAGACAGGGCTGTAGCGTTTGCTTCTTGCACGTGTAGTTGAGGCTGCAATCATGCGGGATTCTGTCTTCGCTGCAGCGTGACTCTGGATGATCGGCAGCCAGGTCAAAGCACCCAGGTTAGCCCAACCGATGCTGCAAAGCTGCTCTCAAGTTACTGTTTCCTCACTGATGCCACCCTCCCAACCCTGTCTGGGGACATAGCCTGTGGTTCTGTGTGCTGAGATGCTCTCAGATTGTTTCCGCCTCAATAGAAGGAGAACTTGTCTGTCCTCCAGGGAGATTTGTGGGAAGGCCCCAGAGGACGATCAGCAGGCGACTGATTTTACCCACGTCCTCGCTACAAAGAGGGTGGGTTCCAGCCTGCATTAAAGTGGAGCCCAAGCTGTAACCTGCCCTGACCAGCCCTGTAAACTACTCCAGGCTTAAGGCACTGCCAAACCCAGGTAAAAGGGTGCAGGTAGAGGGCTGTAGCCCATGGCATAGAGCCCCATGGGGGACACAGGACGACCCCTTTACCGAACGAGCGTTATCTCACTTGCTGAATTTCTAAGTCTGCACAAAGCTTAGCAATGAATGTGACATAAACCCTGCACCTCATTACCCGGGCTCAACAATTATGCAGCGCTGAACAGTCCCAAAGGCTACCCTGGCTCCGTCCCTAATGGAGGGTATGTACATCCAGAGCTAACCTGTAGAGGGTTACACTACCCCAATGGAGTTGGCTAGCAAAAGGATCTGAGTCCTCACTCCCGCTGCCTTCACCCAGAGGTGCACCTGCCTCGAGGGCTCCCTTCCCGCTCTCCTGTGTGGTGGGGTCCCCGTAACCCCCACAAGGCTGGGCCTAGGTTTCCTGGGGCTCAACCCCCAATCTTGCCATGGTCCCTTAGGGCAGGGGCTGGGGTGTCCCCACTGCGGGGGGGCTAACTGCAGCGGGCGCTGCCCTGACCCACTGATCAGTGCCTACAGTGCAAATAATATGACGGATTACACAAACAGCAGCCAAACGTCAAGTCCAAAACTAAGGAGAGGAGAACGGTTACAGGAAACACCCAGCGCCGCCCCGGCCCGGGGCCCCACACGCAGCGTCTCTGGGGTGTGAGGGACGCTCACAGTCTGTGTCACACGTCGCAGCCCCTGCCCCAGCCTGGCTGCGCTGCAGGGACGCAGAGAGTCAGACACGGGCTCCGGCTGTGGCCACATGCCCCCGGCGCTAGGGGCAGGGCCCTTCTCCCAGCATCACCCCCCTGTCGGGGTCACGACCCCCCTCTGAGTCTGGCCTGTGCAGCCTCTGGGCTGGGGGCGTCTCCCTGCGCCGGGCCCTGCCCAGGTCCCCCTCGCTCTGCCCAGCCGCTTGCTCCCCGACCCGGTGCCGGACAGCTCCAGCCCCTGCCCCGCTCTGCTCAGTGCAGCTGGGCCTGGCCTGGCCCGGCTCTCTAGGGTACCCCCCTGCCCGCCTGGCTCCCTCATTGGCCTGCCCACCCTGTTGATCAGGGCAGCCTCTCCCCACTGGCCCTGGGGCTGTGTCTGTTTCAGGGCCCTGCTTCCTCCAGAGATGCCAGCCCAAAAGACCCGCTAGGTTTCAGTAAGGGGCTAATAAACCCCTTACATTTAGGTACCTTCCCTTAACTTCACAACACAATCCAGTTTACAAAACCCCCCTTAACTCGTGTATAAACTTCAAACAGCACCAAATCCCCCTCGCCCCCAGCTTCTTGCAAGATTCAAAACAACAGGGAAAGAGGGGGCTAAAAACCCAGAAGGCAGATGGTGACGTGCTGCTATTAGCACGGCAGGGGAACCAGAAGTGGGCATCGGGTTTCCAAAACTCTGCACTGTGCCTCCCCCCAGCCTGAAACACAGCGAAGCCCAGCTGGTCCTGTACGTATCACTGGAGCCCAGTTAACGGGGAGTTTCTGCTACACAGCATGGAGTGTATCAGGGCCATTGCTGTCATTTAACGATAAGCTAACAACGCTTCTATGACTGTAACACACACTAAACCAGGGTTAGCGTATTTATTATTACTGGCAGACAGAGAGGTGCCACTCAGCATAATAATAAAATACTGCTAATAATGCAACGGTATTTTTCTTGTGTCTAGAGTCTTTCAATTGAGGAGCTCAAAGGGCTTAATGAACGTTAATTAATTAACACGCAACATCCCTGGCATAGAGCAGTGTTAGTCCTATTTTACAAGTGGGGAAACTGAGGCACAGGGCAGTTCCATGACTTACCTGAGGTCACAAAGCAAGCCCCCAGCAGGGCCAAGAAAAGGACCCAGGAGTCCTGACTCCCAAGCCCCTGCTTACCATTACTCATTCCTATCACAGCAGAAGCGCCCCGGCTATTTTACAGGTGACAAGCTTCCCAGAACAAGAGGGGGCCAACAGTGACCCAACGTGGGCCAGAGTCAGGAGTGAGGACAGCGTGGCCTGATGGTTAGAGCTGGGTTTTTTTAGAAGAGTTTATAAAGGAATGAGGGTTGGGAAAGGCCTGAAGACGAAGGGTGAGACTTGCCAAGGAGTCTCAGGTGATGGAGGCCCTGGACAAGTGGCCTGGGATGAGCATAGAGGGAGTAGAGGACAGCAGAAGACAGGAACTCGGCCGGGAAGCCAAGGAGGAGGACCGTGAATTTGACTTGAGAGCCAGTGAGCTTCTCGCTCCACCCCTACCTTGGTGGGCTGGAGCTGCTCAAAGATATTCCCTCTGAGGGTGGCAGCTGCTCTGTTGGCGTTTCGCTCCTGCTTGTACATCTGCGTCGTCGGGGGCACGGACGGGGCCAGGCCCGCCGTCAGGTACGTCCCATTGCCGAAGGCCAGGATGGCGTTTTCTTGGAGAAAGGGGAGAAGAGAAATCAGAGCAGCGGTCTCAAGGAAAGCGTTAATGTCCTCCCCGCAACTCTCCCGCAACCCCCACACTGGTGCTTCCCTCCTCAGGCAGGCCACGGACCAGCCAGGCCTCTCCTGCCATCCCTGCTAGCATCCGTCTGCCCCTGTGCCCTGCCTCCGAGTGTGTGTGGGCAGGGAGCTGCGGGGACAGCGGGGAAAGCCGGCCAAGGGAGGAGGGAAGGTGGAGTTTCCCTGCAGGGTGTAGGGTACAGAGATTGGAGGGCCCCCCAGGATGCCAGGGTTGCTGCCCCAGAGGCCAGAAACCCTGCCCCCTCTATGTGGAGTGCGCTGAGGGACTCCCTCTTAGCAGAGACAGGGATGGCCTTGTTCTCGCGGGACGGCGATGCCCCACACGCACTCAGTGCAGCGTTCTGTGCCGCTGGCAGCTGGGCATAGGGCAATGAGCCCGCTACGGCCTTGGCTCTCTTATCTCACTCCAGCCAGGGGCCAGCCCATACCTCTGCCCCATCCCATGAGGTGCCTGAGCACGGGAGAGAGAGCCAGGAACCCCTGCGGTTTCAGCCCAGCTCCCTCTGTGAGCCTGGGCCAACCACGTACCCGCACAGAGCCTCAGCTTCCCCACAGTCAGAATGGGGAGGACTGTCCTGGGTGGGGGGCTGATTGACCCCCCACCGCCTCATCCTGTGGTCACTGTGGCCCTCAGAACCACGCGGGGGTGGCAGCACCCAGTGGGCTGGGTTCCCCTTGGCTTTTCCCCGGGTGGAGTCGCCTACAGCAGATCATGACAGGCTGCCAGCCTGGCATTCCCCTCCCCTACACCCCGGTGCTTCACAGCCAGCGCACACAGGGCCTCCATCCTCCGAGGTAGCCAGGCACCTCACTCCCATTGGTTTTAGCTGGGAGTTAGGCTCCTAAATACCTTGGGGGATCTGGACCTATATGACTAAGGGGCTGAGCAGGGGGCGTGGGGCCCCGGGTGGTCCCCCAACGGCGATACTGGATGGGGCCATAAAATCAACCTTCCCTCCTGCCTCAGCAGAGCGACGGAGGCTGGCACGTGCTCAGCTGTGAGGCAACCACTCACAGCAGAAGATGCGCAGTAACGTCAGGGCATAATTGTTCTGTTGAATGCCTTTTAATTGCATGCATTCAGAGAGACAGATCAGCACAGGATCACAGAGCGATGCAAGACAGGGAGCGTCTTCATTGAACTAGCGCTAAAAACCAGCCAGGACTGGCCGAGCTATCCCCTAATAATCTAACTCTATTGCTACGGCAGCAAGCTGAGCTCGGTTGCTACAGCAACCTAGGCAATTAGGCAAGACACGAAATACCCAACAATAATGCAGTCAGAGCAGCCCTAATGATCCGCAGGGGTTAAGGGGAGCCACTGGCCATCATGGAGTCTCAGAGGCTCAGGCTTTATATGGGAGCAGCTCCCATGGGGTCCGCTCAGCTGGCAGCCAGCTGCAGATTCTCCTCCTGTTAAACTTCCCTCCGAAGCGTGCAGGACGCCGCACCCTGTCATCATTGCGTGGCCACGTAGAAAGCCCACTGCCCAGTGGCACTCCGCTGCTTTTCAGCCCAGCGGCTCTCATGGGCCCTGAAGGGAAGCCAGCACGCAGGCTTGGTGATGCGTTCGTTAGCGGGGCTGGCAAACTGGCCATGAGGTCCTGAGCGCAGGTTCACTGCGGGATCAGGTCGATGGGGAGGCCTGGCAGAGAGAGGAGAAAGGCGCAGGCCTCTCCCACCAGAGTAAAGGTAGGGCTGGAAAATGCTGGCCATCTCTCTCAGCACAAATGTTCCCCCCCTTGTCAGGTTTTCTCAAGTGTGACGGGCTCAGGGCCTGGCCGGCAGCTCGCAGGCAGCTGCTGGACGGATCGCGCATCATCTCAGGACGTTGATGGATTCTGACATCTTCAGTTCTTGTCACCTTTTCCAGGGCCATAAAGATTTTTCTAGCCAGTTTACATAACTCAGACCGCCTCGTCCCAGACTTTCACCTTCTCCCAGCAATTTCAAGCGCTAGGACATCCATTTGATCAAGCAGCGAAGCAGGCGGCACGCTGGCCGGGGATGGAACAAGCCGGCCGAGCTCTCCTCGGCGTTTGTAGGGCTATGCGGTAAGCGTGCTTGTAACCTAGTACGGGCCAGCGGCTAGGCCCTGGACTGGGAATCAGGAGAGAGGGGTGCGCTGGGTGACGGGGGGGGGTCACTTCACCTCTCATTGCCTGGTTCCCCACGCGCCCTCTGACAGCGCTGTCTATTTCGGGCAGTGACTGTCTCTCACCAGCACGGCTGGGGTCCTGACCTCGGGTCCTGACCTCTGGGTGCTACTGAAATACTAACGAGGCACAAATTCCGGCCTGGCCAGGCTGGAAGTGGGAGAAGGCACTGGGAACCCCATCCCACGGGGTTGCCATGGGGCAGCTTTAATTTGGCAGGGAAACGCAAGGACGAAGGCTAGTGGTGCAGCATTCCCAGCCTACAGGGGACGTAACGGGGTTGGGGAGGGCACAGCAATGCTCCGACTACGTGGCAGGCGCAGCGCTGTGCTGCGATGGTGGCAGCTGGGCCTCCTTTCACACACCCTCTCCAGCCCCCTTGCAGGGGCACCTGTGAACCTTCCCAAGCCCTGCCGCTGTCTGCTACTCACGGAGACAGAAGTTGTCGGTGAAGAGGCGCAGGAAGCTCTCGCACTCCTCCTGCCTGTTGCCGCTGGCGTTGCACGTGCACCACGGAGCTATGCTGGAGGTCGAGTTGTCGATGTAGTTAGGCGTGATGGGGCTCCCTGCCAAGATGGACGGAGCAGGGTCACTCTTACTGGAGGAACCGGCCAAGAACCAAAAGCACGTGGGCTCCCAGGAGCTAAGCTTCTCCCCACCCAGCCACGTTCCCGTGGGTTCCAGGGGGCTGCCCTTAGGTCTGCCAGGACCTCTTTCCCTTTGCGGTTGCCCTGCTAAGAAGTGATGCCATGGGGAGCCCTGCTTCTCTCCTGGCCACATTTTCAGATTGATTCTGCTCTGTTCACAGACCCAGCATGCCCCGTGGTTTGAGAGGCCAGGGTGATGCATGTAGCTAGTGACATTACACCCCCACTTTGGCCCCTTTGCTACAACGCTGTGCATCTTCCTAGATCCCACAGTCTGCTTATTGTCTAGCCCAGGGGCATGAAGTCTGATTGCAAGGAGCCCTAGAGAACCACACAGCCTTGTTCAGACAAAGAGGCTTTGCCTATTGCAAGGACAAGCTAAGGCTCCAGAAGGATCCAAATGGTGAGTAAGGGAGGATTAAAACTGAATGCCTCCACAGATTCAGGATATCCCCAAACCAGCCTTTCCTTCCCATCTCCCTAGTCCTCTTCCCAGGCTCCAGCTGCGCCTGTGACAGGAGCTGCAATCAGCTGCCTTTTCCTGACCGACCCAGGCCAAAGCCCTGTGAAGCTAATGGAGTGTGGAGGATGGTGCTTTCCAGCTGGCTCGGCCAGTGGTGAGTGTGACGTGATCGGCAGATGGGGTCTGCCTGGTGACCTAGGACTGCCAGTCCGTGGACGGTCGGGCTTTGCAGGATCTGCAAGCAGGCAGGAGCAGGGACAGCATTTAAAGGAGAAACATGCTGTAAACACCACCCTCGCCTTTGTTCTCTGGGAGCATCTAACACTTAATCTTTCAGTATCTTGATATCACGTTCACTATATGCAGCATGTGCAGAGGTGCTGCTGAGGAATAAGAAGTGACACCGCATTAGGATCAGACCTGGGATCTACTTCCTAGGTCCCTTTGAGTCACATTTGCTTTCGCTGCTGCTGCACGGAAGTGAATTGTTACGCCTGTTAGCCTGGCAGAGCCAGCAAGTGATGGAGCTGGATTCTAACCTCGCCAGGATTGTTAAAATGAGCTCCGATGGCAAAATCCCTATTGCCGGTGAGGACGCGAGGGGCAGACGGAACGTGGGGCGCGCTCATTAGATCTCAGGGGCGAGCAACGGCCCAGAATGGGAGGTGAGAAAGAATCGGAGAAACACCAACTTACGGGCACAGCCTCATACCTATGATTCCTGTGTATGCCAGCAGACAGGCAGCGTAGTTCTCCCGCCGGCAGCCAGTGGCAGACTGCGGGGAAGGCTGGCAGTTAAACTGAAACTCTGCATATCGGGACCTGCACGGGACAGAGAGCGCGAAGGGAGATGTTACCATGACTTCACTTACCGCACTTGCATATAAATAGGCTCACTCATAAGGTCGCTGACTTATGTCCTAAACCACCTACAAGGAATAACTAAGAACAAAGGAATGGCCACACTGGGTCAGGAATGGTCCCTCTAGCCCAATACCATGTCTTCTGACAGTGGCCAGCGCCAGATGCTTCAGAGGGAATGAACAGAACAGGGCAATTATCAAGTGATCCATCCTGTCATCCACTCCCAACTTTTGGCAGTCAGAGGCCGAGGGACACCCAGAGTATGGGGTGGTATCCCAGACCATCTTGGCTAATAGCCACTGATAAATCTATCCTCCATGAACTTACGTACTTATTTTTTGAACCCAGTTATAATTTTGGCCTTCACAACATCCCCGGGCAATGAATTCCACAGGTTGACTGTGCATTGGGTGAAGAAGTACTTCTTTTCCTTTGTTTTAAACCTCTTTATGTTAATTTCATTGGGTGATCTCTAGTTCTTGTGTTATGTGAAAGCGTAAATAATACATCCTTATTCACTTTCTCCGCCCCATTGATAACTGTATTGACCTATATCACATCCCCCCTTAGTCGTCTCTTTTCTAAGATGAACAGTCCCAGGTTTTTCACTCTCTCATATGGCAGCTGTTCTATGCCCCTGATTATTTGTGTCATCCTTCTCTGTTCTTTTTCTAGTTCTAATGTATCTTTTTTGAGATGGGGTGATCAGAACTGCACACAATATTCAAGACGAGGGCGTACTATGATTTATGCAGTGGCATTATGATATTTTCTCTCTTAGTATCTATCCCTTTCCTAATGGTGCCTAACAGACTGTTAGTTTTTTTGACTGCTGCTGCACATTGAGCAGATGTTTTCAGAGAACTTATCCACAATGACTCCAAGATCTTTTTCTTGAGTGGTAACAGCTAATTTAGACCCCCATCATTTTTTTTATGTATGGTTGGAATTATGTTTTCCAATGTGCATAACTTTGCATTCATCAACATTTAATTTCATCTGCCATTTTGTTGCCCAGTCACCCAGTTTTGTAAGATCCCTTTGAAACTCTACGCAATCAGCTGTGGACTTAACTATCATCAGTAATTTTATATCATCTGCAAACTTTGCCAACTCACTGTTTACCCTTTTTTCCAGAGCATTTATGAATATATTGAACAGCACTGGTCCTAGTTACAGATCCTTGGGGGGCCCCGCTGTTTACACCTCTTCCCTGAGAACACTGACCATTTTATTCCTACCCTTTGTTTTCTCCTTTTAAACCAGTTATTGATCCAGGAGAGGACCTTCCTTTTTATCTCTCTTAATTTGCTTAACAGACCTTTGGTGAGGGACTTTGTCAAAGGCTTTCTGAAAGTCCACATACCATATATTAACTGGAACCCCCTTCGCCACATGATTTTTGACCTCCTCAAAGAATTCTAATCGATTTGTGAGGCATGATTTCCCTTTACAAAAGGCGTGTTGACTCTTTCCCCAACAAATCATGTTCATCTATGTATCTGATAATTCTGTTCTTTGCTATCATTTCAACCAATTTTCCAGGAACTGAAATTAGGCTTACTGGCCTTTAACTACCAGGATCATCTTTGGAGCCTTTTTAAAAAATCAGTGTTACATTAGCTATCCTGCAGTCATCTGGTACAAAGGCTGATTTAAATGATAATTTACATACAACTGTTATAGTTCTGCAATTTCATAGCTGAATTCCTTCAGAACTCTTTGGTGAATATCATCTGGTTCTGGTTGTTGGGGACAAATTCATATTTAGGTCTGAAAGAAGTCTGCTGTGGATTTTACGAGTCAGTTCTGATAACGTTTAACAGTATAAGCATAAAGAGGACTGTATATGTGTAAGAAATTGTACAGTACCTATGGTTAGTGTTGTGCATGTGTAAGGAGTTGTGGAGTAATTATGTTTGTGAGAACAAGAGAAGATAAAGAAACTAAAAAGCAAAAAAAGATCAGTTTGAAATAATACTAAACCTGTACTGATGGGGAAGGAGTTAATATCGAAATGAGAGGCTAATACATATACATAAGAAATTATAACAAAAAGTTATCAATAAATGTGCATAATAAAGGGAGGCTGAAGTTGTTTTGTCCGAGACAAATAAAGGGAGACAACTGTGATGCATTGTTCTGATGAGCTTCCCACTTGTGAGTAATTGATCGCTACTTGCTGAGAGTTTTGTCTTAATAAAGATTTATTAAATCCAACTGCCAAGTATGTGAATCTCAATCCAACATTCTGGTGAGCCAGCCAGTTTGCAGTTTGGGCTAACGGCCATACCCCAGGGTCCGTGACCTAAGGGTATTGAGGGATTTGAGACGTTTCTAAGGCACAATGGAGTCGCTGGGGAGATATATAGATAAATATTGGGCCAGACATAGCGGGGGGTCCTCTGAAAGAGGTGGATACCCCCATGATCCAGAATCCCCTTAAAGGGTGGCTAAACTTCTGGAAAGTTTAAATATATACCCCCAAATATAAAAATATAGTAAGAGGACCAAAAGAGTGACACCGTGGCTAAACAACAAAGTAAAAGAAGCAGTCATAGGCAAAAAGGCATCCTTTAAAAAGTGGAAATTATATTCTGTTGAGGAAAATAGAAAGGAGCATAAACAAGTGAAGTGAAAAAATATAAATTGGAAAGGCCAAAAAAGAATCTGAAGAACAGCTAGCCAAAGACTCAAAAAGTGCAGCAAATTTTTTTTTAAATACATCAGAAGCAGGAAGCCGGATAAACAACCAGTGGGGCCACTGGATGACTGAGATGCTAAAGGAGCACTCGAGGAAGAGAAGGCCATTGCAGAGAAACTTAATGAATTCTTGGCATCAGTGTCCACGGCTGAGGATGTGAGGGAGAGTCTCAAACCTGAGCCATTCTTTTTAGGTGACAAATCTGAGGAACTGTCCCACTTTGAGGTGTCATTAGAGGAGGTTTTAGAACAAACTGATCAATTAAACAGTAATAAGTCACCAGGACCAGATGGCATCCACCCAAGAGTTCTGAAGGAACACAAATGTGAAATTGCAGAACTACTAACTTTGGTATGTAACCTATCGTTTAAAACAGCTTTTGTACCAGATAACTGGATGATAGCTAACGTCAGAGGAACCAGGCAGTGACAGAGCCACTCTTGCCTTATAGTTCCTGGGTAATCATGAGGGAAAGCCTACAGTGTTCTGGTACAGACTGGACTGCAGCCAAAGGTAATTCAGGTAAACAAGGTAAAAAGGTAAAGGTAACAAAGGTAAAGCAGGTAACTCTCAGGAGCAGGGACTTGGACTGGGGGCTCTAGCGGCGCCGTGTGTTTACATGGGATGGCAATGGCTACCCTAACCATTTATAGCATGTAGGTAACTCACATGGGAAATATTTAGCAGATCATTGAACTACAGTCCAAGCATCCACCTACCACTCCAACAACGTGACTGAGACTTTCCCATCTCACCGAATGGGTAGAAGGACTGGCAGAGCATCACCACCACTCCTGAACATACTCGAATAACAAGGTTTCCTACCCCAGAATTGAAGCAAGATGATGAACCATGGCCCAGAAACAGAAGCAGAACCTGACAATGGACTAGAGCTAGGTCGTGGACAAGAGATTATGTATAATAATGTACAGTACAAATGACACCTGTAGTAGTGAAGTGAATCAATTTTACATCACCACAGCAGCTCTGTCATGCAAAATATGTGTGCTTCTATCTGCAAATGATAGTAAAAGTGGTGCCACATTTCAGTCAATGAATGGGTGAAATTGGAGGAAAAACACCAGCTACCAGCCTCCCTTGGCACTTGACCACTGTGGCTCCCCCGGTGGTGTCAGTGGAACTGCAGTGGTGAGAGAGTTCCCCAAATAGTTCAGTGTGGACACAGACACAAGGTGTTACAAGTGTGCTAGGTGGTAACTGACTGAGGCCAGGTCTACACTGCAGAATTACTTTGGTGAAAGTGCGTCACTCAGCGTGTGAAAAATCCACGCCTCTGAGTGACGTCATTGTACCAACCTACGGGTCGGTGTAGACAGCTCTATGTCAGTGGGAGAGCTTCTATCACCTCTCGTGGAGGTGGATTAACAGCGCCGATGGGAGAGAGCTGTCCGGTTGGCATAGAATATATTCACTAAAGCACTACAGCGGCGCAGCTGCGACAGTGTAACGTTTGAAGTGTAGACGTGTTTAACAACATAAGCATAAGCAGAATTGCCTATGCATAAGAAATTGCAGCGTAATCATGTTTTTGAGAACAAGAAAAGATAAAGTAACTGAAAAGCTAAACAAAAACCAGTTTGAACTAATACTAAACCTGTCCTGATGGGGGAGGACAGTTAACCTGGAAATGAGAGACTAATACATAACGAATGATAACAAAAAGTTATAAATAAGTTTGTATAACAAAGGGAGATTGAAATTAAATTGTCCAATGCTGGAGGTGAATGGAATGAGATTGCTCCAATGAGCGTCCCACCGGTGAGTAATTGATTATTACCTGCTGAGTGTTTTGCCTTAAATAAAGATTTGTTAGACCCTTCTGCTGAGTACGTGAAGCTCAGGCCAACACTGGTGACTTATTACTGGTTAATTTATCAGTTTGTTCCAAAACCAGCTCTAGTGATACCTCAGCCCCTGGGACAGTCCCTCAGATTTGTTACTTAGAAAGATTGGCTCAGGTGTGGGACTCTCCCTCATATCCTGTACAGCAGTGGGCCCTAAACATTTTACCCCATGCCCCTCCATCCCTGTCTATGCCCCCACCTCTCACCTCATAGCTGGGGCTAGACCAGGCCCTGCCACGCCTCCGCCCCCAGCCCCCCGACCAATCCTCCATGCCCCTCCTCCCCAGTTTGGAGACCTCTGCTCTGCACCGAACACTGATTTAAAGAATTCATTTAGCTTCTCCACAACAGCCTTCTCTTCCATGAGTGCTCCTTTAGCACCTCGATCGTCTAGTGGCCCCACTGGTTATTTAGCAGGCTTCCGCTTCTGATATACTTTAAAAAATTTTGTGGTTAGTTGTTGTGTCTTTTTGTAGTTGCTTTTCAAATTCTTTTTTGGCCTACTAATTATACTTTTATACTTAACTTAGAATCATAGAATATTAGAGTTGGAAGGGACCTCAGGAGGTATCTAGTCCAACCCCCTGCCCAAAGCAGGACTATCCTCAGCTAAATCATCCCAGCCAGGGCTTTGTCAAGCCACGGCTTGAAAACCTCTAAAGATGGAGATTCCACCACCTCCCTAGGTAACCCATTCCAGTGCTTCACCACCCTCCTAGTGAAAAAGTTATTCCTAATGTCCAACCTAGACCTTCCCCACTGCAACTTAAGACCGTCGCTCCTTGTTCTGTCATCTGCCACTACTGAGAACAGCCTAGCTCCATCCTTCCTGGAACCCCCTTTCAGGTAGTTAAAGTCTGCTATCAAATCCCCCCTCATTCTTCTCTTCTGCAGACTAAACAAGTCTAGCTCCCTCAGCCTCTCCTCATAAGTCTTGTGCTCCAGCCCCCTAATCATTTTTGTTGCCCTCCACTGGACTCTCTCCAACGTGTCCACATCCTTTTTGTAGTGGGGGGCCCAAAACTGGACACAATACTACAAATGTGGCCTCACCAATGCCAAATAGAGGGGAATAATCACTTCCCTCATTTGCTGGCAATGCTCCTACTAATGCAGCCCAATATGCCATTAGCCTTCTCGGCAACCAGGGCACACTGCTGACTCCTATCCAGCTTCTTATCCACTGTAACCCCCAGGTCCTTTTCTGAAGAACTGCTGCCTAGCCCGTCAGTCCCCAGTCTGTAGCTGTGCATGGGACACTTCCGTCCTAAGTGCATAAACTTGCCAGAGTTTATGGTCCTTTCTATTTTCCTCAGTAGGATTTGACTTCCAATTCTTAAAGGCTGGCTTTTTGCCTCTAATTGCTTCTTTTACTCTGTTGTTTAGCCATTGTGGCTTCCTGTTTTGTTTGATTTGGGCTATACATTTAGTTTGAGCCTCCATTATGGTGTTTTTAAAAAGTTTCTTTGCAGCTTGCAGGCAGTTTACTCTTTATTTTATTCCTTTTCATTTTCATTTAACTGGCTTCCAAATCTTTGTGTAGTT
Source organism: Mesoclemmys tuberculata (assembly GCA_007922155.1). Classification (NCBI taxonomy): domain Eukaryota; kingdom Metazoa; phylum Chordata; order Testudines; family Chelidae; genus Mesoclemmys; species Mesoclemmys tuberculata. The sequence continues at coordinate 5,827,080 of ML675627.1, read as the reverse complement.
CCCTCTTTTGAAGCTAAATGCTATTGTGGTAGATTTCTTTGGTATTTCCCCCCCTAAAAGGAGAGCAAGGCAGCATAGCCTAGTGGTCTGTGCATGGGATTGGCAGCCAAGAAGTCCCGGACACTGTTCCCAGCTCTGATGTAAGCAGGCTGATAGGCTGGTAGGCCAGTGTTCCCCCAGTCTACACCACAATCAGCCATGTGTACAAGCCAAAGAAGTTATAAACTGTAATAAACTGGTCATTATAGAGTTAATTGGTTTACCCAGAGTATTTGTCAGTGGGAGTCATTCCCATGCCCCAGTTTTGTTTGTGATGCAGCTGAATAAAGCAGCACATTCCCTGCCCGCAGGCCAGTGAGCAAAGTGCTCCTTTTGGTTGCACTGAGCAGTCCCTTTACAAAACAGGGGTGTCACAGATCTGGCTGGCCAGTCGGAGTGCCGTGAGCGGAAGCCAAGCCTCTGGGTGCCTGGATCCCTGCGTGGTTTAAGTCTCTGGAGCCAAAAGAGAATCCCATCGCTGTCCCTGCCGTGGGTCCCCAGGCATACTCTTGGGACACCGATCTGCTGTCAAGCACCTCTCCTGTGACTGGCACTGGTTAACCCCTAGGCTCAGTGCTGACCCTTTGGACACTCCCATCACCTAAATACACCTTCTCCCAGAGCTCCACCTCAAGGTCTCAGCCTGCTGGGTCACCACGGCTCTCTCCGGAGGCATGGGATGGGTTTTTTCTGCTTAGATTCTAACACCGCTGATATAAAACACAAGAGCGCAACGATCAGTTCGAAAACAATAAACACCCTAGCGGCAAGCGCCTCACAAGCGTATCCTTCCACCTGGGCTCAGGCAAGCAGGCAGGTTTCCCCTGTCTCATAAGTGGGGGGGGGGTTACTTAAATCATGGCGAAATCACACGTTTCGGGGGTTGATCGTGCCCTAAAGGGCAAATTGTGCAGGTGTGTTCATACAGCAGCATTGCTCAAACTGGGGGTCCTGATCCAAAAGGGGATCGCAAGATGATTGTAGAGTGGTCGTGAGAGCAGTGGCTGCTGGCCAAGCTCTGAAGGTGACGCTGCTGCCCGCAGCAGCATAGAAGGAAGCGTGGCGATGCTGCACCTTGCCCAGAACAGGAAAGGGGCAGCATTACAGTCTTCAACACCGGCGGTTCAAGCACACACAGAACCCTCAGTAATGACTTGGGCAGTTAATTGGTGCTGAAACTCATGCTGCTGCAGCTTCATTGCTACCGCTATCCAAGCTAGCTCAGGTATGTCTCCTCAAGTGTCCATTATGCCCTGGAGTGGCAGCGTAGAGACACACACACAGCAGCCACTCCACCATGGAGCCAGGGGAAGCATCCTGGAGCAGTATTCAATCTCCTTTAATGACGACAGCTGGGTGAAGCCTGGCACGCCCCACGCGTCATGGAAACTCCAGCCTAACTTTTTCGTGAGTAGCTGTGAAGTTTTGTGCATTTCAATAGAGGCTTCTGCAGAGAAATGAAAAAAGGACCAAAACCAACCAACCAACAACCCTGCCCTCCCCCCACAAATTACTTCTCTCTCTCCTTCTCTTTCTCTCAAACACCCCCGCCCAGCCTTCGCTAGTGGTTTCCCATTCTTCATATCCACAAGGACCACAACCGGCAGAGCTCCGACTTCTCTCAGCAGGTGACCATAAAGGGATGCCTTGAGACACGGTCCAATCCTGCCACAGACTGTTCGGTCAAGGGCCATTTTCTGCAACTCCTAGTAAGAGACGAGGGCTGTGTCCCTTACCGCTGCTGCTATGATTAGAGGAGGGGCTGGAGATACATGTAAGCAGCTGAATAGCCCTCAGCCTGCCAGTTCCAGAGGGTCCCCACCCCATTTGCTAGTGATGGGTATTAAATGCATCCTCCCCATTACTCTCTAGGTCACTCACAGTAACTCAGCATCTGGTTTCCAGAGAGGGTCCTACTTCCTGTTTTCCTACTCAGAGAGGCAGTGATTCCTAGTGGTTAGACACAGGGCTAGCAGTCAGCAGGGTTGGGCATGGCTCCTTGATTCACTGCATGGCCTCAGGCAAGTGCTTGACCGCTTTGTGCCTCAGTTTACCCCTGAGTTGTAACAAAGCTCAAATTGCCTTGGGACCCTTGGAACAAAAGATGTCATTACTGCACCCTTACATTAGTTTTACCCCCCCCCATCTTTCCAGCTGCAATACCTGAGGCACAAGGGGGGCAAACCAAGGGATTTGCCCCAAGAGCACATCTTGCGTTAGCCACTGAAGCGCAGGGTCTCACTTTAGGGTCTGCTCCAAGGCCATCGTGGAATCAATGGAAGGACTCCCCCCAGGCTGCAGGGGGTTAGATCAGGCCCTGACGGGCCCTGCTGTGCTGTGGGAGTGTTACCTGCAGACGTAGTTCTCCCGGCAGGAGTCCAGAGGGGTCAGGCAGTTGGGCTTCTCCTTCGACTCGTAGGAGCAGGCAGGGACGATGGTCTGGCGGCGGCGCTCGGCGCAGGCCGTGTCATCGCAGGGGCAGAAGAGCAGCTCATGCGTGTACTCGGGGGGCACGCGGTCGAAGAACTTGCGCAAGGCCTTGTGGCATTTGGAGCGGTTGCAGGTGTCGGCTCGGGCCAGGCGCCGGATGCAGAAGGAGACGTACTCTGTCCTCAGCCGCTGGCACACCTCGTCCACGTTGCAGGCCTTGGCGGCGTCCAGGCAGCGATTCACCTGCGTCACCTCATTCTCGGAACCTGCATGACCGGGAGACACCAACAAAGCTTAGCTTTGGCCACGGCCACACCAGCACGCAAGGGGCCACCAGCCCTCAGAGGACAGCGGGGCTGGCCTCCAGCAAGAAGGGCTGGGATTCACCCTGGGGTTAATCATTAAGTCCTGATGAGGCCATTAGAAAACTAGCTTGTTTGTCCCTGACCTGCCAGATTCCTGCCTCCTCCGCCTATCCTGTACCAGATCCCCCGGCTCCTGCTGAGAGTACCTTTCCCAGTCTTGCCCACTCAGCCGTGCTTCTGCAAAATCACATATGTAGCGCCCAAGATGGCTCAGGAAACACTGTGCTCCCCAAGAACCCCACACACCCAAAGCTTTGCGCCATTCTGGGATCTCAAAGCATTTTGCAAACATGGAGTGAGCCTCACAACTCCCCTGCGAGACAGATGAACACAGCTCCCCCCTTCCCTGCCCCCCAGATGAGAGAGGAGGACACCAAGCAACAGGGAGAGGGAACAAGTCACATAGCAAATCAGTGGCCGGCTGAGGATGGAGGGGAACCCAGGAGTCCTGGCCCTAGCTGCGCACCGAGATTCTTTATCGTGACACTTTACGCTCTGTGGGGCCTTTCGAGGGAACGTCCAAGTGCTTTAAAGGCGTCAATTAACTGTACCTGCCAGGCATGCTGTGAGAGAGACTCGGGCCTGGGGAGCTCTGAGCCAAGGGGCACTGAAGACGCCCGTTGCTGTCAGTGGATGTTGGATGACGCCCAGGGCGGTTATCTGAGGTAGAGCACGTGGCAGGACGCAGAGGAGTTCTTTACAAGGGACTGGATTTCCTGCACTTTCCTGGGAAGCATTTGGACTTGGGCGCTGAATCAGGCTGGCAATTCCTGCATCCCTCCTACTGCAGCCAGAGACAAGTGCAAAAGCTGCGTCGGGGCAAGCCAGAATTTCCGAAGGGTGGGCTGAGTCCCGGGCCGGGTGGCTCTCCCAGGGCTGGCCAGGGATGTGGCAGGCCTATACATTCAGAGGGGTAGGCCTGTCACAGTGCATTGTGAGGCTGAACAGGATAGGGTGCCCAGCTGTCCTGATTTTATAGGGACACTCCTTATATAGGTGCCTGTTACTCCCCAAACCCCATCCTGATTTTTCACACTTGCTATCCGGTCACCCTACAACATGGGCATGATCAGTTTCATTTTCCAAAAGGGCAGCTCTAGCTGGGTGGAATCTCAGCCCCGTTAAAGTCCATGGGAGTTTTGCCTGGATTCCCCCCCCAGGACTCCCCCCTATTTCAGGGACTGCCTTAACAAAATCCTCAGTTCTTCCTAGCTCTGCTCTAATCACACTACTGGGGACTATTGTGTCCTCACTAGGAGTAACATGCAGGGCCGGGCCAGCACAGCAGCGGCAGCTAGCTCGCTCCTAACCATCACCCAGCCCTACCTGGGACCTGGCTGGGAGATGAGCCAGTTGGGAATTCTGACTCCAGCGCTCATTTAGCGCATGGGGGTCTCTGCTGGGATCCCATGGCAACCCTACGCTACACTGGGCGTCCCATCATCCCTGTGGTGCAGTTGCTAGGGCAGACGTCTGGGGCCCTGCGTACTCCAGCTGCGGTGTAGCACCCGCGGTAGCAGCAGAGGGAATTTTCTACGCACCTCCTGCCAGCTGGGCCATCGGACCACTTCCTAACCCCCCCCCCTTTGGCATGTGAAAGTGGGGAACAAATTGCAGGCCTTATGAAGTGCTGGGGGGAAGCCCCTCTGTATCACATAGGAGTGGAGACAGGAAAGACCCCCTCCCCTACCTCCTGAAATAACAGCCAAGATTAAGGCTGGAGATGGACAGGGAAATTCAGGGAAGGGCCCAGGTCCAAGACAGTCTCTGGCTCTGGGCGGGGTTACCTCCTGAGGGCACCCAGATTTCAGGTGTTGTAGCCATGCATCCCAGGCGACCAGAGCCAAACTCGGTGGTGATTTGAGTCATCTCCACTGGGAAGCGAACCGTTCTGAGGCCTTAATGAGGTCCGCGGGCAATGAGCAGCAACAGGGACTGTGACGGCGCAGGTGTGTGTAAACCTAGCTTCCCACATGGAAACTCTGCTTCCAGGCCGCTTCTGACTTTCCCCCATGGGACCAAACTACCAGCAGAGGCTGCCTGAGGGCTACGTCTGCGACACAAATGGAATTGTCCAGGAGCTACAGCGAGGCGGTTGGGGAATGTCTGAAGGAGCCAACGTTCAAAAGCAAGTTAATGCAGGATGTTTTCAGGCAACGGCCTACAGAGGATTTGGTGGACTGGTGGTGCCATCTTTGCAAAGAGCAGATAACTGACTGGGGCTCCTAGGCACTATGGTAACAGAAATAATAAATAATTAGAATATTCCCCAGCCTGAGATCAATCAGTGGGAGAAAAGTCAGAGGAAATCTGATGGCTTTCAAACCTCGGCAACATCTCTACCAGGAAATGCAGACTCCATGGGCCTATCTCCACTCGCTTCGAAAGTGTGTAATGCCATTGGCCTCAGCCAGATCAACCCTGATGTCCACCAGCGCAAGCAAGAGCAGAATCTCAAGCATAGGGACGTCTCAGTGATTAACGATCTGGCTAGACGAGGGCAAAAAGTGGCACAGTGTCTCCAGCAAGGAAGGTCAACACCTGTACGGAGCCATTAAGGAGAATGCTCAAAAATACGAATGCTGTGGCTATCTGGGAGTAACGCTCTCTTAGAAAGGAAAGGAGATACCTTGGAAACCAGATAAAAATCACATTATCTGCAAATATTAGGGACCGGTGAGGGGGAAAGAATATCCACCTCTTTCTTTTTTTGCTGTTCAACTACTTGATTCAGGCCTGGAAGATGATCCCTTTTACACAGGAGAATCCCTGCTACGGCTGCTCAGGTGATTCGTCTGAGCCGTCACTAATCTCTTTATCTGATAAAAGAGATAAAGTGAGATTCCTTCTGGCGGCAAAGAAAAAGAATTTGATGACAAACTTTTTCAGCTCTGCCAACTTGAGACTCAAAGCTGGAGGGACTTTACATTGATGAGAGATTTTATAGAGGAAGAAGCCAAGTCTCTTGCTAAATTTAGGATGCAACATCAAGACAAAAAATATCGAAACCAGCCACTCGCATTTGAAAAATATTGACGAGGACACTTTCAATCTTGCTGTGAATTTCAAGATGACCTCAGAGAACAATTGACTGTGATATTTTGCCCTGTCTGAAGCTATGGACTATCCCTGATGTTAGCTGAATTGGTTCAGCCTACAATGTTTAACTTGAATAAGAAACTTATCTCTGAATTATAATGATGGGATTTTAAATTTTTTTTTGGTGGATGCAACTTCTGCTATACATATTACTGTGGCAAAGACATGTTTAAAAATACACAGACATTAGTCTTGTTATGCCATTTTCCACTCACTACAAGTTGGGGTACAGAAAATAGCTAGTAGAAATTACTTTATTATTCTACAGTCTACATACGTCTCATTTTGAATATGCTAGCTTTCTCCTCCACCCACAGAACAATGTAGGACACACTTTTAAAATCACTATTACAATTAGAGTAGGTAGATGTAATTCCACTGGTATATTTTTTAATGGCCATAATACATTATTTATGTAAAAGCTGGTTAAAAATATCTGGTGATATAACTCCGCCTTGAGGTATTATAAAGATATATGCTTCCCTTACATTTTATGTTCCTTTGCATTTTAGCAGTAGTTTGGCAGCAGCACTGAGGTCCCAGTATAGATCAGGGCCCTGCTGTGATCAGTGCAGCACAGATAGATAGTGAGAGGCAGATGCTATGCTATGACTAATGGTATCAGCATGCGGTAATACAAGTAAAAATGTAAAAACCGAGACAGGTTTTTCAGTACTTCTTTGATGCAAATTTGGGTTCTGAATCCTTCATTACTGGTGCACAAACCTCCCGCTCTGGGTCTCTTTTCTTTGCTACCTAACCAGTTTCATCCCACTTTCCAAAAAAACGGCAAGGAATTAACCATGCATAAAAGTCCCAGTACACAGAGTCTACATGTATGGGAGGGAGCCCCATAGGACTCACCACGGAACTGGCAAACTACTGAATAAGGATCCAGTCCTGAAAATGCTTCCCCCGATGCTTCACTTCTCACACGTGAGCAGCCCAAGTGGAGCCAATGAGGGTATTCAGCTATGCAAAGTTAAGCACGTGCGTCAGTGTTTGCGGCACCAGAGTCTCAATTAGCACCATGGACAATATTAACTGTTCGTGCTACAGTAAGTGCCTGACTGCCCCGATCAGGAGCTGGACCCCATTGCAGAAACAGGCAGGTAGGGGGCCAGATTTACCCAAGAGGTCTGCTTCCATTTAAGCCTCAATATGGGGCCAATGGGTGCTGATCTCTATTAAAAATCCAGCCAGCGGTCTCTGCCCTGAAGGGGATGAGCGTCTGGAAAGTAGGGTTCTTCTGACTGGAGAACTTCCTCTAGCAGAAGACCTCCTCCCAGAGCCATGGTGTTCTCTAGATCAACTGTGGGAGCCTCAGAGGCAGCCTATGCAGCCCTTGCCTATCTCTGTCTCGGCACCTCGCTGTTTATGGTATGTGACCAAAACAGGCAATAGTCCAACATATAATGTGCCTCTCCCGAAGACATGCTCTTGTATCAATAGCTTAGCATGGAAATTCTCGGCATAGAGGGAGCCGTGCAAGGCGACAGACAGTGGTGGGGCAGGGCGAGGGCTCGCAGTGTCTTTCTGTCCCTCCCAGGTCTGGATTGTGGGCCCTGCTGCTTTGGGCCAAGAAGCACGAAACCACTCTGCTGCACACGTACCTGCAGTGATGGATGCCAGCCGGACGTAGTCAAAGCCCCTGACAAACGGCTCGTAGGGAGAACTCTCCAACACATTCATACCTGCGGAGAAAGGAAGAGAAGTGGAACCAGAGGACGAGAAGGTTGCTCTGACTGTCCCCAACTCCCCACCCACCACAGGAAGCTGTCTCAGAGGAAAAGCCAGAATCTGCAGTACGGGGTCTACATTACGCATCTCTCTGATGCATATTCTTATAGCAAGTCCATTTCCTAACTTGCTGCTTTCCAGACAGCCATCCTTAGGTCTGTGCTGCTTTATTGCCTTACCCTCCATATGTGTGTCTTCATATTTCTTAACGCTGCATCTCCTCCCCGTGGGGGCTGCGTTCTCTAGCTGAGCATATAGCTAATGACATGCAGGCCCAGTAAAAGCCTCCCGGTATAGGTTAAGGAAGCCAGAAAGCTCCTTTTATTCAGTCAGAGTTCTCCGTTTATCAGCTCCCAGGTCTACAATGCGCCATCCTACTGACTGATGCCACAGGGTGTTATTGAGCCAAAAAGCTTAGTAAGTTTTAAAAACCACAAACACTGGTGGGATTAGACATTTATATGGATAAGATCAGCTGCCCCAGCTGGGATAAAAGGGCTATCAGAACTCATGCTTCAGGGCATATGCTGATCACCAGCTGGGGTCAGGAAGAAATTTCCCCTAGGATGCACATCACTATGAAATTACCAGGGGCATATTACAAGGCAAGTTTAGAGTTTCCTTTGAATTACCTGGCACTGACATTGACTTTACAGGGGATCATTCGTGCACTGCAGTGGAGCAATTTTATGTTCTGATGACATCGTGTATTGAGTCCCCAAATACTGAAGTGCCTAAACACAGACTTGCTCTGTAGATGCTGAGTAAATACTGTGCTATGTAAAGTCCCGAGGCATATGCTTCCACCGCTGATTTTCACAAAGGCTCCTGGGAAGCTTTTCTGGCCTGCTGGGTATGTACGTACAAAAGACAAGCCTCTGCAAGTCAGTTTCAGGTTGTCTTCCTTTTTCAGTCAATTAGGCATTTAGGGACTTTTAAATATGTAAATATTGTTAGAAAAATGTGCCCCAAAGGAAATGAAAGCAGAGACAACAAAGGTTTAGCGGGCATGCGAGTGAATCTGTCGCTCAGGGAACAAGGGGCTCATGGCACTGAGTTAAGCTAGGTCACGTGCAGTGGGAAGCAGATCCTAGCCAAACCTGATTCACATCACTTGCTGCTTTTCCAGCAGGTGCAGTACTGTGGAGTGGAGAGCTGCACGGAGGGGTATTGATGGAAGTGGTGAGCCAGGGCTGTAATAGCAGAGCCGGGCTCCCCCCACAGCTCTGCCAGTGTATCTGAATCCTGATCTGCAGTTCCCCTGCTATTACAGCCCTGGCTCACCACCTCCACCAATGTCCCCCCGTTCCGCTCTCTTCTCCATGGTGTGGCTTTCAGGCTTCCAGGAAGCTGATAATCTCTTGCTTGAAAAAAGACAAAATGTGGGTCAAAGTGGCTTCCTTCCTCCGTTGTTTGGAGCATTTTCATCAGAGAATAGATCCACAACACACCCCACATGAAAGAAAGGGTGTCGGGGGGCCGTGACCTGCCTGCTTTCAACCAGTGGATGGGAGACCAGCTGCATTTCTTCGTACAGTTAGAACACTGCATCTGCTTAAGTAACCTCTCTGCTCTGCACACCCCAAATCTTTAGTTTTTCCATGCAGGTACCTCAGAGCAGAGGCTTTCCTGTTTACCTGGGATGTTCTTGGTTCAAAGTCACCTACAGAGGCTAAGACAGAGTCCATATCCAGTCAGAAGGCCGCTGCAAAGATCGTTTTCCTAGCATATTATTCTGACCGTACCACCCCTCTCTTTGCATCTCTCCACTGGCTCCCCCTATGTCTATCATATCCGACACATGCTGCTCCTCCTCAGTTCCCAGGCCTTTCACAGCGCGTACCCCCTCCTTATCCTCACGCAGTCACTACTGAGCTGGTGACAATCGCCTCCAGTTGGCCCAACACCCACTTGTTACGTTTTCAGACAAGCCCCTTTGCGCTTTCTCCCATGCTGCCCCTCACATTCAGAAAGAGCTCTCCGTAAGCATCCGCACAGCCACCTCCCCCGTGCGCCTTCAAATCCCTTCTCAAAACTCTCCTTTGGCATGAAGCCTACAAACAAACGGGATAACAGGTTACGCTGCTGCTGTGCAGAGAGCACGGCCTGTCATGATGACTGTATTGTTTCCTCGTACTCCCCCCATCAGTCTATATCCACCTGTTGTCTCTTATCTTATGCTTAGATTGAAAGCTCCTTGGGGCAGCGGCTGTCTTGTTGTTCTGCGTTTGTACAGCACCTAGCACAATGGGGCCACGGCCCAGGACTGGGGCTCCTACATTCTATGGTAATAAAAACAACAATAACTAATGGAAGAACAGACCCCAGGTTACGTTTTCCATCCCAATAGCCCCGGGAGCGTGCTGCTACGGGGATTTCATTGACGATGAACTCAACCAACAAGCAACCAAAAAGAGGCCCAAATCTGCACACTACTGAGCCCCCTTATTTGCCGATGGCGTCACCTCACAACACTCGGCACCTTGTAGGCTTGGGGCCTAAGGTTGCACCTGACAGTGGGATTTGAAAGGGGTTCACTGAAGCATGAGAGTTGCGATTAGGGCAGTTTGCCCAGGGCTGAGGCGACTTGGAGGGAAAGCTAATCTCCGCCTGCCAAAACTGAGGTACATCTGGTCCTATTACCAGGCAAAAGATACAACTGAATTTTACCTGCGGCTCTCAAGAGCCAGAAGAGACATCTCAAGATTGCCTACCCCCAGCACTTGATTTGAGACTGAGAGTACCGTTTGCCTCCTAAGATACTGATTTTGACCCAGATACGACCGTGTCCTTGTACAAAACCTGTTCCTCCAGTCAGTCCCGACAGGACAGCAGAATGCCAATACTGAGATTTGTATGCAGTGTCGTTGGAGCCGTGTTGGTCCCAGGATATTAGAGAGACAAGGTGGGTGTGGCTGTATCTTTTATTGGTGCTTTCGAGGCACGCACAGCTCTTCTTCAGGTCCGGCAAAGGTTCTCCCAGCATCACAGCTAAACGCAAGGTGGAACAGATTGTGTAGCACGAATAGTTAGCACATATTCTCAGGGACCGTTCATGGTAGAATGGTCCATTACCACTTCTGCCCTCATAGGACAAAAAGAAGGAGTTAGTGGGGTACAGATTGCTGTAATAAGCTGTAAATCCAGTCTCTCTCTTCAGCCCACGGTTTTTAGTATCTAGTGGAGTTATGAACTGAAACTCCCAGGCTCATCTTTTGAAAGTGTTGTGCAGGTTTCCTTTGAGGATGTGAACTGAGAGGTCAGGCACAGAGTGATGGCTTTGCGACAAGTTTCACCCACAGAGGATAGGGAGGTTTTGTCCTTTTATAATTTTCCTGTGCGAGTTCATTCGAGAACGTCGTGATTGCCTCTCTCACCAACAGAAGCTGGTCCCATAAAAGATATTATCTCTCTAGTATTCCAACTGCCATGTGACTTTATGTGAAAGACAGTCCGGTGGCAGAGGAGACCCTGACTGAGAGGCTGCACGCTGCGATGTGTGAGGAGGTAGAGATGCAGCGAAGTCGGGAATTGGAGCATATTCCAAGACAGTAGCATGTAATTTTGTGCATTCACCCTACGTAGAGCAGCATGAAGCTGACCAGCACCCCCTCCCAAGGGGAAAGGAGTCCCTAAAGGTGTCTCGTTAATGAGCGAGGGAAGGGAATTGGTGATTCAATCAAAGACATGGAAACTGAAATCAACATATTACAGCAAGCTGTGTAGGCACGGGGGAAAGAACTCAAAATGGTTTGATCAGACAGGCAGACGGCCAGCCTCAGGAGGTGACACCGCAGGCAATCTGCCAGAGGCAGTATTTCTGAGCACTGTTGCAGATGCGGCAGTAACAAATACTACCAGTCAGGAGGTCGTGCAGGAAAATCACAAGAGAGAAGAGACAAAGCTGACACTGCATCTAATCTACCAGGAGCAGCCTACCTTTGCCATCTTATACGCTATCAGGAAACGAGACTCACCGATATAGCTGGAACAAAATGCATGGTGTGGTGTTTCCACAAGCCTAAGGGACACTAGAACACGGGTATGCATGGTCTTAAATTGGTGGGTGGAAGATCATCTTCCAGGGACACACCTTAGAAAGCTTGACGAGTTATGGGAAATAGAAGATGGACTTGACCTGAAAGCTGCCAGTGGAACTTCAAATCCCTAATAAAGGATGGACTGACGTCCGCTTTCAGTGAAGCAAAGATACTCATGTTTCAGTGTACACAAGTTAGAGCACTTGATCATCAGCTACAGTGTTATCGGGGAGATAGTCAAATATCACTGCTGCAATTCACCTGATGAGGCAGCATCTAGCTTCATGGACAAGATAAAATTTCCTTGTGTTGCCATCGCAAAAGTGAAAACTCTTGTGAACTTCATCTGAATCAACACTTCTGGAACCCGGGCATGTTTCAAATGGGCGAGAAGGGATGTGATTATCCCCAAAGAAAAAAACTCGAATATAATGTGATGGACTCATGCAGGTCTGGATACCAAAAGATTAACTGCAATATCTGAGCCAGATGCTGCTGAGGATTTGGACAAAAAAGAAACACTAGTGAAACTAACTAAAGAATCGTCTTACCAGCTAAATATCCCGCTGAGTAACCCATTAAAATTTGACATCATTTTGAAAGGATGAACTGTGCTGGGAATTTTACAGCAGATTGAATCTGAAATTCCAGTGGATACTGAGCAGAGAAAATCCTTCCTGATGGCAACAGTGTCAAAAGCGAGAGATGGTAGAACCAAGGATCAAAGACTAACCAACAAAGAGAGCTATTTCTAGCCAGAGGGGATACCCACGATCTGTTTGAACCAGCACTGAACCTAAGTCGTCTATCAGAGATACAAAGGAAGATGGCCCAGCAGATGCTGAAAGAATAATCCAAGGCATTTTCCAGAGATGATGGAGACGTGGGATGGATACCCAGTTTGCAGGCGCCAGGACATGTGGCCTCCCTCAGAGATTGATGGCAAGGGAGGGCCGCTGGCCCTGCCCATGCCAGGGGACTTTTACAAGAAGGTTACAACGCTACCGTAAAATTGAAACATCTCGCACAACCCCACACTACCTACAGGGCAATGGGAAGGTAGCAAGGCTGAACGGAATCCTCCTGGCTATATTGAGAACCTTGCCAGAAGGATAAAAGTCAAACTAGAAGGACTCATAGACTCATAGACTCATAGGTCAGAAGGGACCAATAT
>ML675627.1:5786432-5813793 GCA_007922155.1 Mesoclemmys tuberculata | reverse complement strand
CATTGAGCAGACTTATCTGCCGATAATCCAAATCAATTGCTCAAATTGCTCTCTTAGTCAGGGACTGATTTAAGGGTCAGAGCACAGTCAACAAACATGCAGCCTGGGACCCAGTGGTCATGTCGCCTTAGGCTTTTTTAAAGATAAAAAGTTTTAAAAACAACAATATAAAACAAAAAGCACAGACCTCAACAAAAGTGGACTCTCACCCAAATTGTGCTGGCTTGTGTATTTCCAATTATGGGACCCTCAGACAGCGGTGACATTTTTTCTTGGCAAATTGTTTCACAATGTTTTCCAGCCGTCTTGTCTTTCTCAATTAAAAGGCACGCTAGGTGCTCAGCTATGTCTGTGATAGTAACTGCACACATGTCGTTTTTGACGTGTCTTAATGTGCTTATTGTGCATTCAGCATTAGCTACTACAATCAGTATGGTGAGAAAAAGTTGATACAACATTTCTATTTCTGGTAAAACATCATCAAGTGAACTTGACCCTCTGAAATTCAGATAGCTCTGGACTCCAAGTGACAAAATGACCATCTCTCTGCCCTTCATAAAATAATAAGTCTTGAAAGACAATCTTGTGAACCAAATCTAAAAGAAAAATACGAGTATTTTCCTATATGTTTAAGATCTTTCTTCTTTAAATTTATATTTTGAAGTAACCTGGGATTGAGGAAACCAAATAGAGTAGCTTTCTCTTGAAATCCCTCAAATCGAGATTTTAGTTCCCCGATCATATTGTTTAAGACCTCAAAATATTTCCTTTGATAGTTAACCTTCACTCCGAACATAGAATCGAGTACAAATTCATCATCCATGTGGCATACACATCTCTTCCTGTGACTTGGATAGTCTGCATTTTCAAAACCCATCACTTCCCGCCCATTCTGAGACGTGTTTACAATTTTCTCATACTCTTCTTCAGATCTGAGTTTGCAGAGCTCATTCACTGTGCTCTCAAGTGTCCGAAGGACTTGGAACAGGTCAATTTTCTTTGACTGAAAGATTCCAGAGGCTGCAGCTGTGATAACCAAGATCCTTTGCCACCACAACAGATTGAGATAAACCATTCAAGCCATCAAAGACAGGTAGCTTTTTGCTTGACATATGTCCTCACTACTCCTGCATTCAGCAACAGTTTCATCTTCTAGGCATTCAATTATATTCTCAAAATTTACTATCATTGCCTCAGTGGCTTTCACGCAAGCTGTCCATTTAGACTCGCAGCGTACCTTTAGATGTAAAGGTCCCCTTCATTCTTTAGAAGCCTGTTCAATTTCATCTGCTGCATCAATCCTGTCAACTTCTTCTGAGGCCTGAAGTGCATCATTTCCTCTACCTTTTGAAAAACTGTACTCTCTCAAGCACGATAAAGGGAAAGAAGATAAAGGCTCTTTTTAGACTTAATCATTAGTTTTCCCCGGCAATGGTTAGAGTCTTCGAAATATTTATGTATTTCCTGTAAAGTTGTGAAGAAAACCTCCAGGTCTGGAACTTTTCTCCAGGTCTGGACTGGCTTATCAGCAGTAGCATGTGCCACAGGTAGGTTAATTTGATGTTCTGGGCAATGGATTTCCTTGCAATCCTCCATGAGCTCCAGCCATAACACTAGCACCATTATATCCCTGTCCAGACATGTATTTGGGGTTTAATCCATATTTGCAGGGTTAACCATTAGTTAAGAGGGCTCACAAGGATGCAGCAATCTGCCTCGCTTACTGCTCAAAGCTTACCAAAAGCTTTTATATCTGCTACTCCTTTGACACGACCAATACTAACAAAGTGAAGCAAAATGGGCATTTGATCAACATGACTAATATGCATGACGGCGTCTGCAATGAGACCAAAACAACGTCGCTTCTTTGCAGCTATTAAGTAGCTTCTTTGCACTCCTGGTTTCTGATGCTAAAGATGTAGAAGTTCATCAGTACTTGTCTTACTCCAGTATTGGATTATCTTGGTGTCACTGATACTTTGGCCAGAAGTTGTATTATGTCTGTCAAGTAGCTGATGGTCAGGTAAATACCACAGCACTTCATGGTAGATGTGAAAGGAGACACCTAAAATAGCTAAAGTTTTGACTGTGTCAAGCTATATTTATAGCACTCCATGACATTTCCTAATGTTTTCAGATGCTTGTTTATCAAAACAGGCATCGATACTATGACGCTTTGTGAACTGTAGAGCTGCCACATGACTGCATGTATCGTTTGCTCCTCCCATGAACAGACACTGACTTTAATATATTCTTCCAATCACTGTTAACCATGTTGATTTCCGAGTTTCTGTACCACCAAACGACCAACAAATGTGACAGTGTGCATAATCTGAACGATAGGTGTAGGCTAAGCCACTTGCCATGCAAATCTTCACGCGATGCATTTTTCATTCTGTAAAATGAAGACAGAAAATGGCAATTTGTAGGGGGGAAGAAAAAAGAAACTCTCCATTTGGCCAATCAGTCAGCGGGCTGGCAAGGACCAATATGTACAAGCATAGACAATTGCTCCAGGGATAAAACTGAATCTTGAAAGCAACTTTTGTCAGATGGGAATGCAAACCTATTCAGGAAGAAGGGTGCTTTGCCCTACGTCATTGCTGACCTGATTGTCTCCAGGGTTTTGCTGCTTTCAAGCTCATATCCAGGGCTTTGGAAACAAAGTGGAGTGTGGCGCTTCCTAGAGACTCTGCCTCCTGCTCCGGTGGTGGCAGCAGCAGAAGCGGATAAAGGCTCTGGCTCCCGCGACAGCGGTTCTGGCTTTGACAGGAGCAGTGGTGATGGCGTCAACGGCAGCAGAACTGGTGCAGGGCCAGGGGGACCAGATGGCACGGCATGGAGTGAGGTGGGGTGGGGGATGGGGGAGCAGAGCAGGGGTGCAGAGGGCGAGAGTGGGGGGGTAAGAGAAGCGAGAGTTTATCTGAATGCGGGCCATGTGATGGCACCTGAAGCCGTTAGTAGGAGCATTGCCAGCGGATCGAGGGAAGTGATTATTCCCCTCTATTCGGCATGGAGGAGGCCACACGTGGAGTATTGTGTCCAGTTTTGGGCCCCCACTACGGAAAGGATGGGGACAATTTGGAAAGAGGTCAGCAGAGGGCAACAAAAATGATGAGGGGGCTGGAGCACAAGACTTATGAGGAGAGGCTGAGGGAAGCTTGTTTAGTCTGCAGAAGAGAAGAATGAGGGGGGATTTGATAGCAGCCTTTAACTACCTGAAGGGGGGTTCCAGGGAGGATGGAGCTAGGCTGTTCTCAGTGGTGGCAGATGACAAGAGCTAGGCGCAATGGTCTCAAGTTGCAGTGGGGGACGTCTAGGTTGGATATTAGGAAAAACTTTTTCTCTAGGCGGGTGGTGAAGCACTGGAATGTGTTACCTAGGGAGGGGGTGGAACCTCCATCCTTAGAGATTTTTAAGGTGCAATTGACAAAGCCCTGGCTGGGATGATTTAATTGGGGTCAGTCCTGCTTTGAGCAGGGGGTTGGACTAGATACCTCCTGAGGTTCCTTCCAACCCTAACCCTCTATGATTCTATGACACAATAAAAACCTGCACCGGGGCCCATCTTTTTGTTCTTCTGTCATTGGCAGATAGGAGAAGGAGAAGGGTGGGGCCCAGTCAGTATTTGCTGACTGTTAAATCTGCCACCACTCTTAGTAAGGCTAATTTACGCTTTTAATTGTACATGAAAGTAGACTCCAGGGTTTGCACCTTACTACGTATTATATGGAAGATCACCGGGTTTGCCCATTGGCATCACATTTGGTTTATCTATGAATTCAGAAACTGCAGCCGGGGACCAGAAAGATCATGTTCAGAAATGGAAACAGCAGGTGAAGGAAGCCTATGAACAGACATCAAAATGTTCTAAAAAATCTGCTGCTTGTGGTAGAAAGTCCATGGTGCTGTCCTCTTTGCAGGTGACAGAGCACTTGTCACGAGCCTTTTAGAGAGAGAGGGAGCAGGACAATTAAGACCCCACTGGGAAGGTCAGATCCATGTGGTATTTGAAAGGAAAGTGGATAGTCCAGTCTATGAAATAAAAGCAGAAGATGGGAAAGGATGTGTTAGAGCTCCTCCCCACCATTGTTTACTTCCCTCTGACTTCTTACCCCTGGACAGACCAACACGCTCTAACCACATAGGGAGACTGAGAACGAGGCAAACTAGCACCAGAAAAAATCACAATGAAGACAGGAATCTGGACCCCGGTGATTCTGACAGTGAGAGTGAATCCAGGGGCAGAAGCCTTTTATCCACGTCTGGGAAATGAGGATGTTGTTGAGCTGGCAAACTTGAAAACTGCCGATCAGACTGATGTGCCATTCACACCAGCTGTGGAAAGATACAAATGCCAAAATAAGACCAGGGGACCGGAAACCATTATGCACAAGAGAACAGATCATGAGAACCATCCAGTGACACGTGAGGCCAGGCCACTAGAAAAAGAAGAACCTCTCAGACACTGGCATATGAACGGTGAGGGACACCTACTTATCGGCGTCTAAATCCAATCCTGGACAGGTGACTGCATCATGGAATTATCCACCGGTTTGACACATGCCATACCATTTCCTATATCTTCTCCTGCTTTCCGTGCAAGGCTGATGTAACCTTGGTAAGTGAAGTGTTCTCTAGTTTGCAGTTATGTCAATTTAGTACGTTTTCTAAATAGCTTGCAACGTGCCCAGTGATTTGTGGTTAGATGTTTATACCACTGACCATAGACGAACTGTTATTTTATAAGATACGAATATCTGTGCAGATGTAAGGCGCTCAGAGCTGGCTGTTCAGAGAATCATAGACCTGTCGGGCTGGAAGGGACCTCGAGAAGTCATCCACTCCAGCCCGCTGTGCTGCAGCAGGGCCTGGTGAACCTCGACCCTCCCTGACAGGTGTTTGTCCAACCTTTTCTTAAAAATCGCCTGCCCATCATGCTGAACAATATAATCCCATTGTTTCTTGTCTTCCCGTTTGTCTGTCTGTATCCATCTGTTGTCTCTTGTCCTACACTCAGATTGGAAGCCCGTTGGGGCAGAGACTTTCTTTCTGTTCTGTGTTTGTACAGCACCTAGCACAATGGGTTTCTGGCCGATGACAGTAATAAAAACAACAACAACTAATGGAAGCACAGACCCCAAGTTATGTATTCCTCCACAATAACCCCAGGAGCGTGCTACTATGGGGATTTCATTGACGATGAACTCAACCAACAAACAACCAAAAAGAGGGCCCAATCCCGCAAACTTGAGCCTCCTTATTTGCCAAAGGCTGCACCTCACAACACTCGGCACACAGTCGGTTTGGCCTAAGAGCTGCACTCTCCATTCTGGGAGATGGGCAAGGCAGCCTATGCGGCTGGTAGCACCCTTCCCATCCGCTTTGTTCTGCTCAGCCACTTGACCCAAGCGTCACCCTCGACACCTTTGCTTTCTGCTCCTGTCGGCGTTTTATGAACCTCTCTCTTTTGCAGCCTGCGGTTGTAAGCGTCCGTTTTGTTCCTCATTTCACGGTCACGGTGCATAACGTACAGGCAGGCCTGATGGGAGAATTATCACCGCGGAGGTGCACTTTTATAAGGGCTCTTAAAAAATATTAAATCAAAATTTACTAAAATATTTGCACAGTGTGGGGATGAAATTCAGTGTCAGGAACATGAGCCCCAAATCTTGTAAACCCCAAAGACACTGTCAGGCAGGAAACGCAACAGAAGGTTGATTGTTTTTGTAAGCCACACCACATTATTTCTTCAACAGAGATTTTAAAAGGACATTTACATAAATCAACAAAAACACTTTCATTTTATTAATTTAAAAAAAAATGCTGCATTTCCCCAGCTACAGAGTTCAACCCTGGTCACAAACCTCACAGATTAAGTCTTGTGGCCACCAGTGAGTTAGATAATGATTATTCGCCTCATTATACAAATGGGGAAACTGAGGCGCAAAGCAGTAAAGAGATTTACTAAAGCTTACAAAGCAGAACTATAGCACAGTTAGGAAAACAGCGGTCTATAAGTACGTCTATTGGAAGGGGTCTTCCATGTAGCAGACAAAGGCACAACAAAATCGAATGGCTGGAAGCTGAAGCTAGACAAAATCAGGCTTGCAATAAGGTGGCTGTTTTTAACAGTGAGGATAATTAACCATTGGAACAACTTCCCAAGGGCTGTGGTGAATTCTCCATCACTGAGAGTCTTTCAATCAAGATGTGTTAAAGAAACAAACTCTAGCTCAACCACAAGATATGGGCTCGATACAGGAATCAATGGGTGAAGTTTCATGGCCTGGGCTGTACAGAAGTCAGAACAGACAATCATACAGGTCCTTTCTAGCCTTAAAATGTATAAATCTATGACCCTGGATCTCTGGCTCCCAGTTTCCGTGCTTTAACCATACCAGAGAACCTCCTCTGTTTTGGATTTTTTCCCCAGTGCTGGAAACACAAACACAGTGTTACTGTGCTAACATGTGAGCTGTGGTCAGGGTGGTGTCAGCACAGGCTGGGGATCCAGGAACCCCCTTATTCTGTCACTGATTCTCTCTGCAGCCTTGGGCAAATCACTTAATTAATTCTCCACCCCACAGCTGGGGAGAAATGAAGCTGAGCTAATTTAGGGCCTGATCCCAAGTGCCTTTCACAAGGAACTCCCAGAGAAGTCTTTACAACACAGACAGCAAGCTCTCTGGGGCAGGGATTGTCTCCAGTGGATGTTGGTACACAGCGCAGATTGACGGAGCTTGAGCAGGACCTCTGGGCGCTGTGTCATAATAATAGATAAGGGGGCAATGAAGACATAGACCAAAGGCTTTGAAGCTGCATTGCTGTAGGGGAGACACTTTCTGCAGAAACGAGACGGGTTCTTCTGTCACTGTTGCAAACCCACCTCCCCAAAAGGCGGTATCTAACTCGAAGGAAGAATTCTTCCATCAGCTTAGCATCACCTACACCAGGGCTTAGGTGGGTTTAACTACGCTGTGCAAGGGGTGAATTTTTTACACCTTGGAGTGACATAGCTGGGTCAACCTAAGTTTTAGGTGTAGACCAGACTTGAGTGGCTCAGGGACCTGGCGGCAGATTCCATCATATCTGCTGGTCCAGAAGTCTCTACGCTCAGATATGGCTGTTGGGAAACCTGGGAGAAATGGGTCAGTGGGTTGCAGCCCAGATCCTAGCAGGCAAGAAAAACGACCACCGTTGCCAGCACGCACTGCAAAGTGTGTGGGCATCTCAACAGAGCCACCTGGACGGTCACTCAACTGGTCTGGAGAGGGTTTCGGTCTTCCAGTGTCCAAGGTGGGGGGAGGCCAGCCCTGCTGCTGCCTGCGTTGGTCCTATCCGGCGGCTAGAAAGCGCGGGCATCTTTCCCTAGTGCAAATTTCCTTTTTAACAGCCCATTTGGAAAACCCTGGTGCTGAGAAGTGGCACGGACTGACCTTCCATCAGGGTGTGGTGGATGCTCCAGTAGACGCTCAGGCAGTGCTTCTCCTTCTTCATGCCCCGTTTGCACTTGCAGCCGTAGAGCTGGCTGGACAGGAGGGCCGTCACCGTGCTCCGGCACTGGCTCTTGGCATCCGGCCCCAGTTTGTTGGCGCCGTTGCCCGCAATGCATTGCCGGAGGGTCCTGAACTTGGAGCTGCAGCTGGGGTCGTTGGTGCAGGACTCCCCGGCCTGCAGGCAATCTCTGCCTGAACCGACTGCTTCCGTCATACCTTCTGCAAGAAAACGAGAGAGAGCGTGTGTGTCATGGGGGAGATGCTCCCAGATTGAAGATCAAAGCAGTTCAACAATGTCTCCCACTTGCCGGGCCACGCTCTGAATTAGCCTTTTGCTTAACTATACAGGTCCTATAGCCTAGCATCCCCAAAGATCCCGAAGCACCTTACAAACAACGGGCCAGTTCCTGAAGTCCTTACCCAGGCAGATCTCCCACTGACCTCAAGGGCATAAGTCCAAACTTCCAAATCAGGTCTTAAATACACAGCCACCTCCACTCCTGCTGACATGCACCCAAGGTGGAACGCAGCAGCTGCTTACCAGCAGGTCGCAACACTACCCAATAGTACAGGAGAGGGAGTGATGAATGGTACCAGCTGCAAATGAAACTGCAGGGCGGACGGTAGGGAAGCAGAAGGCAATGATCAAAACCGGATCTGGCCAGGACTCTGGGTTTAACATCCCTACTCGTGAGAAAAGTGACACGCCAGAGAGAGCAGCGTCTTGGTTTGACTTCTCATTCAAAAGGCGGGATTCATGGAGGGGATGGAGGGAGGATGGTGAACCCCTAATGGGATCTTTGATTATTGTGCGCTTCTTCAAGCTGTGCCACACTTTCATTCTCTGCCTCCGAGCATCTCAACTGCAACACCCCCTTGGGTATTGCAAGGACATTAGCCTTTTACCCAGCTGGGCTCCCCCCCAGACCCCATAACCCTCAGACCCCGGGCTCGCCGGCACTCACCCTTGCTCTGGCAGCCCAGACTCACCAGCTTGCAGCACTCAGATGGCGCCCCATGACCACGGCACCCTGGGTGGAGGCCCAAATTGCGCAACATACGAATGGCTGTAGATGGCAAAATGCTAATGAATCAGCCGTTCGTATTTGGTGTTGAAGCAGGCCATGGGTCTTATGAAATGCCCTGGTGGACAGCCCGCAGGCTTCAGGTTGGGCAACTCTGCATTAAACCATTTTCTCTCCTTTAAAGGAGGCCCCTTTGCTCCCTCTGGCACCTTTGGGGGAAGATGTATGGCCCATAACTCCACCTCAGAGAACAGTGTGGGCTATTGATCATTTTTTCATTGGGCTTCTCCCCTCTTCTTACCCAGCGATCCCCATTTCTCTCTGCCCAGAGCTCACTAACCCTCACTAACCCCACTCCCGCACATGACCGACACATTCACCTCTTTAGGCTATGCAACATTGGGATGTTTTTGGTGAGAAAGAGCTGCCTGCTTCTGTGCTGGCTAGAATGGAGGGCACCCGCTGGTATCCAGCTATCTAAATTCTGCCCATTCCAAGCTCCATGCCAGCACAAACAAGGCTGCCCTGAAACCCCGAGGTTGGTTCTCAACCCCAGCAAGCCCGTCCGACACCAGGCCATCTCAAAGTGCCCCATCTCTGAAAGCATCAATTGGCTCAAAACTTGAGACTATGACAAATTTTAGTTCCTGGCCAGCCTGATTTATTCACGGATCTGGATTTCTTCAGCCCTTTAGAATTATTCATATCACTCCAAAAGACTGAGAGAAATGTTCTTTTAGGCATGCATGAAACTCCCCCTTCAGCTCTTATAACCTTAAAACCTGCCGAACCGATTTTCTTCAAATTGAGCTTGCTCCTTAAATCTTAATGGGATCTATAAAACAAGCTAAGTTTGGTATCGCCGCTTCAGCCACTGTTGCGTTATCCAGGCACCAATTTTCTGAGCAGAACGTACTGGGAAAAGGTCCATTTTTAAAAAACCATATACATAACTGAAAAAAATCGGACAACGGATCTTGCGCCGATGTTCTAAAAAGTGTCACCTCTGCTAAGACAAAATGTGCAAAATTTCACCCTAAAAGGAATTAGTTTGTTAGCATCATGCGAACAAGTGGCAAAGGTGGGTTGGAATGGAAGTTGGGACCCAGTGTGAACTTCAGCAATACCACCTGTAAACACAGACGCTCTGTGAAGACTGGAAGATATTTTGGGAGCCTACTTAAAAGAAATCAAACATGCACAGATTGAAAAATTTGCCCGCAAAATATAAAATGAATATGTTCGCAAGCTGAGATTTGCTCAAATGAACAGAGGCCAGGAGCAATATTTCCAGCCCATGTTCTAATGCCCTAAATGCTGGCACTCTATGGTTACGATGCAAGCACTGGAAGTCACCTTAGCTGGGGTATTACGAATGAGCCATTACATAATCACGTCATTTACTATTGTTAGCAGCATCTTTGCTGGTGAGACAACGTAACATCACACTTCCCCCAGCACGGCCCTCGGGAGTCATTTTACACAACATTAAGAGTGTCTCTCCGACAAAAATCTCTGTGTAACGTACAGTACAGAGGATGCTTCCTGCCCATGGGAGAAAGGCAAACACTAAATCAGATCTCTCCTGCCAAGGCTGAGTAAGTTCATGGTCTTTCTTTCACCATGTTCTTTGGGCGGGAGGGGGCTCTCTCA
Source organism: Mesoclemmys tuberculata (assembly GCA_007922155.1). Lineage (NCBI taxonomy): Eukaryota > Metazoa > Chordata > Testudines > Chelidae > Mesoclemmys > Mesoclemmys tuberculata. Next base: position 5,803,616 of record ML675627.1, on the reverse strand, counting down.
ACACAATTCTACCGTAGGATTTGTATACTGCTGCCCACCACCATGAGTGCCAAATTCAGGTCACTAGCAATTGGACCAGGGATATGGAGAGCCCTGAAAATCTGCGGACTGTTTTTTGTGGATTGTGAATCAGATGTAGACCTCAAAAGTGGGAAAGCAGCTGTCTATAGCTCATAGCCTTTGAGGCTGCTTCAAGATGGGGGGGTAGGGGCTGGCCGCCGATCAGCTGTTCGGCAGCTGGAAGGGGGGCAGCTCCTGTCCGTGCAGTGCAGATGGGATAGATATAAAACCGGGAGTGCAGATTATGGGTCGGCTAGAAGTTGATTTTCGTGGATGCGGTTTGAATGCTGATCCACATTTTTGTATCTCCCCAGGGCTCTATGAACATGGGCTTTTTTGCTGCTACCTCTTTGTTATAGCAGAAGTTTCAACTCCCTTCTCTCTTTTTATTTGCTTATTTTGAAAGACCTTTTGCCTGGCTTTATTATTCCCTTTGCTTGCTGCCAATTTCACATTCTTACTGTTGACAGGTGGTAAGGTGTTTATTTTCATATGCTGTATATGGCCATGTACCCAATCTGCTTTAGATTTCAGGTGTCCTTCTGATCTCACCTCAGGGTAGATTTCACTTTAGTGGAGTTAAAGGAAGTCAGGAAGGATTATCCTGTGTGTTAAATAATTCTCAGCACGTCTATAGTGCTTTTCACTCAGGGAGCTCAATGTTTTACTGAACAAATGACTCCCGCTTTACACTCTGGGGACAACTCCATCCAGCATTGAAATGTAGCTGTTTCCAGGACGAGACTCTGCATGTGAAACTGCAAGAGTTCAGGGAATGACGCGATAAATGCTTTGCCCAACTGAGTTTAAGGCTAAGATTTGGACCAGGTTCTGATCAGTTTCCCTTGCCAGTTCTCATACACCGGCCCAGCACTGCAGTGTTCAGGTTGCAAATCTACGACAGATCAAACCTGTTTCCACTGAAAATTTTGGTTCAAGCGGGATCTGCCAATGTCCCTTTAAGTTATCTATTGACGGCATCGCTCACATCCTCCATTAGGTGGCAGTAGTTATTTACTGTAGTTCTAGTTTAATTCACTTAAGCGTTGATGAGAGATGCCAGAAAGCATAAGAGCCTGAAGTCCTCTGTTTATCCATGGACACCTACCCCAGACAAGAGGCCTCCACTCTGAGCGGCACGGCCAAAGAGTGCTGTGAGTTTCCAGTCCCATTCCACCAAGATTATCATCTCATTTTGGTAGTTTTGTAGCGTGGACCCCTGCCCAGCGGGCGGTGAGCCAACACTCTCAATTGGTTTCATGGAAGGGCCACCAAATAGCCATGAGATGACCTTGGTTTTCAGATACTGACAGGCTGGGTGAAATTCAGACTGGTCCATTAGCAGCTAAACACTTAATACCGTACTCGGAAAACGAACCTCCTGTTTATTCAGAATGGTCACAAAAAAAAAAAGGATCAACCATGACTTTGATGGAGGAGATAACTACAAAGCGGAGGGACGGACGCCATGTCCCAAGCATGCAGTGGTGCAGTTGTGATGTTACCTGGCTCATATGGATTGTCATTAGTAATTTTTAGATTACATTTGTAGCTTGTACATGTCAATTTCTGTGGCCAGGTGGTCAAGAGCACTTGAGGACACAACCCTTTGCAGACAGCGACGTGTTGCGTTCACATCTGCCGATGGAATAATGATAATGTTATAATGACTGATTAATGTGCACTGAGTACACTGCCCTGCGCAGGGAGAATCAGTACTGCTCAATTCTGTGTCAGAGTCACCGTACTGCTAAGGCTACTAAAGAGTCTCTTTTAGCATAAGTGATAGAGGCAAGAGGATTTGGCTTCTATCCCTACCACTTCCGTGAAGCTCACTCCCCAACACCTCCTCCAGCACGGTGTCCAGTCCACTTTTAAATAACCCAGGTGATGGAGCGTCCTCCACTGCCCTTTGGGGGACAACTGCACTGTCAGCGAGGTCTCCCCAGGACAGCAAATGTTTCTTTATACCTACCCTGCAGTGCACATTGCATAGCTCATGCTGGTCGGCTTCTTGTTTTACTGAATTAGGTCAGAGCAGCCAACACAAGTGGACGCTGATTGGTAATTACTGTTATTAGAAGCACTCGGTGGAATTAGATATTTGGTGTAAAAACAGGATTTAAACCCCAGAACAAAATGTGCAGCTAATGAAACAACTATCTAAGGCAGACTGTTCTCGTTTTATTAACAGTCCTGGATAGAGAGCTGTTTTGCCCAGAGAGCATCCCAGGAATCTAACGCATCACGTCCTCGGTGCAACACCAGACAGAGGGTAGCGTGTACAGCTAAACAAGGTTTGCAGCAGCATTTAGGTTGCTGCTGTGCTGAGACCACTGCCCATCAAGCTGACCAAGGTTGTCTCGTTATTTCCTTGTCTGCCCACACCTAGCTGTTGGCTCTCATCCTAGACTTTGATTGTTAGCTCTTTGGGGCAGGGCTGTCTTTTTGTTCTGCGTTTGTACAGCGCCTAGCAAACGGGAGTGCTACAATAATAAAATGCTATCACACTTGCTAAGTGTGTCCTTGACCCTCAAGTCCATACAGAAGATAGGTTACTACTTCTACCAGCTAATGAAATGACCCCCTTTGGCTCATGCTGACTGTGGAACCAAAGGAGTCAAATCGTAGCACAAGATTCCTAATGCTGAAATCCTTAATTGTTTTCAGATGTCCAGTATCCAAACCATGCTCATAACAGCTCAGCTATGTTGATCTGGGCACCTGGTTCATGTGACTAACTCCAAAATAAGCAAGGCCATATTTTCTGGTCAGTTAAAGCAAGGCAACTGCTTGCGTGGTGGTGACTACAAATGGGATAAAGATACATTGACATCAAACTAGAAAGCATGGCAGGTATATCCCAGCGCCTGGAAAGCAACAGACCATGACAGAGCAAGGTGGCGGTGGATTTGTCACATTGCCGTTAACTGCTTTGAAGCAGGGGTATCAACACATGCGAAAAACGTGAAAAGCCCAAAGCAAAGATACAACAATCTGTAACGGTCATGGATAAATTTTGTCTGTCCCATGTGCAACTGAGTTTGTGGTTCTTGCATCAGTCTGATCTCCCCTATACTCATTCATTTATAGCGTTTGCTGAATCCTCATATGTCTACAATGATGTGAGACTCCATCCAGCCGTCCTATAGTGCTGAATCTCCCCTATCCACTCCCTTTGCACCCTGTTGGGTTATTTACACCTCTTCAAAGGGAGTATAGAATGCTACCATTGCAAATGGAGATGTGAAGGACTCCAAATGACGCACGGGAGTGGAGAATCAGACTTTTGGCTCCTGTTGAGATTAATAACCCTATCTTGCATAACGCTTTTCCTCTGTAGATCTCAAAACACTTTCCAAAGGAGGCAACTATCATTATTCCTATTTTACAGATGGGAACCAAAAGCATAGAAAGGTGCAATGATTTGCCCATGGTCACACAGGCGGTCAGAGAAAGCTGGGAGCAGACCTCAGGCAGTGCAAGTCCAGGGCTCTATCCACCGGGCATTATGTGGATTTCTTACCCTGAGAGATATAAGTAACGATAGCATCACAGTAGCACCATGCAAAGACAATGCAGACACAGGGAAGGGTGCCCGCTATTGAACCGATAGCACTTCTTTCCGCAGCGCCTGCATCTTCCCTGACATGTCCCCTTCTAGGTCGTTCCCCTTCTATGTCGCTTATATGGTAAGAGCCAAAAGGTATGTGTTAGCCCACGCAGGGAAGACTGATGTCCTGACATCAAACAAGTCCTCGGATGCTCCCTTGCAAAGTTACATTCACACCACCTGATACTGACGTTGCATTACCCAGAGCATTGTCTGCGTTAGTTCTTCGTCCAAGGAGGGCACTGGAACACGGCCCTCGGCATAATGCAATCCACTCACCAGCTCATCAGTTACATGTGGGATATGAAGAGCTCTGTGTAAGCTCGAAAGTTTGTCTCTGTCACCAGCACAAGTTGGTCCAATAAAAGATATTTCCTCATCCACCTTTTCATGCAGGAAATGAGCCAGGATTCTTTATTCCAGACACCAACATAAGGAACACACTCCCTGGTAGCTGTGTGGTGTACAAGGATAAAATCCAGGCCATGCAGTTCAGCTCAAGGCCAGTTCTTTCTCCCTGACAAGCTTTTTCAGCAGACACATATTAGATGCATTTCTGCTGGCAACGCAGCAATGCACTTGCCTTTCTCATTAGTGCATGGAATAAAGGATCTCAAATTCTGTTTTGCAGTGAGCCCTTGATTGTTGACTTGTGCTAACCCTGCCTCACCTAGGTTATGTTATAGCTGCTCCACTTTCATGCAGAGCTGGGGGATAAAGAATAATGAATTTCTCCATTCGCTGACAGTTCCAAAAAACTATAACTCATTTTGAGTCAAAGCGAAAAGGAGATTTTTCAGATTTTGTCTCCTGATTTGAGAAGTCAAACAAAACAATGTTTCGATTCAGTTTTCTCTCTTTTTAAAAAGCCAGACTTTTAAAAAATAAATATGAAGGAAATTTCAAAACAAAAATCGATTCCTCCCCCCCCCAAAAAATTGTCAAAACTAAATGTTTTGACTTTTCAGAATTTTTTTTATACAAACCATTGAGCAAAACCAAGAGGAATTCTGTGACCTAATCTGCACCAAAAACAGGTTTGCCCTGCACTCCCCTGGGATCTTTCGTGATGTACATTTCTATAGGGCCTTACAGCAGTTCTGAAAATTTTTGCTGGGACCCTCTTTGAAAACATTTCAAGTTGTGACAACCCCCCACAAAAATGAGCCCACCCCCATCCCATGCCACTCTTACTTCTGTGCTGCTGCTGGGCACCCGTCCAGCGACTCTTGGGTCACCCAGCTGTCACGGGCTCACACTGTCAGCCGCACGCATTGCTGGCAGCCAGAGCCCCAGCACGCATGGGAGCTAAGGGCTCACAACCCTCCCTATAATAACCTGGCAACCCCCTGAGGGGCCACGACCCCCAGTTTGAGAACCCCTATAAGGGTTTATACTCAGCAAGCTTTCCAATGTACTGTGTCAGCCTCAAAAATCAAGACCCAGTCGCCTTTCACGGTTGTAATTTTCCTCCCCCCACTTGTTGGTGATTGAAACTGCCTTGCATCCATGTCACTGCATGCTGTGGCCTTATCAGACTGCACGACCTTAGAAGAGTCAAGACTTTATCAGACCATCAGGGAAGCCCAGGATGCTGTTGTATGGGGGCATTTTAGCAAATCACCCGGTGCCTAAGCCATTGCTAACTATTGAGATGATCAATTATTTTGCTTATAGCTTAGTTCTGTGTGTAGTCATTAGTATCTACTTCGGCCAAGACAACGCCAGAAGGCGGGGGGTCGGGGGGGGAAGCAGGACTGTCTCTGCCCTTTTGAACAGGACTTTCAATGCCCTTTTGTGTGCAGGGGTGAAGAGCAGGCGGTCACCATAGCTGTCAGAGTAACTGCTAGAAGCCACATAACCACGTCCTGTTTTGACGTTCCTTACAACCTTTCCTTTCCTTTCCATTTTGATCAGCTATGCAACACTTTTCATTGACCTGTTACTGTAACTTTTGGGGTATAAGAGGGAAGTAGCACGCCTGGGACAGGCGGATCACGTCATGGACACATTGAACGATCCCCCGGTGCAGATGGAAGGACCTGCCATCCAGAAATCTGTGATGAGTCACCCGAAGACTGCTCAAAGCCTGGCTCAGATTTTTGGGGGTAATATTAAGTTTTGGGGTACTCTAATAGCTTATTGTATTGTATGTGCTTAAGATTAATAAGCAGAGACTGTGCTGAAAGTAATTATGAGGGGATCGCTGCGGACCGGAAGTAAAGCTTTTAAGTCAGAAGTATTTGGTTCTGGCTCGTCTTTTGCCAGAATAGATAGTGGATAGTGGATAGACTACGTTTCCTTTGCTTATTGCCTGATACCGACTTGCAGAGATTAAAAGTTACTGGGTCGAGGGACCTTGGGTAGCACTATGGGAGGCGGTGCTGATGATCTAGTGCTCTTCCTGGCAAATCGAAACCAACCTAATGCTTCAGAAAGCTGCAGTCTTTCAGGTGAAGTGTAACACTGACCACCTGCCAGCGCTGGGGACTGAAGTTTAACCACAGCCCTACCAGGATTTCAGGCGGTGTTTCAAAATGTCCATCGGGCAGTTGCGATAAGAACACTTCTACATGGTTGTAACACGTGGACAGTGTATCGCCTCCGTACCAGGGAACTCCATCAGTTCCACATACACCATCTTCAGCCTGTTTGCAGGGTCACATTCAAAATGCCACGGCTCCTTTTACAGCAGGAGGGGGTTTAATATTGGCGTCCCCGTTAAATTTCAATTTTAGGCCTGTAGCAGGGACTTCTCCAGCCTGGCATTAAATCCATCCACTGCTTCAATCCATCTCACCAACAACCCGCTGCCACCATTGTTCTCAGGACATCGTTTGTTACCATAAAACTCTCAAAGCTTTCCAATCCTCTTTCCCAGGCTCTCTTACGTCTTTTCAGTGTATTATAGTTCTTAGCTTCCTCATAGCCCTGCCTCCGGTGTCTTTCCAGGCCTTTATGAGGGTTTCCCTTTCCTTCTAGCCCTACCTCCAGGCCCACAGTCCTTTGCAGTCCCACCCCCGGCTGGGACTTGCCACCACACAAGTCCCTGCTCTCTGGAAATCACTCAGCTGAGTCTTATCCCTCAACAGTCTCATGTTTCTGGCAGTTCACACCCACTCTCCTGCTCTCGCCTCTACTGCCTGGGGAACACCGGAGAGTTATCACCTACCCCTCTGTTCCCCCACACGCTCCCTCCTGGAACTGCCTCAGAATCAGAAAGAAGTTACATTAGAATTGGAAAAGGTGCAAAGAAGAGCAACAAAAATGATTAGGGCTATGGAACAGTTTCCATATGAAGAGAGATTTAAAAAACTGGGACTGTTCAGTTTAGAAAAGAGATGACTAAGTGGGGAGATGATAGAGGTCTATACAGTCATGAGTGGTGTAGAGAAAGTGACTTGGGAAGTATGATTTACCCCTTCATATAACACAAGAGCTAGGGCTCACTCAAAGACATTAATAGGCAGCAGGTTTAAAACTTACAAAAGGAAATACTTCTTCACACACCACCTAGTCAATCTGTGGAACTCATTGCCAGGGGATGTTGTGAAGGCCAGTATTCGGTCTCTGACAGTGACAGTGGTCAGTGCTAGGTACTTGAGAGGGAATGAACAGTACAGAATAATTTCTAGTGATTATCTAGCACTTGGAGGTTTAGGGACACCTGGAGTATGAAGTTGCATCCCTGCCCATCTCAGCTAATAGCCAGTAATGGATCTATCCTCCATGAACTTATTTAATTCTTTGTTGAACTCAGTTATACTTTTGGCCTTTGTCTCCCACTAGTGGATAGCCCACATGAATTTCTTTATGAGTTTGCTACTGCATTTAAATTAAAGAAGGATTCTTTAGTTCAAGCAGTAGAAGTGCCTGCTTCTTCATCCACATGTCCTGAGTTCAGTCCCAAGGCCATTATCACATGTTTAAACCAAGGTTTTGGGCTTCTCAGACTGAGTTTTTTCCTGCTGTAACATCATAATGATCCAGCAGGGACATCACAGGACACAGACTCTGACAGAAACATAAGATAAATTCACTACTGTATGTGGCAGTGGGGAGAATATGGGACACAGGAGAGGGAAAAAAGCTGAAAAGCAAGCACAAATAGCTTACTAAAGAGAAGGTTAAAGGGTGCCTTGACCACATGGGGAACAAATATTTGACAGTGGGTTCTTCAATCTAGCAAACGAAGATATAACAAGAGCTAATGGCTGGACATTGGAGCTGGACAAATTCAGACTGGAAATAAGGCACACATTTTTTAACAGTGAGGATAATTAACTACAGCAGAACCTCAGAATTAAGAACACCTCGGGAATGGAGGTTGTTCGTAACTCTGAAACGTTTGTAACAAAACGTTATGGTGGGCCTTTCAAAAGTTTACAACTGAACATTGACTTAATACAGCTTTGAAACTTTACTGTGCAGAAGAAAAATATTGCTTTCCCTTTATATTTTTCATAGTTTATGTTTAACACAGCACTGTACTGTATTTGCTTTCTTTTTATTGTCTCTGTTGCTGTCTGATTGCGTACGTCCAGTTCCAAATGAGGTGTATGGTTGACTGGTCAGTCTGTAACTCTGGTGTTCATAACTCGGAGGTTCTACCAGATAAGAAGAACTTACTAAGAGTTGCGGTGTGTCTCTTTCTGCATCACTAGCAATTTTTAAATCAAGAGGGAGTTTTTTTCATAAAAGATAGGATCTGATTCAAACAGAAATTATTTCAGGGAGGTTCTAGGTATTGTTTTACAGAGTGGATCAGACTAGGTTGTCACAATGGCCCCTTCTGGCCTTGGAATCTATGAAACAATAGCCAAGGAAATTAAGGGAATGACTGGCCGAGCAGGTTTGCTTGTGGCAGCAGCGGGCTCTTTTTTCATGATTACTCCAGTGTGAAAGTGCCTCTCTGAGAGCTGGAGGCAATAGGTCTCCAGGAGACTCACTCCAGCAGTGTCCTAAGCACTTCACTTCCCCCATGCTGAGCACACAATTCATTCCTTGGCCACTCCCTCTCATTCCTCAACCGTATCCAGCCAGCCGGAGGAAAAGGAACAGAGTTCAGACAAAGCCCATCTCCAAGGACCCTCATGATGCTGGACATTGGTGACTCAAGGCAGTGCCGATCTGGGGAACACCGAGCGTGCAGGGGAGAGACACACACATACAGGCAGGGAATGAAAAAGGGGATGACCAAGGCTAACTAGAAAAGCAGAGGGGCCGGCATTTTCAAAGGGAATGTTGAAATGCAATAGGAACTGGGCAAAAGGAACTCGTGAAGGATGGTCCAGTGGCTAGGGCACAGTCTACCAGTGAGAGTGGCTCACTTCACTTCCCTGTGCTACCACAGGTTTTCCTGTGTGATCTGAGGTGGAGATCCTCAGCGCCTACCTTCCACTGAAATCAACTGGGCCTTGATCTGTGCGTGCCTCAGTTCCCCATCTGTAAAATGGGAATAGTAGCGCTGCCCTACCTGAGAAGGATGTTGGGGGGATAAATGCATTAAAGATTGTGATGTGAGTGGTGGCAAAGTACCAAACATTAATAGGTGCCTAACATCCATAGGCTCTTTGAAAATCTCAGCCTGAGCCCTGGTGGATCCGCGGGCTGAAAGCAGGAAGCAGCCAGGGGAGGAATGGAAAGATGTAAGAGATGCTGCTGCCTCCTCTTTCTTATTGAGACAGAGGGTAAGTGACATGAAGGTACCTAGATCTCCCAGTCTGTGCTCTAAGCAGATTGCTTTAGAAGCCTATCAATCGCTGATTTTTAAAACAACTATTATTTACTGCCGTACCTAAGCAATTTGGGATTTTTTGGGCTGGAAGCCTCCTTATAATCATCAGTCATCATTGTCTCAATTGACTCTGCGCTCCCTTAGCGTGTGGGTGTTGTACAGAGGAAAACGATAGGATCTAGTGAGCAAAGAGAAGGTGAAACATGTGCTTCCCTGACTCCCAGCCATTCTCCCTCCAGGTAGGTCTACACTACAAGCGTGAGAGCAGCGTAACTGTAGTGTAGACACCTGCTACAGTGATGGAAGAGTTTTTCCCCTATCGCTGTAGGAAACCCACCCCCACAAGAGACAGCAGCTAGGCTGATGGAAAAATTCTTCCATCAACCTAACCTAGCAGTACCTTTGCTGGGGTGTAGATCAGCTTAACCAAGTCTCGCGGCATGTGAATTTTTTACACTCCTGAAAACCATAGCTAGGAGAATGTAAGTTTTAGGTGCAGAGCGGGCCTCTCTCCCTGCTCGGCAGTCCTTGAGAAGAATGCCGTAACGCGTGGGAGTGCCCTGAGCTGCTCAGGTTCTAGGAGGAAAGTGACATCCCAGCTGTTCTCTTTTCCTAAATGTGATCTGGCCACATGCTGCAAAGATGCAGTGTGAAAATAAGGTAGGTGCTGATTCAGAAGTAGAGCAAATTCTTTATCAGTTAAGAACACAATGGTCTTTCCTTCTGCAGTTCTGCTTCCTTATTCACCAGAAAGTGTAGCTTTGAAGAATTTAGAGACAGAGGAAGACATGAAAATGATGCTCTGGAAAAGTGTCAAGCTGTCCGTTTTGATTTTTGAATAATTCTGCTGACATGTGGGGAAATGCTCATATGAATCATATCCTATTAACTTAAACTGCAATACAGCTCACTCCATTTCTGCTCATTACACTGTCTCAGATCTATGTTATGCTTATAGATCATTCAGGTCTGTGGATTATATTTCTTAGGCCATGATCTAGCAAGAATTTAAGCACATACTTAAATTTAAGCATGTGAGCAATTCCGCTGAGGTCAACGTGCCTTGCTGGATTGAGGCTTTAGTTCATCTAATTTAGTCACACGTTGTTATTGATTTGTATTGTGTTAGCACCTAGATGTCGCCAATCCGGATTCAGCCATTGTGCTAGGTGCTGTACACACATAATAAAAAGACCAAAATCGAAGTTTAAGACAAAAGACAACAGATGGATGCAACAGACAGAGGGGAAAAACGCAACGTAAAATGAGACAATCATATATAAAGACACCATAAAGGGTAGCTGAGAAGCGCGCATGCAGCATGAGTGACAGAACTTGGGATCACCTGCTCCACAGACGACGATTATTTGTACAGCACCAACAAAAGCTGGGTGCTTGTACAGATCTTCCACATATGAACTAAAGACAACTATTCACCAGCTGTAATTGTGTTGGGTCTGGTCTTCCAGCCTCTACAGGAAAGACAATTCTGCAGGTCTGACCTCCGGTTATTACTAAACCTGTTTTTAGGTACCCATCACTGCAGTATCTATTCCTCCCGGGAGATAGCAGAGATACATAGACAGTACTTGGCCATAGCCAGGGCTTTACGAGTATTCCATACTCCCGTACTTAGAGGCTAGCTGGGTGGGCTACAGATGGACAGATCCTGCACTTTTGGAAGTCAGTGGCCCAGATGGAGAAGGTACATGTGCCAGAAAACTATAGCATTGCTGTTCGACACTGCCAGAGATAAGATATTGAGTTAGAGGTCAGCAATTGTTCTGTTCTACCATGGAGAGAGAGGCCAACAAGCTTCATTGGTCATGTCTCCACCACATGGGTAGGCAGGCCATTCGTCCAGTTTGAAAGCAGGTAATTCTCTATGTCGGTTTAAACCCCTTTGGATGCTGAGCCAAAACCAGACATGGTTTTGTCCTGTATCTGACTCTCTGACTTTAAGGCCAGAAGGGACCATCGTGCTCATCTAGTCTGACACATGGCGGGCCACAGAACCTCATCCAGCCACTCCTGAAATAGGCCCCTAATCTCAGGCTGAATTATTGAAGTCCTCAAATCTTGATTTAAAGATTTCAGGTCACACGGCATCCGCCATGCCTGGGGACGAGGTCAGGCTGATGGGGGTGGGGCAGCATGCTTTTCAAAATGGCATCCTTCATGTGGCGTGACACAGATGCACTGTGAGTGCGAGGTCACGCCGGTGGTTGATGCCGTACCTAGAAGCATCAAAATGTCTGGTGGGCTGGGGATGGGTGAGTGGTCGCCCTCTGCACAGATGTCCACCCAGCACCGACTGACCCTCCCAAATCCCTTCCTTGCACAGACACTGCTCAGTGCAAAATCTCGGGGAGAGATTCTTGATGGGGTAGACTTTTCTTCGGTTGCTCCATAGTCCTGATCAGGAATCCAGAGGGGGACCAGATGGTTGCCCCTGTAACACAGTCTGCATGAGTACTAGTCAAGTGGGCTTTGATGGCATCTGCCATGGAGAGAGCTCTGCTTCTCAGATCTCATTTCTTTTAATAGCTGTAAAAACTACAGGGGGACCCTGACCTCACTGGAGTAAATGAGAGTTTTGGCATTTCACTCTCTCTCTCTTTTTGTCCTCCCACAGAAGAGATGAGCCCAGTGAACTGTCTCTTTCCTCTCCTGAAACCTGCTGGGAATGTAACTTTAGGACATGTCAACTCTTCCAAACAATGATTCAGACCTTTTACGGGCTGAAGCAACCATCCGATGATTTAGTCTGACCCGTGTAACACAGGCCAGAGAATTTCACCCCGTGACCCCTGCAGCGAGCCTTATAACGCTGTTTGACTAAAACAGACCTTGAAGAAAGGCAACCAGTCTTGATTTTAAGACATCAAGAGATGGAGAATCCCCCACCTGATATTTTGTTCCAATGGTTAATCAGCCTCCCTGTTAAAAATTATCCTTGTTCTTCTTATGTGTACAGTTTGTTTGTCTGACTGGCTGAACTCAGCTGTCAAACCAAGAGGGAGCGGTTTAAGCCCCCTGGTAAGATTTTGCTCCTACCACTAATCTTTACTCATAATAAGAAGCTCCTTTAACTTTAAACAGGACAGCATGAGTAACTGTTTGCATGGTAAGTCCTTTATCTTGGAATATTCAGCTTCTTAGGAGCTACATGTTTAAATATTGGCATGGCTAACTGAGCCCTTCAACCTTCCAGGATACTGTCATAACAGCGTCACCAGACCGACTGTTACACATCGTCTTCCAAGTCCTTTTTCTTAGTGTGTGAGCAAGTTTTCAGTCTCAGGAAGACATACTGAGTTGTTAGTTTGGGGCAAGCTTCTGTGCAGAGATAGTGTCTATGGAGAGGGAGCTGCGTGAGCAACAAGAGAGTTTACTCTTTGCCTTGGCCTCTGATTAGAGTCAACTCTTGAGGCAGAGTTGCTCCTTGGGAACCAGATGCTGGTGTTGGGCTGAGATTCCTGGGAGCCCTGCATGCTGTTTGACCACCTCTGTTCCAGGACCGATGTACATGTGAAAATAAAACAAGTTACACTAAGAATATATGCAGATTCTGCATCACTAATTTCTCCTCTACTGAGAAATGACCTGCAAGATCCCAGATATCTAACACTTCTCAGAAGAGGGGTAACGCTGATGTTGGAAGAAGATGCAACTATTCCAAAGAACCAAATTGTGTTTATCTATACAGGCTCCTTTGGTGAGATCTTTAAAACCCAAGTCCTGCCTACTCCTTGTGGACATTAAAACATCTCACAGTGCTCTTCATCAGAGTAGAGATTTGCCATATTGTCCTACAACCCCAGCACCAGCAATTACTGTGCAGCAGGACCTCTGCTGAAGTGTCTGGTTGTTCTCCATCCCAGAGGTGGGTGCATTTTAATGATGCTCTACTTATAATATGTATGAAGGGGTTTGGAACAGAAGGTGCTATCCAAACATCTTCCCAGGAATTAATAACTAATGTGTAATTCTTCAAGATATCCAGGAGTGCAAGCATGCGTGTTAAAAATCTTACCTCCACTCACTTCACACTGTTGTAAATCAGGAATAACTCTGCTGAAGTCAACAGAGGCAAACCTGGGTAAGTGAGGGACGGATCAATTCCACACCATGGGCATGTGAATTCTGCTCCCCACTGCTCACTGGAATAGACGTAGTGAAGACCAGCGGCCCCTGCAGTCATACGCATGTTGCATAGGGTGGGGGGTTGTACACTCGTTGGCAGTGCCGAGAAGGAGCTAGTCCACTGGCCATACAATTCCGGTCCTGCAGCCCCTCCGTCATGACAGGCCAAAATTGAGAGAGTGGCATTGCGACCTGGTGCACCGGGGTCATAACACCAAACCCGAGTGCCTGTTCTGCCTCCCCGCTGCCATGGGTCCACCTCCCCATGGGGCCCGGCCTGGCCTTGCCCTGCTCCCAGCAGCCCATGTCCCTCTCAGGGATGGGAAGCGTCGCTGCATCTGGGCGGGCCAGGCTGGAAGGTGACATGCTCGGGAAAGCGGCTGCTGCAGGTACATGGTCAAACATTTCTGGAGGTCCCCCCCCATCCTGGTGAAGACACCAGACCTGAGTCCTCACAGTTACACTGATGTAAATCAGGGGTAACTTCACTGAAGTCAGTGGAGTTGCGCTGGTGTAAAACGAGCACCCTAGAGGAAGACGATTATTCCTATGAGTAAAACAAATAGGATTTCCCCTCTAAAAACACAATCAACATCATGTGAGCTCCAGCTCCAGCCCTTACAGATAACATCTCTAGGTTCCTGTTATTCATTACTGAAAAAGCCCTCAAGTGCACGAAGGGAGCAGAAAGAATCAGAGTTGACTGGTAGAGCTGGGAATGGGATACCAGCTAACACGCCGTCAAGGCAGGTACCGGCACCTCCCATCTTCATACTCAGCCTTTCCTCTCCCTCCACGGACTCCCTAGAAATGCACACTCGTCTCCAGGAGGATTGCTGTGCACCGAGCCTGGGGTTTTGTGATACTCAGAGTTATAGCTGAAAACTGTCCCAAGTCCTCAGAAGGTCACTTAGGGAAGAGAAAATGAACCTGATGCTGTCCAGAAAAATGTTCTAACCCGAGAGATTCCTGGGAGCCAGGCAAACGCTACTCCTGGCTGTAGATTCGCTACTGCCTCTCTCACTTTCATCCCCACATGGACACAGGAGTAGCTGATTGCAGAACAAATGTCAGCAGGATCACAAGGCAGGCTCAGATATTTCTCCTGCACGTGGTGCTCACGTCCTCCTGCAGGGGCGTGCTTCCTTCACCTCTACAGCTGGCTTTCACTTCACTACTCCCTGAGTGATGGACAGGGCAAACTGCTTATGTAGTGCGGTGTGTGCCCCAAGAAAGGCTTATTGCCAAAACAAAACCAATTTCAAATGAGGGGCAGGGAATGGGATCACTGGATGGCCACTGTGGTAGAAGAAGGACGGTCCAGTGCTTAAGGTGCTAAGCCGGGACCTGGTTTCATTTTCTAGTTCTGCCACAGACTCCCTGAATGACCATGGGCAAGTCCCTTAGTCCCTCCGCTCTTCAGTTACCCTCTTTGCTCCATGAGGACAATAGCACTGCCCTGCCTGGCAGGGTGTTGTGAATCAGTCACATACCACAGGAACTGGAGTCAGAATTATTTGCTAGACACCGTCAAGACTGGAGTCATCAACAGCAGAAGGAAGGTGGCTGTTACTCAATCATTTGTGCACCCCAGCATCTGCGGTAGGTCCATTTCCTCCTGCCCTCTCCTTGCCAAAGAGCAAGCCCATGCAGGATGGGTCTGCTTGCTTTCTGGACCTGCTGAGCAAGCTTGAGCACCAGCTCTGGAAAGCAATTTGCTATTTGCGGGAACCTCTGCAAGATCCAGCTCCGGGCAGAGCATGTACGGCCGCCCTTTTCCTCTGAAGTCAGCAGCCAGTGCCCCCTTGGCTTCAATAGGGAAAGACCCACACGAAGTTCAGCAATGTCCCCGAGGAAAACAGGCCACTTACTGACTCACCACCATCACTGTTCCTGTTAGCTCCTAGAGGTCTCCCCCAGGCAAGCACTTATCTAGCTTCAACGCTGCTTCACTTGCAAAAATCTCAGTGAGTTCAAGACTCGGCCAGTCCAGATGTGCACATGCTGGAATGTACAGAAGCAAGATGTAAATGAGGAGTCTCTCCTTTCCCCTCCATTTACAAAAAGGACGGATGAAGGACCAGTGATGAAGCTCACGTATCGGTGAACCAACCCCTGACGTGTGTGACAGAGTCACTGCATTCAGCATCAAGAGTTAGTTCTGGTTTCTACATTTTCTCTAAGTCAAACTTCAGCTATGGCAGCCTTTTCTGCAATTAATTTTTCCTTTGTTGCATTAGTTTTTTGAATGAGCAAAGGAAGGATAAGACCAATTGGCGCAAAGGCTGAAGACGTTTTAGTTGTATGTAATTCAACACTTGCTTATGCTTGAAGTTGAACACAGAGCTAAGCAATTTCTCAATCACTCTCTCCCACTCCATTTTTTCCAGCATGTTTTCTCTGGAAGTCACAAAATTAATTAAAGCAGAAGCTAAAAAAACCCATCGAGTTTTATGAAGATGAATGTTGTTGGTTAGAACAAAGGACCATTGATCCCCCTTTTGACTCTACACAACAACTGGCTTCAAGAAGTGCTCGATATCATTTTTCAATATGATTTAAGGTTGAAGGACATTACGTTTATATCAGAGGCAGAGCTGGCTAGCTGTTGTTAAGGTTAAGCACTTCCTGTTATAAGACCCAGTTTTCAATTGCTTATAAATTTGCCAAATATTAGCCATTCTGGCTGATATTTTCCATGCTTAGTACCTGCCTGTAGGAAGGTGCAGGGACCTTCCACAGCGGCTGGGCCCCAGGAATGGCCGCCGCCCCAAACACAGGCCAGCAGGGAGTTAAAACCCCAGCCTGCCCGTCAACCCAGGAGACAGACTGGGATAGGCCCAGCCGGCTGGCCAATCCCCTCCACGGAAGGTGGGACTTCCCCCGGGGAGAAGGGGATAAAAGGCAGGGCCCGTGACTCAGTCGGGGCAGGCTGTCAGCGGGCACAGACGTGCCTTCCCGCCAGCTGCAGCACCGGCCTGAGCCCAGCCGGGCCGAGACCCTGCATAGGGCCTTCTCTGAACCTAAGAGCTGGGAGCGACGCTACCGCCCCGGGCCCGACGACTGGGTAGGGCCTCCAGACACCAGGGAGTGGGCTGAGCCCCTGGACCCTCTGGGGTGGGAAGCCCCTCCCGAAGCAGGTCTTGACCTGGACGAGCTTCCAGCCGCAGAACCCTCAGAGGCGGGGCTCGACCTGGAGGAGCTGCCCGAAGCTGAAGCACCCCCGGAACCCTGCGACCTGGAGGAGCTGCCCCTCGCCGAGGAGCTCCCCGACCTGCCGCCCGTCAACGAGGAGGGCCTGCTAAGCCTGCCCAAGCGGTCCACCCAGCCGACCCGGAGAAAGGAGGTACCTGGGATCGGAGGGGAGGAAGCGGCCCAGGGGCAGCCCGGGTTGGGGCTGCAGCTAAAGGCTCACCACCGTCAGCGTATTGCGGTGGGACCCCGCCGGCACAGTGGCAACGCCTCTGCCACTACTAGGGCCCTGGGCTGGGATGCAGTGGAGTCAGGTGGGCCTGCGTCCCTCTCCCCCTCCCCCCTTTTCCCTAGAGAACCGGCAAATCCTCCTTCACTCCCCGCTCTATAATAGACTGCTTGCTCGCCCGCCCTGCCGCGGGCCGGGGCAATAGAC
>ML675627.1:5752355-5786422 GCA_007922155.1 Mesoclemmys tuberculata | reverse complement strand
GACTGCTTGCTCGCCCGCCCTGCCGCGGGCCGGGGCAATAGACTGCTGCTCGCGCGCCCTGCCGCGGGCCAGGGCTCAGAGACTGTACTAGTGACTAATTCCCCGTTTGTTTCTGGAAGGTGCAGGGACCTTCCACAGCGGCTGGGCCCCAGGAAGGGCCACCACAACCGGTGCGGCACGCCCGCCGGCTTACACGTGGTGGAGATTGCGGGCAATCCCCCCCTGACGTTAAGAGGGGGCTGCCCGTCCAGACACTCCCGCAGAGGGGAGACGTCGGTTGAAGCGAGTATGGAAACAGACAAGTTAATCAAGTGGTGGGACGAAGTTCAGCAGCAGCAGGCGGCCCAGCTGGAGCAACAACAGCAGCTTCTCCAGACCCTGGGCGCCCAGCAGCAGCAGCTGATACGGGACCTGGGGGTGCAGCAGCAGGAGTTACAGCGGCAGCTCCACAAAGGCTAGGCGGTCCCCTGGGAATGGCCAGCGCCGGGTTGGAGGAACCTGGGGGTCGAGCACCGCCCATCCCTGGCTCACAAAGATGGGACCTGCGGATGACCCGGAGGCGTTTTTGGTCACCTTCGAGCGGGTGGCCGTGATGGCCGGGTGGGACCCAGACCACTGGGCGACGCTCCTCACCCCCTACTTGACGGGGGCCTCCCAGGCCGCTTATCGGGCCCTGGGGGACGAGGAGGCCCAGGACTACACGGCGGCAAAGGCTGCGATTTTAGATGCCCTGGACATCAGTCCCGAAACCTATAGACAGCGGTTTTGGGACAAGACGTTTCTTCCCGGAGCCCGCCCCCGGGCCGTTGCCCAGGAGCTCCGGGACGCGGGCTGGCGCTGGCTCCAACCCGAGCAAAACACGGCATCCGCCATGGCAGAACAGGTGGTCCTAGAGCAGTTCCTACATATTTTATCGGCGCAAGGGAGGACCTGGGTGATCAGGCACCTTCCCACCACCTTGGCGTGGGTGGTCCGCCTGATGGAAGACTTTCTGGCCGCTGAGAAGCCAGTGGGGCCTCCGCCGGCACCCCCTGCCCGAACCGGACCTGCGGGAGCCGTAAGACCTTCACCCAGGTCGGTCCCTCGACCTCCCCGGAACCCGGAGCTTGGCCAAAGCCGGCCCCCGAGTCGACCCACCCCTGGAGCCGGGGACCTGGGCCCGTGCTTCGCCTGTGGCCAGCGAGGGCACTTGCGGCGGCAGTGTCCAACTCAGACATGCACCTATGGCCTGGTGTATGCCGGGGAGGGGCGAGCCCAGGACCCCCCCGGACCGGGCACCACAATCCACATCGGCCTGGCTGGGAGGGAAGTGGAGGCCCTTATTGCCTCCGGGTGTGGCCAGACCCTCATCTTGCGAGGCCTGGCTCTGGAAGAGGGGAAACCCCTGGGCAAAGTAGGACTGCGCTGTATTCACGGGGACCTCCATTTTTACCCCACCATGTCGGTCCCCCTGACTATAGGACCAGTGAACCGGGTCCTGACGGTAGGGTTAGCATCCCGCCTACCCTACCCGGTAATCTTGGGGCGAGATTGGCCCGATCTGGTGGGAGTCCTCCAGCAGGCAGCAAGCGCAGGTGACCCCGGTACTGGAGACCCGGAGGAGGGGACCTCCAGAGACCCCGATGCCGCGGGCGGTGAGGATCCACCGTCCCCCCCTCCTGAGCCACCCTCCGAGAGGAAGGAACCCCGGCGGGACAGAGACCCCACGGCGGGGGAGACGCCGCCCTTGGATGATCTGATGGCAGACTTCTGCCGAGCCCAGCGTGAGGACCCGACCCTCAGCTGGGCGTATGAACAGCTGGCCGCCGTAGTCGGGGTCCCCACCGAGGCCCGCCGAGCCAACCAGTGCCCTTGGTTCGAGCTCCGCCAAGACCGGCTATACCGCCTAGAGAGGGATCCGCAGCCCCAGCAGCCCCATGCGCAACTGGTGGTACCCCGGCCCCACCGCAAGGCTGTGTTGCGGCTGGCCCACGATGTTCCGGCAGCTGGGCACCTTGGGGTGGGCAAGACCCTCGCCCAAGTGCTCTCCCGATTCTACTGGCCAGGTGTGTATAGGGAAGTCAGGGACTACTGCGCCTCCTGCCCCGATTGCCAACGAGCAGCCCTGGCGGGAGTTCCCCAGGCCCCCCTCGTCCCTATCCCTGTTGTTGGGACGCCATTCGAACGAGTGGCCGTAGACCTGGTAGGACCCTTGGAGAGGAGCCTGGCCGGGTTTTGTTACATCTTGGTACTCGTTGATTACGCGACGCGCTTCCCCGAGGCCATCCCCCTGAGGAATGCCACTGCCCAGACCGTAGACAGCGAGCTCGTGAAGGTCTTCGCCCGGGTGGGACTCCCTCGTGAGCTGCTGACAGACCAGGGAACCAACTTCACCTCACGGTTGCTACGGGAGGTGTGTGCCATCCTGGGGATCCGGAAACTCCAGACCTCCATGTACCACCCCCAAATCGATGGCTTGGTCGAACGGTTCAACCGAACACTGAAGCACATGCTCCGGAAGTTCTCGACCGAAGACCTAAGGCGGTGGGACCAGCTACTCCCCCCTTTACTCCTTGCCATTCGGGAAGTTCCACAGGCCTCCACACAATTCTGCCACGGACCAGGGCTCAGATACTGTACTGGTGACTAATTCCCCGTTTGTTTCCGGAAGGTGCAGGGACCTTCCACAGCGGCTGGGCCCCAGGAAGGGCCACCGCGACCGGCGCGGCACGCCCGCCGTCTTACACTGCCTCAGACGGGGGCAATTAGGAAATTACATTAACATCCCCTCCCTGCAATCCTAAATTAAAAGAACATTAAAGTTGCAAAGTCACATACCCAAAAGTTAGAAAATGCCAGAATTAAGGCTGCCTGTGTAACCTTAACTCAGCCCCTTTGTGCATATGCATTATCACATATTCCGTCCCT
This sequence comes from Mesoclemmys tuberculata, assembly GCA_007922155.1. NCBI lineage: Eukaryota > Metazoa > Chordata > Testudines > Chelidae > Mesoclemmys > Mesoclemmys tuberculata. The sequence continues at coordinate 5,783,515 of ML675627.1, read as the reverse complement.
TCCCCACAGACTCCCTGCCACTCTTGTCCATTTACAGGATACACTGTCAGGGCAGGGATTGTGTATTGCAATGTGTGTCTGTAGAACCCAGCACAATGGGGGCCTGATTTTGGTTTGGACCTTTCGGTACTACCATAATATAAATAATAATAGAGTTCTGGGTTAAAATCTGTCCGTGGAAGAAATAGAATATTATATTTATGCCCTCCAATGCACTGGTTTTCAAACTGTGAGTTGCGCCCCCTGGGGGTGTGCGTGCGATGAGGGTAATAGGTTTGGGAGGCGCAAGGTGGGGTGCAAGGCTGCAGCTGGCCAGGTGAGGGCAGCAGCAGGAAGAGCACACGGGGGGTCCCCACCATTTGAAGGGTGGGGTGGGAGGAAGAGCACAACCCTGTCCAACCCAGCCCAGCTCCAACAGCAGCCTGCTGCTCATCTCTTGCTATCCCAGACTGCTGGGAACACCCTGCACTCTCTCCCCCTGCTGCCATGCCCTGGTTTGGCCACCCAACAGGCCACAACCCTGCATATTCTAAACCCCCTGGAACCTGTGAGAGCAAGAGGCTTTGTCCAGAGAGGAGGGAGGGCAAGGAGCCCCGGTCTGCTCCGTACTACCAAAGGCTCCTCTAGAAATAGGGGCACCATGTCCTGCTACTGCTCCAGCCAAGAGCTGGCTGCTCCCCTCGGGGGGTGGTCATTTTCTGCCCCAGATGGGAGCCGGGAGCTGCTCCATGACTCCCATGGAGAAGAGGGGCCCAGAGAGTAAAGGTTTAGGAGCCTCTACTGTAGCATCTACTGCGTTGGGCAAAAAAAAACCCACGCCCATCCCAAGTTCTGAGCAACCTCGACAAACTCTTTCAAACACACCCAAGAAGAGAAACACGGGCCACGCAACCGCTGATAATAAACAAGAAAAATCAGCAATTCAGCACGTGAACACTCCCCACCCTCTGTCTCCCTTCTTTCCTTTGGAGTCAGTATGGTTCCAGGATCGGCTCACTCACTCCAAAGAATAACAACCCAGCTTGTAAAACAGAAATGTAATCCAAGATAACACGATCCTGCCACAGGTCTGTAATTCAGTTGAAGGCTCCTGTTAACCTCAGAACGTGTGAACACACCCAGAAACAGCAGCAGAACCTTGAAATTTAATTACAGGCTTTAGGTTTGGTTGGGTACATGTGTAATTATTTATAACACACATTAAATGATTATTTATAGGCCTCAGATTAAAAAAAAAAGTCACAGGGTTGAAAACCAGTTTTGAATTCAAAACTACTTGCTGCAGGAGTGAGGAAAAAATTTATTATAATGGACAATACAAGAAACTAGCATAAGGGAAATTGATTATGGAGGTTTACCAGGAACAAGTGTACTATTAAACACCCCATTGTACGTCAGTGACTTGCAGTCCTTTGGATCGACAGGGCCTTAAAGGGAAATTACATTTTCTATCATCTAATCAATTGGGGTTAATGGAGCCCTTGTGGCTGCTTTCTCCCTTTTGATTTCAATTGGCCATTTCTAGAGACGTTTAACATTTAATCAGACATTAAGCGCCATGAAGTTTGGATTGAACCATGGCAGTTGAAAGAGCAAGAAGTAATAAACTTCAGTCACAGGCAGCTTTTCCCTAATAACCTGTCCAAGTTTCCATCTAATTACAGCTCTCCTTCCATGGCATTTGTCGTTATTATTTCAATACGCTATTTTTTTGCTCTCACCTCATTGACGCTGGGGTAGGTCAGGAGTGGCTCCATTAAAGTCAATGGAGTTTCTGCACAGTTGTAAAAGACCAGAATCTGGTTCCAGGTGAACCCATCCATACTCATATCTAGAAACCACTTGGTGCCAATCCAAAACTAATACTCTTCCGGGGGCTTGATTTTCCACTGCTGGCACTTTATGGAGCCATCTTCCCCTTTGAAAAATGCTGTTGAGTCAGAATGGGGAGTATTTTATACCTGCTTGGCCCAGGAGTAAACAATGACAGAAAAATGGAGAATCAGAAATTTGTATTCAAGGGGCGCTTTTAATCTTCAAAGCACTTGACAGTTATGAACTAGCTCAGGGGGTCTCAACCCCCAACGATAGTGCTCCTAACCAAACTGCCCTTCCCATATTGCTAAATAGATCCTGGTTAGATGGGAGAAGGGTCCAAGTCCAGAAAAAGTGGAGAATCACACTTCTGTAGAACACCTCTCTGAAGCGGGTAATATCACCCCCACCCCCAAACACAGGGGGAAAGTGAGACATACTGGCACAAGGAAACCCTTTTCACATCTAGAAATAGAACTCGGGGCTTCCGGAGCCTAGGTTTGTGCTCAACCCACTAGGCCATGCTTCCACAGATGCTGCTCTGTGAGGGTCGTTATTTTAGGAAGCCACCATAGTTGCCATCAACTGAAAATCTTGTCAAGGGACAATTTTTAAACAAGCTGGGATATGGCAGTGACGTGAGCAATCTGGCAAGTTGTAGCCTATTTTCTTTTTCTTTTCGATGTTCTTATCTGAAAGTCAAAGAAAAGCATGGATAGTTCCCCACGCGGCAAATCAATCCAGCTGGCAACTGAACCTCCAAACTGCTGCAGAATTTCTCCTCTTAATTATCTCAGCTTTTCCCGTCCTCTCTTCCACCCTCTTTCACTCATTGATCCCCCTTATTTTTATGAAGGCACAGTCAAGGGCCATACGCACAATCCCCAACGTACAAGCACATAGTAAGCACACAGCCCCTGCCTCAAAGAGCTTACAATCTTACTCAGGCAAGCCAGACACATGGTGCAAGGGGAAAAAGAGGTACAGTGGAGGAAAACCTCACACAGCAGGAGAGCCAGGATTAGAAGGCATGTCGTCTTGAGTGCTAATCACATGGCCTACCCATTTGCTCATACTACCTCCCGAGAACAGCCAATAAAGGGAACAGGATATTAATGAAATCACCATGGTCATTATTCAATAGCTAGCAAACACATAGTAGCCTCTCAGATGCTATAGACAATCCAGATGCTGAGCGTGTGGAATTACTACGGTACCTTAGATACCACCATATGGTAACGTTTATCAGATGCTGACTTTTAAATGGAGACCTGGAAAGGAAGGAAAGCATTCAAGTGGTCTCCTCTTCTTTTCTTCATGTTTACAAGGAAATAAATGAGTGAACAACATCATGAGACCATGCTGCCCACAAAACGAACTAGGGTGTTTGAATCAAGGCCGGGAGCCCTGGATTCTAATCCTGGCTGTGCCTACATCTTGCTGTGTGACCTTTGCCAAGTCATTTCACTTCTTTGTTCCTCTGCCTTCCTGTGCCCTCTGTCTGTCTTTTCTATTCCAGCCGCAAGCTCTTTGGAGCAGGCACCGTGCTTTACTATGTGTATGGGCAGGGCCTGGCGCAATGGGCTCTCATCTTGGCAGATAGGCCTCTAGATGCCATAATCATAACAAGAAGAAGGAATAGAAGGTATCAAGTCTGGTCTAGTCTTCAGAAGAGAAGAATGAGGGGGGATTTGATAGCAGCCTTTAACTACCTGAAAGGGGGTTCCAGGGAGGATGGAGCTAGGCTGTTCTCAGTGGTGGTAGATGACAGAACAAGGAGCAACGGTCTCAAGTTGCAGTGGTGGAGGTCTAGGTTGGACAATAGGGAAAACATTTTCACTAGGAGGGTGGTGAAGCACTAGAATGGGTTACCTAGGGAGGTGGTGGCATCTTCATCTTTAGAAGTTTTTAAGCTGTGGCTTGACAAAACCCTCACTGGAATAATTTAGCTGAGCAGAGGGTTGGACTAGATGACCTCCTGAGGTCCCTTCCAACTCTAATATTCTATGATTCTATATGTCTCCCTTGGACTACCCAAAGAAGCAGAACAGGAGATTTCTCAGCCCTTGACTGAGAGGAATGGCATATGCTGTATGTTTAACAGACAATTTTTTGTCCATCTGTTTGCCAGGTGTTTGAGATAAATAAGAATTAACAAAAACCCAGTGGTTTTAAATACTTGGAATAAAAATCAGTTCCCTTCTCAAAGAATCAGGTTTAATTTCCTCTGTATCTTAGATGTCATAAACCTTCTAATTCTTTCATCATCCAGAGTTTTCTTGAGAAAACAGCATGGACAACTCCTAAATTTCTGTTGTAAATAAAACAACCAGGGGGAGAGAAACCTTTTGAAAGCCAGCGAAAACTGTCAGGCTTCCATTACGCTTCAGAAAAAGCAAAAAAGGGAAATTGCACTGTTTTCACTTTGCAGGTCACGTTTAATGGCTAAGAGGGCAATGCTTACTTTCGTTTTGGCTCTGATGGGGTAAAGTGCTTGCAAATGCGACTGCGGTCTCCAGTCAGTCCTCCGACATATGTTACACAGGGATGCATTTTGGTTGGCACAGGGGCATGTTGCTGTTCTGGAATCGTAGGTGGGACAAGTAGCACCGTATCTAGTTGAGACTGTGCAACGCTTCCTATTCGAGAATGTTTTCAGGTGCATATAACTGTCCAACTTTACCCTGTCGGGCTGAAATTTTCCCTTGCCTGGTGTCTGCCTCAGGTTGGATTGTTATAGAAAACTTCCATAAACCCATGCGACACTTCTCAGACTGATATTGGGAAAAAATACTTCGTTTTGCTGATGTTAAAAAAAATTCTTAAAATTGTTCTGTTGAGAAACTCTAGTGCCTCCATGCTTTTGAGCAAGGACTTAAAACTTGGCCAGGGGCTCAGCCTGGTGTCAGAGATGTGCCTTTTGCCATCCATTCCCTGAAAATGTGCCCAAATTTGGTCAAGTTATGCGCCCCTGAAAAATCTCATAAGCACATGATCAGTAGAGACCTGTTAGAGTTTGGCAGCTAAATTCTCCGAGTTCAGCCTGTACTGAGTATGCACCCATTGGGTACCGGGAGATGAGTAGGACTTTCCTTGCCACTGCTCCTCTTAGCAACCTGGGAGCCCCAGGTATGGGAAAGGAAAGCAGAGAGACAGAGAACCCAGATGAGACAACGCTCCCACTGCTGGTTCCCAGGCAATCAGGAGGTGGAGGATGCAGCCGGACAGGATTGCGAGAGGATGAGGAGCAGACAGGGTTTGGCACTGGGATGTGGAAGCAGTATAGGGTGGGGTGAGAGACGGGTATGAGGAGCTGAAGGGGGAGAAGAGAGGAAGACTGGAACTGACACAAGGAGAGGCTGTCAAGGGCAGAAGGCGCCAGTGGCTCAAGGGTCTGGGTGCGTTTGAGCACACGCACACCAGAACCTGGTGTAGAATTTTTCTCTTTTGTCAGCAAACGGCTGATAAATTCCCCGAGCACCATATGTCTTACAAACCGAACGAGGAGGGGCTCTGTGGAAAACACAGTATGTGGCGCTTAGATTTTCAGGCCACAAGGGACATGGAATCATCTAGTCTGACCTTCCTTATAATGCAAGCCAGAGATTTTCACCCAATTAACCCCGCAATGAGCCCTATAACTTCTGACTAAAGATACGTTCCAGAAAAGTATCCAGGCTGGATTTGAAGACCACGAGAGATGGAGAATCCATCACTTGCTTTGGTAGTTTGTTCCGCTGGCTAATCACCACCCGCACTGTTAAAAAATGGTGCATTGTATCGTGAATGTGTCCGGTTTTAACTTCCAGCCATTTCTTGTTCTGCCTTTCTCTGCTATATTAAGAGCCCTTTACCAGCCAGTATGTTCTCCCTGTGAAGGAACGTTCGCACTATAATCAAGTCACTTCTCAATTTTCTTTCTGATCAGCTAAAAGATTGAGCTCTTTAAGGCATTTTCTCCAGCCCTCAAAATCATTTTTGTGGCTCTTCTCTGCATTCTTGCCAAAGTGGCAACATACTTTTAAAAAAAATATGAGCATTAAAACCGTACATGGAATTCCAATATCGGTCTCACCAATGCCGTATACAGAGGTAAAATCTCCTCGTTGCTCCAACTCACTACTCCCATTTCCACGTCCAAGTTTTGCATTAGACTTTTTTTGGCCACAGCATCACGCTGGAAGCTCATGTTAAGTTTCTTGTCCATATGATCCCTAAATCCTTTCAGAATCACTGCTTTCCAGGATACAGTCCCCTATTCTGTAGGCAAATCCTGCATTCCTTGTTCCTCGATGTGTGACCTTTCATTTGTCTGTAGTAGAAGGCATTTTGTTTCAACTGGCCCAGCTGATCAAGTGTTCCAGATCGCTCTGACTGCCCTGTCCTCATCACTATTTCCCCTTGCACCTCTCTTGATGTCATCCCCAAATTTTATCAACAATATCAGTCACATAATTAAAGACAGCATGATGACGCACATGCACCAGGGGGCTGAACTGGGTTTGGATGGACAATGTTAATTCTGGCATTTCCTAACTTTGCAACCTTAGTGTTGTTTTTTATGCGCGCACGTGTGTGGCTGTGTGAGAGAGAGATTTTTACCTTGGCAGTGCCTTTCCAAGGTAATATGCATGCATTTTATATAACAAGATGTTTGCTGAGCTCAGTGTATCCCCATGGAAGGGTCCAGTGCCCTGAACTTTGTAGAAGGAAACATCTCATGGGCTTCCTAATCGCCTGAACCACAGATACAAGTGCACCCAGGAGGTATTGATGTCCCACTAGCCTTCTTAACCTCAATAGCACAAATGGGATCGTTTCAGTTTATGTATGCAATTTACTACAAACCACGCCTCAGGAGATCACAGAACATGGGTCTTGACTCTGCAAAGTGCAGGGCACTTCTTGAGAAATGGTGAGAGCTTGACTTGACTTCTCCCTCTTTATTCTCCGTGGAACACGAGGCCTTTACCACTATCTGCCATCTTTGGTGAGCTCTTGCTGCAGTTTTAGCTTCTTCCCAGGTCATTTTAATAGCTTGCAGTTGTGCATTTCCATGATGTTCTGGATCTACCTTATTGCCTCTTGCCCTGGGGATTCCAGTCCAGCGCCCGTCTTATGTTGGTCAGTTCCTTGCTCCATGTCTCTCCTAGCCATTTTCATTTTCGTTCCATACTCTCCTGTTCTATCAGCTTCTGTTTTGTTCTCCTTACAGCCAAAGTTCTTCATCTGTGACTTTTTCTGGCCATCTGATGTTGCGGATTGTCTAAGGTGGCTATTGATAAACACTTGGAGTTTGGACAATATGGTTTTGAATAGTCTCTAGTTTCATTACCCTTCAGTAAGACAGACTTTACCGTGGTGTTTGAATATTTAAAGTTTAGTTTGGCGGGCAAAGTTTCTGTTTCTCCCGATTGGCTGTAGGCATGTCTGGCTCAGTGTTCTGGCTTTAATATATTCCTCTGTTCCACCTGTTTTGCTAAAAATGCTGCTAAGATGCGTGAAGTGCCTGACCTCTTCTACATCAATCACAGAAAGCGTTATTGGTGTTTCTTCTCGTGTGTTGATTCTCACAGTTTTAGTTTTCTGTGTTGATTTTCAGCCCTATGAACTATGTATGGGTCTGGAGATCATTTCTCTTGGCTTGCACGTCTCAGGGGCTATAGGACAGCATGTTGACATCAACTGCAAAATTGAGGTCTTTTAGCTTCCATGTGGAAGTCCATTGTATACCCCTTAGCTGCTCTATAGTCTCTCTCATTACCCAATCTGTTACCAGGAGGAAGGTCCTGGGTGATATTGAACACCCTTGTCTGACGCCAGTACTTACCTCAAACGGTAATGTCTTTTATTGGACCAAACTTCTGTTTTGAGTATGTCCCTCTCTCCAACAGAAGTTGGTCTAAATAAAAGGTACTACCTCACCTACTTTGTCTCTCTAATGTCCTGGGCCAACATAGCTATGACAACACGGCATACATCAAATGGCTTAGTCAGTTTACTGTTACGTAGAACAAGACAGGTCATATTTTCGAAGACGTCTGAATAATATTCACACATTTCTGGGGGATTCCACAGTGGCATAGCAATTTCCATAAAACTGTTCTGGCCACTGTTTTTTTTTTAAATTTATGAAATGCATGTAAAGCCTTGACTGTTGTTCAATAGACAGATCTATGACGACACAGAGGGTTATGATTTGAACTACACATGATTTTGCCTGTCTGAAACCTGCCTGGTTTTGCCATAGCCTAGAACCTACTGCATTCTTTTGTCTGTGTAAGATCATTCATGGATGTATTTTACCTGGGACAGACAGCAGTTGAATGCCCATCCAATTTTTTTGTACTGAGGGCTCCTTTCTTTAGCAGTTTCATTATATGCCCATTTTCCCACTCTGGTGGTTAGAGTGTCCTAATCCATAGAGCATTAAACGGGGGCTCAAGAGACCTGGGTCCTGCTCCCAGGTCTGACCTGACAGGAGACACTGGGCAAGTCACTTCTCCACTCTCTGCCTCAGTTTCCCCATCTGTAAAATGGGGATAATGATCGCAACCTCCTTTGTACAGCACCCTGAGATCTGAGGATGATGAGAGCTAGGTGGGGGCATCAGACTTCAGTGAGAGCTGAGGGAGCACCACACACCAGAGGAAGAGCTCGTCGCATGTCAGGGTTAGGGCCACACACCACAGTGACGGGAGTGATAGACAGAAAATGGGGCTTAGGCGCCTAAGTCCCTTGGGTGCTTTTGAAATTTTACCCAATATTCAGAAGGGCTCAAACCCCGCAGGCTTCAGGGCTTCAGCCCAGCACTAGCTGAGCAGGGTTAGGAGGAAACTTCCCCTACGAACCGATTATTTCAGAATTGCCCTCTTTACACGTGGGGAACGGAGGCACGGAGCCATTAAGACATGGCCAAGGTACATGATGTCGGTGGCATAGCAGGAATTGAGCCAGGATAACCTGTGGCCCAGGCTGGTGCCCCAGCCATTGGAGTACCTTGCTCTAACTGTTGGAGACTAGGAACTAGAGGTTTAAGCTGAGCTAGGAGGACCCCTGGTCTGGCCCAGCCCGGCAATTGTGTTATTTAGGAACATAACTCTTCGCCTTTGTTTTTGTCAAAGTTTTGACTCCGGCCCCAAGACAGGCCTTGGCTGCTGCAGGTCTCCCTCAAAGTTTCACTGAAAAAATAAAACTTCAGATACGTGAGAATCTGGCAGCTTTTGTTCCTTCGTGCCCAAAATATAAAGCTCATCCATGTCAGTACATTCCCAGGAGAACTGCCTGGCCCCTAGCTTATGGTTTTCACATTGCCCTAGTTTTACTCTTGTGTGTAAGGTGTTTGATTCTGAGAACAAAAGTCTCAGGCTTTTAACAGCTGTGTGCTTTGCTCGCTGTACTTCCACAACCTGAATTCTTCTCCACATCAGGAAAGGTCACTCAGGCAGGTTACGCTGGCCCGTTTGCTTCTTTGTATTTATCTTTACAAGTGTTTCCTGCACGTTTTGTTTGATCTTCCTGTGGCTTTTATTTGTTGCAATGCATTCTTTGCTTGGAGGCCAATCCTAATTCCATGGACTTCATGAGAGCGGGAGCAGTCACACAGGGCCATATATTCAGCCTGTGTGAATCATTGTAGCTTCGCTGAAATCAAAGAAGGGTCAATGATTTACACCAGATGAGAATCCAGCCCATAGTATCTAACTTTTCTTTGAAATACTAGCCACACGTGACAGGAACTTCTAAAGAAGTTACATGAGCAAAGGTTGGAAAGAGGCCGGTGATAAACAAGTCAATGGGGAAACAAGGCTTTAATCGTGGCTGCACCACTTTAAATCCAAAGTCATTCAACTGACTTCACTGGAGTTTCTCTGCATTCACACCAATATCACAGGTCAGACCCACATGGCGATTGAGGGTTCTGAAACAATCTCAGTTATGCTGGTATAAATCTGCGGTCATTCCTGTAAAATCAAAAAGCTCTAAGTGAAGTGTGAGCTCAGAATTATATAACTATAATATTCTATAGAATTCTATAGAATTAGAATAAACTGGGACCAGGTTATTGCTTGGTGTAAATTAGCATCACTTTGTTTATTTTAATGGAGGCACACCTATTTACAGTAAGCATCCAGCCCCAGGTATGTCTGCAAAATGGCTAATTGTAGAGTTGATGCTCTGCACAAATTCATTTGTTCAGATTTACTGCTGCATGTGCCTAGGAACCAGCCAAAACCAAGGCTTCACGGTGCTATCCACTATGCAAACACAACCTCCCAGCACTTTTACAGTGAAATGTTGCAGACAGAGGGGAGGAGAGTGAGGTTGTGCCACTATGAAGGGAACTCCTAACTCAAGAAGAGAAGGCAGCAGTTGCACCCGCAAAAAAGTCATCCTTGGGTTTGGTGGGAGGGAAGCACAAATGTTGTTTTCATCACAGTGCTTTGCTTGGCAAACTTAGGCTGATTCATTTCGCTGTCGAGTTTGGGTACATTTACTTACTCACGGGGCTGATTAAAAATTTTCTGTCAAACCTGTTTTACCAGGGAAATTAGGTTTGTGGCCAAACCAGATTTTTCAGAAAAATGTTTCTGCTTGCCTAGAAAAATACAAATCGTTTGTCAAAAAACGGAATGCCCCAAAACGGAAATATTTGTATTCCGAAATGCTGCCCCAATGACTCATGGGAGTTGTAGTTCAGGTCCCTTGTACTCCCATTTTCCTCAATGGGCCGGATTCCCTGGCCAAACGTCATCTCCCATGATGACTCTGAAATGCAGCCGCAATGCATCATATTTTGGTTTTTGCCCGAACTATTTTGGTTTTTTGGCAAAAAGATGGAATTTTCCATGGAAAAATGTAGATGAAAACGATTTTTCATTAGTTTTCCTAAGCATTTGCTGGAGGGAAAAAAAAGCATTTTCTCTGCAGCTTTGCTTAATAATACCAAGTTCTCATGCACCACTTTTCATCTGTAGATCTCAAAGAGCTTTACAAAGTAGAGCAGTATATTTATCCCCGTTTTACAGATGAGGAAACTGAGGCACAGGAAAAGGAAATGATTTGTCCAAAATCATTAGCAGGCCAGTGGCAGAGCCAGGATTTTAATCCAGATCTTCTGTGTCCCAGTCCAGTGCTTCTAGGAGATCCAGCTGGCGGCCAGTAGGCAAGATCTGGCTTTGGGACAATTCTGTCCAGCCCCTGAATGCATCTGGCCCAGTGGCATTTTGCTCTCCAAAAAGGCACCCTCCATGCAGCGTGACCTCACATGTATGGTGCATGTGAGGCTGCACTCTGCAGAGGATGTGATTTTGTTTCAATATGCAGCTCGCGTCACAACATACACTAAACAAGCATCCCATATCACTGAATAGGTTGGCCCACCCGCCTCCTTTATTGGGCCTAAGTCCCTAAATGCATTTGATTTTATTTTGCAGGACTCCCACAACCTGAATGACTCCAGTACAGCTACTCATCTATCTACAGTATTTGTATCACTACATTATTATAGGGTCTATGGTACCAACTTGGCTACAATATCAGCCTATATTACTACAATATCTAGCCACAACAATGAAGCCCTTGACATCTAAGGTGACTTTTATTTTAGTCAGTGCTGCGCTTGAACCCTGCTTCCTGCTAGGCCACTGAATGCTAAATGGAAAACGCCACAAATGCTTTCAAATTCAGCTGCCTCCCGTCGGTGAGAAAAGGAAGCCCCATGGTGACAAGAGTTCATGCTTACCAGAGACAGAGCTGGACTGAAGTGAAATGGAAATGAACCTCCGTAATCACTGAATAGATTTAGTTCTAGATCCAAACTGTACCCAGTACCTTCTACTCACGACCCCGAAGTGTTCTACACACATTAATGCTTAAAGCCCTGTGCAGTAGGTTTCATTATTTCCCACTTAGTAGATGGGGAAACTGGGGCACAGAGTGGATACAAGTTCAAAAAGCAAGCCAATGCCGAAGGAAGAAAAAGAACTTAGCTTCCAGTCTGACTGGGTCTCTCTGGAGTAAGGGAAAAATAAGAGGTTGAGGCAGATGAGGGTTAGCTAATGTGAGATAATGCTGACCTTTTTCCTAGTGTAGACACAGTTTAACATCTTTTACTTTGATGAGGTTGGGGCAGGAGGGGGAGGGTGATGCCTTATCTAGACAAACCCATTCTTTAACCACTAGGCAAGACTTCCTCCCTTCACATCCCTCTGTCACAACTGGACTTGCCGTCCCCTAGCGCTCAGACAGAAGCCTTAGCCAACGCTGCACAGTTCTGCACAAAGCGATGCCACATCCGTGAGAAGCTGGCAATGCACAGTCTGTCAAAAGCAAATTGTCGCTTCCCCCACCCCTGGATCGTACAAATACAGCAAATGTGCTTTTAGTTTCCTTAATGCTGTTTGAAGGCAGCAGCGGGCGAATCCTCCGCTGCAAATGGAACAGCATAGGGAATACAGGTGTTTGCATTAGACTAACTGCTGCTGCAGCACTTATTGTTAGCAGGGAATTAACCCATTAATTCTATCGATCTCTCTTAACATCTTACATTTCACCAGTGTTCAGATCCCAAAGGATTCATGAGCACTTGACAACCACAGAGAGGAATCAACTGTTTAATCAACACTTGCACAACAAGTCTATGCAGCTGTTTGGGTCAGGAATGAAAGAAGGAAATTGCCTCTAATAGAAACGAAGAGAAATTTGGGAAGTAGAGACATAATTACTCCAGCTGGAACACGGCCAGGACGCCAGAGCTAACGCACCGCTGATTATGCAGAAGTTTTAAAAAACCCAATGAGAGAGACCACAGAACGATGTCCCGTCTGAAAGACAGTGGGCCCCTAAGCACTGCACTGGGGCACTGGTAGGAAGAACATTACCCACTGAAAACTGGTGGGCTTTCCCAAGACAGTTCCCATCCAAATATCCAGCTATCCCCCTACACATCTATTCTTCCCTATTGCCACACGGCCAGCAGCCTTCTGAGTTTCCCCCTCCAGTGGCCACTCTGCAGTGCTCTGCTTCCAATTTCTTCTTTTCAGGGGCACTTAATTTACAGTGGTAATTAAAAGCCTCCCCTCCTAAGCTCCCAGCAACGGAGTCCTTATATACTGGCCCTCCAGCTCCCAACCCCCATTCAGCCAACCTGCCCCTTTAGGCAGGGCGTCTCCAGCCCGTCTTCTCACAGCTGGGTCCCAATGCACAGTCTCTAAGGCTTTCAGCTGACTGGAGTTCAATGGCTTCCAGGCCCCCAAACTCTCCTCCCAGGCTGGGTCTCTAGCAGGAGCTGAGCCTTCCTCAGCCCTCCAGTTCTGGCGTCCACTCTCCTAGCACTGATCTGCTCATTGCAGCTCCTCCCCATCACAGCCCCCTCGGTCTCAGGGCCTTCCCCGCAGAAGCATTTCAGAGGGCCTGCCGTCTCTCTCTACCATTTCCTGAGCTTCCCCGCTCTTCCTTGCGGCCTTTTGCTGCTCTTTACAGGGGAAATCACCCTGGTCTCTGCCAGGTGTGGCTCATTCAGTAATCTGGGTTAGCTAGCCCTGGCCCTCCAGCTGTTAAGGGGTGAGCCAGAACATCCATACACATCTGTACATCCCTCCCCCACACTTCCATCCATCCCCATACACATCTGTCTCCCTATCTCTCTGGTACTTCTAGTGCCTCATCACTATAGTATTTGACCTCCATATATCCTCCCAACACCTTTTCCTCCAAGTACAGACCAGACCCAAGGCTACTTCTCCATGTCTATGTAGATCTCTACACTGTGCTTGTCCATGTTGTGTCTAGCTTGTGAGGTTCTCTGAGCTCATCCCTCCAAGGCCACAGGAGACAATGGTCTGCTGCACACAGTGGTGGAAAGTAAATTTGCATATCCTTAAAGGGGAATTGCAGGGAACTGACAAAGCCTATTTCCTGCAATTTATCGCATAGTCTGAGCATCTCCCATAGCGTTCAATGCAGCACAGGCAGCGGAAAGCATGATTTGCATATATTACCACTGTCAACTGTAAGCTAATACACTTCGCACAAATTAGGGCTTGCAATCCTGTTTGAAACTCTTTTGAGGGCACGTCTGCACTTCAAACATTGCACTGATGCAGCTGCACCACTGTAGTGCTTTAGTGAAGATATTGTATGCCAACCGGACAGCTCTCTCCCATCGGCATAATTAATCCACCCCCATGAAAGGCGGTAGAAGCTCTCCCACCCACATAGAGCTGTCTACACTGGCCCTTAGGTTGGTACAACGACGTCACTCAGGGGCATGGATTTTTCACATGCTGAGTGACGCAGTTTCACCAGAGTAATTCTTCAGTGTAGACCTGGCCTCAGACAGTTACCACCTAGCACACTTCTAACACCTCGTGTCTGCGTCCACACTGAACTATTTGGGGAACAATCCTACCACTGCAGTTCCACTGACACCACCGGGGGAGTCACAGTGGTCAAGTGCCAAGAGAGGCTGGCAGCTCAGAGTCAAAAGCTGAAGCCACCTGCACCGCACCGGCATTGACTCTCCCGTTGTTGCCACCACCAGCGTAGTAGCATTAGTGGTGTTTCAGCTGCTGGACATTTTCCCAAATGCAATACTTAACACACACACAAACTGTGAACAGCAACTGACCTACAGAGTGCCCCTGGGGCCCGGTGTTGTACAATCACAGAACAGAAGTCCCTGCCCAAAGAGCTTTCAATCCAAGTGTGAGACAAGAGACAACAAATATCCCTGTCCATTTTTTTTTCCAGAGAAGCGTACAACAGTCACACTAGAAACAACGGTGTTACAAAACGGTCGTCAAGCTCATCGTCTCAAATCCCAAAGCCCCTTCTTCAACCGATCCTTCCCACTGAAGGATCCCACCGAACGAAGAGCACTCCATGTTGATCTGTCTGGGAAGCTAGATCTCTGGCAGGCTGCAGATGCTGAGGATATGTCCCCTGTCATTCATTACAGTACTTGCTGGCTAATATTTCCTGCTTCCCTCAAAATCCATTTGTAAAAGACCCTTCTTACTCCGCTTCTAATGAGCATCAACTCATCTTGGCAGCAAACCTGATCCTGCCTCTCACATCCCAGTTTAATTACTAAACTACCCTGCTGAAGTATTCAGTCATTTGCTGGTATTTTACTTGCAATTAGAACTATGAACGTGCTCCATTAGGTTTATAATATTCTTTATGCTCAGTCTGGCATTTGGGGAACTATTTTATTGCATCTGACTCTGAGGGAAATAGGGCTGCACAGTTAGCATAGGTAAGGGTGTTACTGACCCCAATGTTTTAATGCAAGATGGTGTCTGAGTGTTACACAAATGATCGATTTATTCACACTGTCTCACGCTTGTACTTTGGCGACAGCGACTGACAATCCTAGGCAGTGCGATTCTCTGTGGCATAGGCCATACTCTCCTGACGGCCTTTTTAGCAGAACGTTCCTGGTTTGAGATGAACGTGCGCTTGTCTTCAGGGAAAACTAAGGTCCCGTGGATGAAAGCTGCATTTCTCATTAAAAAGAAAAACAGGCATGTTCAACACATGCACGTAGGACCGGGAACCAGGAACACGTGAGTTCTACTCTTAGTTTTGAAACTGACTGCTTGTGAGGCCTTGGAGAACTCTCTGTGCCTATTGCTATTTGTATCAGAGTACCAATGGCCTCCCAAATGCAGCCTCTGCCTTAAAGGGCTCAAAACAGAATAACAGAGAGGGGAGATGGATCACCCAAGGTCACACAGGAGATATATGGCAGAGCTAGGATTAGAAACCAGGGCTCCTGTGTCCCAGCGCAGCGGCCTGGCCACTTGGCCTTTGATTTCTAATCATTGCAAGATAAATCGGCCATCTCGCATTTTATTTTTCTGGCAATGAATTAAATGGACCCCTCACACACAGTTCTAAAGCTTTCACCGCGTCTTTCACATGAGATCTCAAAGCACCTGACAAGCATTAATAAACCTGCACACACACACAACACACACACCCTGCTGTGAGGCAGGTCACTCATACCTGAATCTTACCCAGGGGGAGGCTGAGAAACAGAAATGATGTGACTTGCCCAAAGTCACAGAGCCGGGCACGGAACCCAGAGCTCCCAGTTGCTGCTCCCAGGCCTTACCCACAGTCCCACCCTATAGATCACGCCCCTTACCGCATCATTCAAACTCTATCCCATGGAAAGATGAAATGCAGAAGAAAACAAGAGGAACTGCTAATGCCTCCAGCTGATCCCTACAAAGTTTGCATCGGATAATGCTGCTTCCCATACGGCTCATTCAGCCTCCTCATTTTCCTGCTTCCTCCCCCCCACCCAGCTGACTAATTCTTCACACTTGCTCTGCTTGTGACCTTTTCCCGGAATGGCACTGCACACCCCATAGCTTTTTAAAGCCTTCCAGCAGGTGCACAATCACTTTTTGTGTGTGTGCCTGTGATTAGGGGTTTTTTTCTCTGTCTTTCACTCAGCTGAACAGAGTGTCCCTGAGAGATACCAGATTGACAGTCCTGGGCACTTCAATTCTGTTACCTACAGAACTGATTTGGCCCCAAAAGTGAAAGTATAGCCCACACCTGCTCACCTCTTACAGCACACCCTGGGGCGAGTGGGCAGCAGGAGGGATTGAATTTGGGACCTCTGAAGCGTAGATTATAAAGGAGCCAACGCTGAGAGTGATGAACTTGCCCTAAGCTTGACTACCAGTGGCCCAAAGAGAACTACAGAGGCACAGAGCGTCTCCCTGCATGGATGTGGGCTATACACATTTTACTTGCATAAAGAGCTGGGCAGGAATTTTGCGATAAAATATTTTTTGACTGGAGAATGTTGATTTGTCTAAACTTTGGGAAAGGTTCGGTTTCCACAAATCTCCCGATTCGAAAAAATTTCAAATGTGTCAACGTTTTTAAATGAAAAAGTTTTTTTTCCCATTCGAAACTGACTTCTGTTAAAAAAATGTAGCTAATCTATGCCAAATAAAAAAATATGTATTTTTAAAAGGTCAAAATGAAACATTCCAACTGAGCCAATTCAAAATGGGATGGGGTTTTTTGGGGGGGGCTTTTTGGTTTGCAAAAATTTCCCAGATTTTGGCTTTTTGTCCTGATTCGGCATGGGATAAAAATTTGAAATCTTGAAAACCCTTGTGGGATGGGAAAAATATTTCCTTCCAAGCTCTGTTCAGATGCCCTGCTGAAATGCTGCTCTGCAGGAATGCAGTTCCCTGGAGGAGAAGGGAGCTCTGTCTCCATGGTCCATTCAGTCCCTGCCTTCTCTTCTGAGGCTGATAACAAGGCTGTCAGCTGGTGCAAACTGCAGTAATGGTGTAACCACCCTTTAGCAACTGGACTGAGTCTCGCTTGCTCATTGCACGTACTGCCCCAGATAGGCCATCAGATGACAACAACCACCAGTCTCTACCAATCAGCGCTGAATTTAAAGGGCCTGCTTGTCCCCTCACTAGACTGGGATAAATCTGCAGTCAGTGGAGTTACACTCATTTAAAACTAGAGCGAAACAGAATTAGCCCCATTGGCTCTGTAGCCCTGTTAATAATGACTTGAGCCATCCAGTGGCCCCTTTTCTTATTTTTTAGCATCCTTCAGTTCAGGGCCTGCAAAGGGGAGAGGAAAGAGGTGGGTGATATTCTCCTAAGCTCCACTCACAAAGTCCTGCCCACTTGAGACAACAACTTGCTGAATTGTTACTCTCAGTAGATTGTGCAGCGGTTCAAAAATACGACCAAGCTCACTTCACTGATGTCCTTGGGCTGGCATCCTCTCCATGAGATTCACCTAGGTCAGCTAGCACAAACAGTGGATGCCAGTTGCTTCCTTTTTTCCTTCTTTGTGGCCATGGTATATTGCTGTCTGGCCGATTAAACTCATCCTCCACAGGACGTACACCACTCACATACCCTGAATTGAGTGTGGCGTTAACATCTATCCACTGACAGCTTTTTAGTCAGTCCCATCCATGGCACTTCTTGCTCCCCTAACATTTCCGATCCTTTGATGATTCTCCCAGGTTCATTTCTGATGCATGCCTTCAAGACATCAGCTTGAAAAGGATATAGACTCTGTGGTCCTGCACTCCTTGGAAAAAGGAGATTTACACAATTTGCATTGTGGGAATGACCTAATGATCCCAGTAATATTTCACATGATTTGTGCCTATTTGAAAAATTGGCAAATGTATTTTAACCAATATTCCCCATCCATTCACACAAGCCCATGTGACTATTATTGCACACATTTGCAAACTTTGGATTGACTTTTGATCACACCTCTGTTTTAAACTACTGTCGCCCCCATTGTCTTCACTGGGGTTACTCACCCTGGTATAGTGAGACGAGAAGCATGCCCTATAACACATGCGAGTATTTATTAATAAAGGTCTGTGTTAAGCTGATGTATTTTCCAGTCGGGTTTTGACTCTGAGCCTCTTGCCTAATCGCTCCTGTCTCTCCATCTCATGCTCAGAAAGAGCCACCCCTCGGCCTTCGAGAAAGAAACACAAACAGCGCTGAAGCAGCAGAGCTTCTGTGGAGTGGAAGGTAAGGAGAAACCAACGAGGCTCATTCGGCTGTTCTGGCTCCTGCCCCCTTCCTTCGATTTGTGTGTATGCTACTTAATCAGACAGCATGCCTTTTGTGCCATTCATGTTCCCGATGTCCTACAAAGTTTATACATCTCTAGCCCCCCGATGCCCACCCCTTCCTGCTGTAACAACCAAGCTCCAACTCTTGTCTCAGAAAATTAAATCTTATCTCGACAAACCACTCCATCCTGACACACCTCGGTTTCCAGCTCTCTCTCATCTGGCTTTAATAAAGACACCCTTTTCCTTTAGAAGCAGAAGGATGGAGCCCAGATTAAAAGGAATGTTTAGCTGCCAGCTATATTTCCCTCCCTTGCCCTTTGGAGTTTTTGTCCTTCTTGCATTTTCTATTGAGTGCCGAGCTGAATGGCTAAATAAAAATTGAACTTCCCAGCTGAGAACACAGATGCTCAGTTGTGCCTACCTTAGGGGAAAACACGTGTGATTTCCATTTTGGCCAATAATGATGTGGGGGGAATCTTTTATCCCGGTGGGGAGGTAGATAGTGTGTGTGTGATCAGGTGAGCCTCCCAAAGTGTTGATTTATCTTTCAAAGGACACTGTTTGTTTAACTATATTGAGCCATATCTTCAGCTGATATAAATCAGCATAGTTCCCTGGCAGTCAGTGAAGCATTGTGGCTGAAGACCTGGTCTCACATGTATTAAAAAGTAAAGTTTCTTTTTGCCATTTGCTTCCTTTTTGCATTTCTCTCGGCTTGGACAATAGAAATCAACTAGTCAGGCTTGCTTATGCTACGTGAGCAAAATTCATCCTTGTGCAGTGACCCAACACAAGGTCATGTACATGCTCTTAAACGTGTGATGTTTCACAGTATAGGCACAGAGAATGTAGATAAAGATATAAAATACTCGTGCAGGAAGATTGCAACGTAACACGGCTTCATTTCTTAGCATTCAGAATGACAGCACACAAGAACCCCAAAACACAGCGAGACAAAGCCGGCCACTTGGCTCCTTAAAACAGAGAGGCACAACTCACCACACCTTACTAGTGGCTATCTGCAGACCAGCTCTGATCATGTGCTTCCCTCCAGAGCTCTCTGCCTGCAAGAACCAATTAACCCCTTACCAATTAAAGTCGCAGCCTGCCATTTTAACACCGTTTTCCATACAAGAAAACGGCGCATGTGTTTTGTGCTGGCGTAACCCATGCTTGTTTGGCATGGCTCTCTGTCCTCCTCTAGTGGCAGCTAGAACAGCTAACGGTCGATGAGCCTGCTACGGCCTTGGCTTGGAGAGAGATGCCTTTTAGCTCATGCAGTAGACGCTCCTGCATTAAACTCCAGAGGTCCCTCGTTTGATCCCAGACCCTGACAATCAGGGTCTGGCGGCGTTACCCTGGCTCTTTACACAAACGTGAATGCCACCGTTTAAGCATGATTTATTTTGCCCACTTTTGTTTCTAGTCAGTTTCACTTGCCAGTTCTCATGCATTCCTTGCTTTGACTCTCATCCTTTCTTGCTCCATCACCTCCCCGTGGAATGGCAGTCTGGGCCAGATCTAAAACTCAAGGTCTGATCCCGCAAACATTTATTAATCAGTAAAGTTCCTGGTCCTGTAAGCTGTTCTGAAGGGGAAGGGGGTAACTCCGGCAGCCCCACAGAACCCCACTACACAGACTAGGATTGGGCCATAGCATTTACTACTTTGACCAGTCCTACTTGAATCCCTTAATATTGGCAGCGTTGCAGTATTAGGTCCTAAGATGATACATTGTTTGGGAGCAAGAACTACATCTTTCTTGGCCTCCCGTAAAACACCTGCCACAATTTTAGATGCCATAAACTAAAATCAGTAATAAGCAATAACAAACTAGCCCAATGTCTGGATTTCAAAGGTTAGAGAGGTATATGGTTACATGGTTTCTTGAAAAATAAGGGGGGGAAAAACCACTTTCCCCAATGGGAAAAAAAGAAAAAAGGCAAATATTTCTGTAAGTTTTGTAAAATCTCATTTCCTCCCCTTAATCAACCTGAAATCTGGGCCAGATCGCCCCTGCAAACACATGCTGCACAAGGTTCCGGTGGCGTGACTCCAGTGAGGTCCCTGGGACCAATCTGACTCAATGTTGTTTTGGGGGTTCGGCAAAATGCAGTTCTTTTCCTGCTCTACATAGAATCATGAAAGCAAAGTGTGTAAGAAGGGCCCCGGGGGTGCAGCTGATGGCTAAGACTCGGGTTATTCCTTCCTCCATGTAGACTGAACAGCTGTGCGTTGGGAGGAGAGGGGGGGGCCTGCTGATCTCCGTCAATCACTCATTAGCTTTTTCCCCTTTGGGAGGAGGCAAAGTTCAGACAGCTCCAATCAAAGTGGCTAGAACTATTTTGACCCAAAGCCTATAAAAGGCCTTTTAAAGGACACCCCCCCAACTGCCCCACCACCACCTGCATTATAAACTGAAGGTGCTGTGCTGCAAATTTTGCCATTGACTTAAGCAGCAGCACGGTTTGGCTCCGACTCAGCAAAGATATCAAATTATCCTCGCTCGCCTGCCTGATTAACATCCGCTATGCTCTGGCCATGAAAGCCCTGTCTACACCGCAGCGGGGATCGAGCCTCCCAGCCTGGGTAGACAGACTCGCCCAAGCTAGCATGCTACAAAGAGCAGTCTGGGGCTTGCACCTTGGTCTAGCCACCGGAGTCCATGCCTGCTCGCCCCCCCTCGGTCCATGCTTGGCTGGTTAACCTGAGCTGCTGCCCAGGCCGCAACATCCACGCTGCTATTTTTAGCAAGCTAGCTCAAGCAGAGCTAGCACAAGTCTGTTTATCCGGGCTCGGAGGCTTGTTCCCAGCTGCAGCGTAGATGTACCTGACGAGTATCCCTGTCAAAACATCTCCTGTCCTTACAGGTGTCAAAGCCCCACTGTTTGTGGTGTTCCCCTTTGAAGATGTTTATTTCTTGCCCTGATTTTGTCTTTTCTTCTTGGTTGGACCCTGATTCCACCTCCCCTTGGGTTCCGAAGGCAGTGGAAGCCAGCAAGGCTACATCAGTGGTTGCAAAAGGCTCAGCTTGAGAATGCCCGGTGTCTTATCATGCCCAATGGGCTTTCTTCATGCATCACCGGCCATGCCGCAGGGCGGTGGTTGTTTGCACCGAAATAACTATTACTTTAAAGCCAACACAGTAATTGTGAAGAATGACCGACTGACATGTCTGGAAGACTGAAGCCCCCTGTTTATCCACAGATCAGTTCAGCATGGGACAGCCACTTTTAATCACTACTCGCCTGGATTTGAGGTGATAAGTCAGAGGTGAATGACGCCTTCTCCCCAGCACCGTCCAGTTTCCCCAGTCTGTCTCCTCCAAACTTTTCATGCCATGCACTTCCTGACCCTCTAAGTCCAAGGGCCTGATTCTAATTTACATGGAGACCCCGTTACGGATGCTGGAAATGCAACGGGCCCTTAAGGCAGGTGTAAATTAAGGCCTGGGCAATGGAAAAGAGCCTACACTTGGCTGAGAATTCTGGCCGAAAGGACTGGAAAAGAACACTGGGTGATAGAGCTAAGTGATATCCCTGCGGCAGTCTGTTTGCATGGCTTCCCACCCGGTGGACTGTGGAGATACAACAACATAGTGTCTAGACAGGCCCAGTGAATGGGCATGGGGCCGATGAACGGAACGGTATGCCCAGCATACCTGCCACACACAGAGTGCTGTGGGAAGGCAGTAGACATTTCCTGCATATTAATTCTAGTTCATTGCTTAGCTTTATTCCTTCTGGCTTGCAAGATCTGTTTGATTAACCGTGTTTTTATTGGCCTTGTTACTTGGGTCTGAGGTTTCAGAAGGCTCAGACAATGAGAAAAGGTGTTAGGTTTTGCCATGCCCAAACAGAAACCCTATTCTTTCAGAGAGGTAGCCGCGTTAAGTCTGTTTTTAGCAAAACAGCAAGAGTCCCGTGGCACCTGAAAGACTAACACATTTCTTTCAGCATAAGCTTTTGTGGGCAGAAACCCACTTCATGGGGTGCATGAAGTGGAAACTTCAGTTTGGTGGGTATATATTCACAGGCAAGGATGGGTGAGATACATCACAGTGAGGAGGGCAAGTGTTAACAAGGTTAATACAATCCGGGTGGATGAGGCTGTTCACAATAGCAGATGAGAAGGTGTGAATGTCAAAAGAGGGAACGTTATTTTTTGTAGTGGGCTAGCCACTCCCAGTCTCTATTCAGACCTAGTCTGATCGTGTCAAGTTTGCAGCTCTGCAGCTTCGCGCTGGAGTTTGTTTTTGAAGTTTCATTCTATTCTTTCAGTTTCAGTGTACTAAGACTATACTTTTTGTATAAGTCTCATTTTGTACTAGAACTATAAATGAGGGAAGGATAAAAGTCAGAGTCTCAAGGAGTGAGTAGCGTGTATGTGTCTTCTCTGAAGCAATCTGCTCGGAACTCAACACAAAATGGCTGCTTCTAGAGTTGGTCATAAAACGCAAATATTTTGATTTGGAAATATTTCCCTGGTGCCTCATGGGAGTTGTCGTTTGAAAGCCTTATGTGCTCATTCTCATCTGTTGGACTACATCTCCCATTATGCACTTTTGGAAAAGAGCTGCGGTACCTCATGAGAGTTCCTGGCCATGGTGCACTACGGGAGTTTTAGGCTGGCTAGGGTGCCTGACCCATAGAAGAGAATAGGGACATGAGGCAATCGACCTAAAACTCCCATGAGGCACTGAGGCAGCACATCCGAAATTAAATAGTTTGGTTTTCAGACGGAAAATCAAAGTTTTCCACAACAATACACCACTTTTCAAGAAAACAGCAGTTTAATCCCAAACCCAATTTTCTGTCCAAATTGTTTTTCAATTAGCCTGCCTCTGCAGACAACATAGTACTGGAGACATAAAGGTGCAGTACACAGAAAACAAAAGAATAACAATTACGTAGCTAAATGCGCCAAAAAGAGGAGTCCAGCAATACCAGTGTGTTAAAAACAAGTGATGTCCTCAGATGTCTATGAAGGGGGATTGGATGCACAGCAAAACCTGGGATGTAGTGGTAATAATTCCACTTTAAACAGCCCTGGGGTCACTCAGCCTAGAGTGGTGTGTGCAGTTTTGATCTCCCCAGCTGTGGAAGGATTAATTCACACTCAGCTCATGGCTGTCCAGTGGCATGAAATGAGGCTGTTGGTCTCAAACCAGTTCCTGGTGGCATAGGGTCTGTACCACAAAAGCCACCTCTAAAGTGGACTCTCCTTGGCCCTCTCAGCAGAGAAACCAAGGGCTGGATGGGCCTAGAGAGCAAATTCTTCTTCCATGCCAAGACATGGCCCCTGCAGGTTAACCATTAGGCATATCGATGGGATGGCATGAGAGGAAATTGCAGTGCCACAACCCAATGCTGACTGTTCTGTGCATTAACACTGGGCATCTCAAGCACTAAATTCTCTCTCTCCCTGATGTATACACAAATCATTTAGAAAAACTAAATGGCAGCTCCAGTCGGCAGGGAGGATGGACCAGATCCCCAGTTGGGGTAAATAGGTGTTGCTTCACTAGCATCAATAGGCTGATTTCCAGGTGGTGTAAATCAGGGCAGCTCCATTGGGATTGCTGGGGTAAATCACGGAAGCTCTGTTGACTTCAGTAGAGCCAGGCTGCAATACACCTGTTGAGACTCTGGCCCGTTGCCTTCTCTCTGCATGGGCAGCGCTTTGCTTAGCACAGTGTGGATGCTACCAGAATAGCAATGAAAAAGAACAGGTATAACAGAGGAACTACAAGACCACAGTAACAAGAATGATAAGAGGCTGAGAGGCGAGGGAGCTCAATTCGTAGAGATTAGAAAAAAAAAAAAAGAAGACACCAGGGAGGTAAAAAGACATTCCCTAAATAACAGTATAAAGGAAGGGAAGAGATTATTCTCACTCCCAGACGACAAGAGGACAAGAAGCGAAGGCCTGAAGCTAATAAAGGGAAAATTTAGGCAAAATATTAGGCAAAAGTTCTTAACAGACAGTGAAGATCCCCGTCACGCAGAGACCACACAAGAAGGCCTGGATGCCACTTAAGCAATCAGGTTACAGGCCTTCTCCTGGATCGTTACACAGGCGTATGTCACCCAGTACAAACAACAGAGCACTGAAACAGACTCCGGAAGGGAGATGGGTCAGACAGGTCAAGACACTCTCACACCTGAGATTCAAGAGTACCGTTGTAGTGAGGCAGTCAATATCACCAACCCCAATCGTCCAGAAATCATGAGCCAGGCCCCACCCCAAATCAGGAGGTCGGCTTAAAAATATTGAGCTTTTAAAAGTAAAATAAGATGCTGGCTTCTTTTTATTTGCCTTCTGGGTTTTGAGTCTTTAGCGTTCACCTTTTCCAGCCCTTCTCCCACAACTGTGAAGCCTGAAAACTTATTTTTTAAAACAAAAAGAAAACTGAGAGTCCCATGAGATCATGTGACTCCATGAGCTGGGGATTTAATTAAAAAAAACCTTCAAATATCACAGCACTTGTGATAAAGTTGCGAGAAGTGGAAACACTGGGTAGGGTTGTGACTGGATGGCCCAAGTTGCCTTTCCTGCTCCACTGACCTAATGAGGATGATCTGTCTGCATCCCAATGTGTCATGATAAAAAAAAGCCCATATTAACGAGTGAACCTCAAAAGACAAGGACAATTGGGGCAATATTATTTAATCACTTGGTAGATGGAGCTGACAAGCAAAGATGGCATTGGCTCTTTAGAAGTGCAACAAAACACACACTTGTAACATTTCATCATTGGTAAAGGGAATTGTTGTAGGTTCATTACCACCGGCATTTATCAACTATAAGCTAAGTGTGCCGAAATCACTGCCAGCCATGCTGACCATTAATGTCTCGTTGTTTACTTGTACCCCTTGTACCTATTGTCTCTTGTTTTCAATTGTAAACTCTTTGGGGGCAGGGACTCTTTTTGTGCTGTGTTTGTACAGCACCTAGCGGAATTGGGTCCTTTTCAAGGACTGAGATTCCTAGGTGATACTACACTAATAATAATAAATTATGCTATCCTTATAATTGGGATAAATCCCATCAGTTTTGATGAAATTATTTGCATTTCATCCTAATGCAGGTACAATTGTGCAATATTATACAGCTATCCTCTGTACTGGAATTGTTGGAGCTAGTTGAAAAATGGAAAAACTAATTTCATAAAAACTTCAACATCTTGAAGGTGTTTCATTATGAAGGATCAAAACAGCTCATTTTTAAAATAAATTGCTCTGATTTTTCATCCAAATGTTATTGAAATAACCATTTATCTATCAGAAACCAGTTTTCACTAAATAAAAAAATTCTACAACTATCTCAAAAACTTTTCAATAAAAACTGTGATTAAAACAACAATAAAAATAATAAAAGATGAGGTTGGTGAGGTGATATATTTCATTGGAGCAACTTCTGCCGGTGAAAGAGACAAGCTTTTGAGCTACACAGAGCTCTCCTTCAAGTCGACCCTGCAAACAAAACTAGTGACATTTTTTGAGAAAAAAAAAAAATTCTGTTAACAAATTGAGTAGAAATGATGTTTTTTGAAAAAAAACGCCACTTTGCCCAAAAAAACCCTGTTTGTTAAAAAAGTTTTGACCAGCTTTAATAATGGTCTCTGTGTCTTTTTTTTTTTTTTTGTACTCTCAAGAAAGAACAGCACAAGGAAGAATAAAAATGACAATACTCTGAGTTTTCCCTCTTTCCACTGGTAATGTGAAATTGCCTTTGTTAGCCTTTTCCTTCCAGCCCAGCTAAACCAAGGTGACTGACAGAGGGATAAATTCTAGTTTTAGTGACAGGAGCATACATCTAGAGTAACTCTGAATGTACGCTGCCGTCACTCACTAATATCTGGCCTAGAAGGCAGCTAACGAGAGACAGCAGAATTGTTGCTTTTATCGTCTCAGATTTTTTTTCCTCACTTTGAATTTTGTTTCCATGATTAAATTGAGTTGGTACAAACTAGCAATTGTTCTAAGAAAGCCAAGTATTTTGGGAGAACTTTAGTATTCAGCAGAAAAACAGGACTTTTGGCGATATGCTTCACTGATATAGTTAATGAAATGGCCTAGGAAAGCTGCCATATTTTTATTAATGCTTCCCCCCCCCTCTTTTTAATTTCAGTCTGGTTAAAGGTGCCAGATTGATCGCTCTGGAGAATGCACACCTGTTTATGCATAGAACACGTATGAAGTCAGACCCATTCCTACCACGTTCAGCTCTGAGATGGAAGAACTGGAGTGGTTCCTGGTTTGAAACATATCACTAATGTGTTAGTCCACTGACCTGGATGGAGTTCTTCCAGTTATACTGGTATCTCTAACTCAATGGGTGAGAGGGGTGCTCTGCCTCTAGGCCTGTCTAGTGCTTGTCTGCCCTACCAAGATGATGTCTGTGGTCTCGACAGTTGTCTACTAATACAGTGGTTCTCAACATCCCCATACTACTATATCGCTTCAGGAGTGCAGGAGTCCGATTTGTCTTGCATACCCCTAAGTTTCACCTCACTTAAAACCTACTTGCTTACAAAATCAGACATAAAAATACAAAAGTGTCATAGCAGACTATTACTGAAAAATTGCTTACTTTCTCATTTTTACATATAATTATAAAATAAATCAACTGGAATATAAATATTGTACTTCCATTTCAGTGTATAGTATATAGAGCAGTATAAACAGGTCATTGTCCGTATGAAATTTTAGTTTGTATTGACTGTGCTAATTCTTTTTATGTAGCCTGTTGTAAAACTAGGCAAATATCTAGATGACTTGATGTACCCCCTGGAAAACCTCTGCGTATCCCCAGCGTACACATACCCCCGGTTGAGAACCACTGCACTAATAAATAGGTCAGCATCATGTCACATAGGTCACCAAACAGCCACGCCAGCAGATGGTGATGGCTTTTGCTCCACCAAACCAGAGCTGGATTTGAACTGGTGATCTAGCAGTGAGAAGATCTGTATCCTATTACTTTCACCCTTGTGGTCAACGTATTTTAATGATGTTAAGTACACAGCAAATATAGTAATTACACAGGAATGTGAATTACACCATTTATAGTGGTACTTAGTATCCTAAATTCAAGGATGCTAGACAGACAGCCAAAGAAACAAAAAATCATTTAGGGCTAAATCCATGCATCTGTGGTCCCTCCTACCTAATGAGTGCCTTCTCTATTTAGATTGTAAGAACTCTGACGCATGGCCTGTCTCTTACTGTACATTTGCATGGTGACGTGCACAATGAGGTCCTGATCCAGTTTGAGGGCTTCAGGATTAATGCAATATAAATAATCATCTCTTGTGCTCAGGGGGACTATTTTGTAAGTATTCATCAACACATGTAAGGATTGCACAGTCTAGCTGATGCTAAAAATCACTCTCCAGCCCCCCCCAAAAAGCAAAACCCTCTTTGGTACAAACACACCTTTCCCAACAACTCTCTGCATTCTATGAATTTAACAGATTTCTTGAATGAGATGTATTCAATCTCTGAGAAGCCATCACACATCAACCTTAAAATAATACACTAAAGAATAAGTGTTGAGGTTAGCAACTAACAGTTTGAAAAATATCTACTGTGGCTGGATCAACTTCATAATAATATAGTCATCTCCCACGCTGCATTTTGCAGGCCATAAATGCATTAGGCTCCTTTAGGATCCAAGGCACCACAGTATGATGTTTGTTGAGAGCCAACAGACAAAGATCTATTTGGGAATGTCGATTCCATCACAACTTCAACTCTTCATCCACGTTTGGGTTAAGAGCAGGCTTTTCCCGTCCCATACATGGTCTGACAGTCATTGAACTCAAAGGCAGTTGCACAAATAGATTTCACAAGAAAAAGAAAGAAAGAAAATTCTAAAGGCTGGGTTATTTTTGGCCAACAATCATCTCTAATAAAGTTTGACTCTGTTAATTAATTGAGATCTGCCTTGGAGTGCTGCTGCTGTTGCTGGAAGCTGGCCAGGAAAAATCTCATTTTCTCTGCAAACCTGCTGATTGTGCCAGTTCTCTCAGGGTTTGCTGTAGCGCACTTGGGCGAAATAAGCAAACTCACGGGGCGTTCAGCATAGCTACATGCAGGAGCCAACTTGCTCGAGGCCGAATGTGCAGAACCAGTGTTTGCAAACGTGGTGGACTGGCCTGGAATTTTGATCCAATTCGTCTGCACCTCCTTCCCTCTCCACCATAAACTTTTGATTCAATAAACAATTTGTGCCAAATTTCAGACACTTATTTTCTCTGCAGGGAAGAAAATGTAGGTGTCCATGAATATGAATGCAATGAGAAGGTGTAGAGCATGTGTTGGGTGGGGGACGCTTGTGTGTATATTCTTCTCTGACAAGCAGTCTAAAGGCAAGTGCACATTAGCAGAAGATTAGGGTTGGGAATTTCAAAGGGATTTTGGGGAACTAGGAATGGAACTTCCATTGAATCCCAGTGAGAACAGGCCCCTACTTCTCACAGAACCAGGTTGGATGTACTTTGCAATGCATGGAGGCAATCTAGGACTCAATATCTCCTCCCTCCTCAATGGAGGGCTGGCATCACCACAGTCAGGTTTCAGACTGTTCTGATGTCACTGTCCTCTGGCTCCCCAGTCCTCCAAAGGGTTCAACAGCAAAACCAGGGAAACTCAGGTCCAAGAGTCCCAGTATTTCTGAGATGAACGTCAAGTAGAAAATAAACTTCTCTTAGACAGCTGCCTTGTGTCTCCACATGTCAAGGGCGCTAACTTTGCAGTTCACTTTGAACACAGTGCAAAACAGACAGAACAACATGGCGCTCTTCATGGCCACTCTGATTTGGACTCCAGGATCCTTACACAGAGGGCTCTTCCATGAGTATCTGGGGGAGTTAGACATATGACAGGAGAGGCAAATATCAGAGCCAGGCTCCAATGATGGATCTGAAAAAACAGAGCATCATCTGCAGCAGTTTAAAGTCATTAATGCTGATGTGCACGTTAAGGAGTTTATAAGGGAAGCCACTTCTCCGTTAGACTCAATGACCATGAGCTACCTTCTCCATGGCCTCTTGCTTTCAGGCTGTCTCTGTCTTTTTACAAGCCAAGTTTCAAGGAGGATTGAAAGCGTCTTTCAAAGCACTTACGCTCTACCTAAAAGGTAAAACTCTTCTATCTCAGAAATTAGAGGCTGGCGTTACAGATCAGATACAGTAAATCTTCTGCTGACCACTCTGGTAGTTCAAACTATTGCCTGGACCAGGGTTCAGCAGGAGACCTGACAACATCATGCCATTGTGTTTGAGTTGGCGGCCATTTGGCATAGGCACTGGGTTTGGGAATGAATGTGTTGATGTTAGAGCTAGTAGGAAAATGGTTTGGTTCCTCCATCCCCCCGCCAAAAAATTCAACAACATTGGGAGAAGGGGGGCAAAAGAATGGGTTTTTTTTAATCAAAAATATTTGGCTGAAAAGTTGAAATTTTGTGGAAAAATTACAATCCAGAATATTTCTGCCAACCCCCCCCTCAAACCTCAATTCTGAAATGCTGCCACTGTGCTCCATGGGAGTTGTAGTTCAGGGGCCTTGTGCGCTCATTCTCCTCTATAGGCTAGGTGCCCCGGTGGGACTACATCTCCCATGATGCACCACAATATCCTATCTTGGGGAAGAAAGCAATACATCATGGGAGATGTAATCCAGTCAAGGAGTCCAGCCCATAGAGAATGAGGGCATGAGGCAACGGAACTATAATTCACCTGAGACAGAGGCAACATATTCAAGTAGAAACTTCGGTAGCTATCAAGTGTTCACATTTTTGGCAAAAATTTCTTTTTCTGCTCAAAGCAGAAACTTGCTACAAAAAAATTCATTTGGGTGAATTACCCACATCTCTGTTCACAAACAGTTCAGATGGAAAATTTTCAACCAGTCATAGTTTGCTTTCCTGTACCCAAGCGTTCCTCACCGCCAGACGAAAACACAGCCCATTGGGCTCTTTGCTTCCCTTAACCAGCCTGGACAGGGCAGTGCTGTGAAGCAGCCATCTTCTGCTCTGCTCTGTGACCCGCTGGCCACTGCGTTCCATTTCACTCCAGGGATCACCTTTCTGTTCTGTGTTTGTACAGCACCTAGCACAACAGGAGCCTGCTCTAGGACTGGAGCTCCTGAGTGCTACTGCAATAACAACAATATTCTCAAACAGACAAGTCCTGACCCCTCTTTGCAGCCCAAGAGAGCCCAAGAGAGCCCTGCCAGCAGGGTTCCATTATGGGAGCCCACACAAGAGTCTGAACGCTCCCCCTGTGATGAAGCCCCAACTGGTGAGCTGACAGAGGCAACCAGGCACCTCTTCATCAATGGAAAGGTGAGCTGCATTCATTGAGGATCTGTCCAGAGAACCATTGGAAATTACAGGCCACTGATCAGAGCGGGTGGGGATGGAGGGGAGGGGCATGTAGCCATGCTCATTTACTTGCCCTGATTTACCTCTGTGCAGTTTGCTCGAAAGGCAGCTGTTGGGCATAGGGCCACGTAGTACATTTCACTGAGGGGACATCTTCTTATTCCCAGTGCAGTCAACCAGAGCAGGTCCAGTGAATGCAAAGCTCCCGGCTATTTGCCACTGAGCAAACAGTCCCAGACTAAAGGGAAGAACACAGGGCAAAATAGAAAAAGAAAAAAAAAAAAGGCATCTTCTGATCTGTTAATGATGAGAATTTTAAATATACGTTGGGGACGCATCAGTTGGAAACGTC
>ML675627.1:5734458-5751955 GCA_007922155.1 Mesoclemmys tuberculata | reverse complement strand
AGATGATCATATTGGTCCCTTCTGACCTATGAGTCTATGAGATCCAGCTCTTAATAGGAGCCAACATTTCTTTTTCAAGCCTTTCAAAACAACACAAGGCTCCCCTGGGTCACCTGGTCCCGGCCCCAAGGAGCTCCCAGTCTGAATTCAATAGGACACAGAAAGGTGGTCAAGGACAGATGGGTGGAAGATGGTGCAGAGATGGGAAGATGGAAATAAAGGGGACATTGCATTTCACGTCACTGGCAGAATGGAAGAATGCAAAAGGAGATAAAGTCAGAAATGCCGGTTGGGCCTGAGTGGCACAAGACCCGTAACTGCCTGGAGCTTGAATTTCACATGGAGTCCAGTGGAGGGATTCACAGCGTAAGGAACATGGTTTTGGTGACAGCATTTTAGACAGACTAGAAGGGCAAGGTTGATCCCCAGCAGGCCAGCCCTGAAGAGGAGGATGTTGTGATAGCTGAGGCAGGAGAGGATCAGGGCTTGGACAAGCGATTTGGCCACAAAGGAAGGGTTGTATGAGGAAGTGCTGTGGAGGAAAACGCGACAAGATTTGGCCACAGCCTGGACGTGGCAGACGGAGAAGGGGGAGTCACAGGTGAATCCCAGGTCCTGGGCCTTGCAGACAGGCAGGATGGACGGTGTGGTCATGAGTCAGAGAAACAGCAGCGATGACGGCATGGGAGGAAAGATTATGAGCCAGATCATAGAAGATTAGGGTTGGAAGAAAACTCAGGAGGTCATCTAGTCCAATCCCCCACTCAAAGCAGGACCCACCCCGACAATCACCCTCTGCTGCAAAATTGGCACAGCTTCACTGACAGTGATGTGACACTGCAAGTTTCCATGCTACAGTTTGACACCTGCTGAAGACATGGCCCTAGGCCACTTGGCTTAGGCCATGTGGCGCTTGAGGTGCTGGTGAAATATGTGAGGGAATGAAGTGCAGGAAGCAGGTCCAGAGTGGAGCTGTACATTTCAGCATCGTTGCCGCAGAAGTGATAGTCAACCTCATGGGATGGGCCGAAGAGGCAGAGGAAGAGGAGTGCATTCAGACAGAGGCAAGTACAACCTCCTTCCTTACTAAGAATATTAACAGGTGCTGATGAGGGGACTGCATGGCACAGGGAAATGGATCATGACATCCTCCAGCTCCACGTTATGAGTGTGAATCCAGCCCACTTCAGCAGCGAGTTTTTCACCTTCTTCTGCAGCATGGGGCCACAGGTCACTTACAGGTTTAAACTAGAGGACGTGCTGGATTCTCTGTAGCTTGAAGTCTTTACATCATGATTTGAGAACGTCAGTAACTCAGCCAAAGGTTATGGGTCTGTTACAGGAGTGGGTGGGTGAGGTTGCAAGGCCAGCGTTGTGTGGGAGGTCAGACTAGATGATCATGAGGTCCCTTCTGAACTTTGAATCTATGAGCAGTCGCTGATGGTTGTTGCATCTCATGGTTCTGAAGCAAGAAGCCTGGTGTCCTGTAGACAAATGTCCTCATACGTAAAAAATCACCACAACTGGCAAGATGAGCAGAGGAACCATAGAATGGTTGAGCTTTGGAAATGGCCCGGCCCTCCACAACAGAGCTGAGGCTAAAGCTGCTGGGATGTTTTCCAAATGAACATTTTTCCACTGCAGAATGCCATGCCATCTAAATCAAACTTCTCATGGGAACAGGAAGCTTTTGCTGAAAAAAATTCCAAACGAAGCATTTTGGTTATGCTGAAGTGTTCCCTTTCAGCATTGCATGTTTTGGTTTTTCATTTAAAAAAAAAAATCCTTTGTTTTGAAATGTATTTTCTATTAAAAAAATATAAAAATAAAATGTCTAAATTGAAATGAATTGTAAAATCGGTAAAATGGGGTGATGAAACTGACCTTTGTGAAGCACTTTGAGACCTGCTGATGGAAATCATGCTAACAGGCGAGTATCGTTACTGTTAGATTGACCTGAAATTTCATGGGAAATGAAGGCAAAACATTTTCTTTTTGTTTTCTGTTTCATAACCAAAAGGTTTGTGAAGTGGTGGAATTTCCCACGGAATGGAAATTCTGGCTTCAGAACAGCTCTGGTTAAATCGCATTGCTGAGGGAGCTTTATTTGCTGTAGCCAGTGCCCTACCTGTTCTGAGGACAGAGGGATTCTGAATGAAATTTTCAGATATGATTTAGGAGAATGGCACTTTGCCTCCTAAGTCACTCTTGTGAATGTTGCCCTCTGTCTCTAGGTCTGGCAATCTGACACCTTTCAAGAGAATTAAATCCACTACAAGTCCATGAAGTCAGTTGGTGGTTTCCTCACCACCGCTTTGAAGTGGTAGCTTTGCTGGGCACTGGGGAGGAAATTTGGATGTTATGTGCTTGTTAAAAGGCGTTCTGTTTTACTTCCTTGCAGTTTGTGTTCGGCTTTGGGATTGGAAAAGGCATTTTTTCAGCAGAAATGAACCTGGGAATATGCTACATAAACTCTGCAACGTAGGAATCCAATGCATTCCAGCTTGCAAAGATAGAGCTGCAGGAATAGAAGGTTTTAGCAACAGTGACCAAAATGAAACTGTGTCCAGTTGTTACTGGAATCCCAGTAGGACATGTCTAAATAATACAGATTCTTAGCCTAATGATGAGTCCATACAGCTACTTTCAGCATCAAAGAATCTCACCCCACAGGTTCAGTAAAAGAATATAAATCAGAGAGGTGATGGGAAAAGCCAGTCAGGGGCAGATCAGAACAATACCATCTAGGGACTCCTGAATATTCAGAGTGGAAACCTATGCTGCAATGTTCTTCCCTTCCTGAGATGCTCTAACTGTCACCACATTTCTGTGTTTATATAGTCTATGGGTATGAACGGGCAAGCCTGTGTGTGCCTATGTCTGAACGTGTAATTCCTTATGCATGAGAATCTTTGAGTAAATGTATTCTCTAGTGAGCATGTCAGTCCGTTGTCAGTTCATGTCAGCATGTGTCATTTTGTGTGTTGGTGTTTGCATCTGTGAGAATCTTTTGAGTCAAACCAATGGGGTTGAGCCAGTTTAAGTGAGAGAAGAAACAGGCCCTTGTGTGATGTGCACACTCGCCTGTGAGTGTGTGGCACTTGATATTCTAACAATGAGCCTTTTTTGTGCTGAAGATATATTAGTATGTAAATTAAAATATGATTTGAATGATAGACTTAAGAAAGCTACAAAGAGAAAGGTAGAGATTGATTATGTGCATACGTTAAGTGCGTTGTGTCTGTGAGTGTTTATTTGGAAAAAATAAGAGTGAAAGAAGTGCTGACAATATATAAAAATATTTCCTTTTATTAAATTATAGATTAAAAATAGGAAGTGTTGGCAGTATAGAAACATACATCTCTCTTTGTAGGCTTTATATAACAATCAACATAAAACAACATGAAAGTACCTGACAGCTTAAATATAGATGGGAGCCTTGGCTGCTATCTCACACATTAATCTTTTCTGATCTAGACAGTGTAAGGAGGCATAAAAGCCTCCGATAATAACATCTTTTCTGCACACTGACTCCCATAGGCAGATTTTATACTCGGTTACTCCACATAATGTCAACATAGTTACAAGACAAAGCCACCATGAAGGAATTTGTTTCCCCTTCAGATCTTCCAGCTAGTGAGCGCCACACAAAGCTTTATATGCCTGATAAAAACACAGTGAAGTCAAGGGAAATCTTTCCAGTGGCTCCAATGGGGTCTGGATCAGGCCTCGGGTGCTCTTACAACCAGGACATGCGGTAAGGTACAAGTGGTTTTAGCTAAGCACAGATTATAGACTATGAAGATGGAAAATGCCCAGTAATTTGTCTAGTCCATGCCCTGTGCTATAATAGTAACCACTGCAGTCAATGGACACCAGCCCCTGTCACACTATTAACCTGTGAACCCTCACACACCGGGACCAGGGAATAAAGACACACCTCCAAGATGTCACACTATTATTGTGGCCAGTCCTAGATTGTTCCCTATTCTCCAATGTTTTGTCCAATCCAATTTAAAACTGAGCTTCCACCCCTGCTTTTGGGAGACCTGGTAGGTATCATTGTAAGAAAGTTCTTCCTGAAATCCAGGCCAGGATTTCCTGGGCTCGGTTTAATCCCATTAACTCATTTATATTCCCGGAAGCCAGTTTAAACAATTCCCCTTCCTCTTCCCGGGTGTTTCCAACAGTGACAGAGGCAACTCTATTGTTAGCTTCTTCAGCAAGCCAAGAAATATCTACAACATTCATGTTACTTCTGTCTCTCCCGAGAAGCACATCCCTGATGGGAGGCTGTGGACAGCCTGGGAAGCAGGTGCAATCATCCCCTAAGAAATTACAGTAGTGCTTTCCACTTCTACATTGCTTTGCACTGGAAGATCTCAAAGCCCTGCATGTGCATGGACTAGAGTGTAGTAGGTATGGGCTATCCCGTACATTCCCTCATGGCAGAGTGGGCTTCCACGAAGGCCTGCCTCCGTTTCCCCTTTGATGGGGTTAACAATGAGTTCACTTTCACAGCCTGGGCAAGGAGAAGCTGAGCACTCGGATTTCCATGCAGCCTTCTGAAAGGAGCCCTCGTACAATACTTTAAGGGCTCTTACTGTAGGACCTACGTTTGGACTCCTCAGAACTTCAAAGCCGCAAAACAAGTCTCTGGGTCTGATCAAAACCAATCTTCAGTGAGCTGGTCCCGGGATCACCCTCCCGGGCCAGTTGTGTAGCTTCTAGCACACATGATCTTCAGCTTCCTTTTCCTGTTTCAGATGGAATAGTCCTCCAGGAGCAGCAGGTCGTCTCTCTGATGATACCCAGCTGGTCCTGGTTGCGGGGCCCGGCTGGACACTAAAGGATAGCATGCTCCTTCACATGGGGTCACAAGGATAGGAACGGTGAGCCACCGAGGTCTGAAAGCTCAATCACAGCTGGCTTGCAGCAGCATCTCCTCGCTGGCCAGACGCCCGACGGGCTGGAGGAACCAACCAGTGCGCTCTTAAACGCAACAGGAGCAGACGGCTCAAAGCACTGACCCCCGGCCGCAGGAGTTCCTGCTCCTGCTTGTTCCCAGCCCCGTCCCTGCCTCAGACCCAGCCCTGCTCCTGATTCCTGACTTTGGCTCTGACGCTTGGCCCTGGTGTCTGGCCTCTGACTCCGGATTCCCATTCTTGGCTACTGACTCCTGCTCCAGCCACTAGATCTGACCGCCCATGTCCTGGTCTCTGACACACAGCATGTGAAGCTGAGGGAGTCACCCAGGATCACTCAAGACATTAGTGGCAGAGGTGGGAGGAAAGCTGAGTTTCTCCTGACAGCCAGGACAGCGCATTACCCAGCCCCACAATGAGAGACAGGTCCTGTGGAATTGGAATCTAAGGGACAAACACTGCAGAATTCCCCTTCGGGGGCTGGGTGGTGAGACCAGTGGGAAACCCGATGCAACCCCCTGCCCTTTGGTGTTGACCTATCAAATTCTTGACACAATTTCTGACCCTCCTGCTGCCTCTGCTCTTCCCTTGCTGACTTGCTACAGGTTCCTTCCTGTGTCCCCAAATCCAGTTCCTGACCATCCCTTTCCCCTGTGCATCTGTCCTCCAGACCCTATGTGTTTTCTGATGATCACTTCTCCACGGTGTTATTCCCAATAGCCGCTTGCATCCCGCACAGGGTCCTCATTTCCATTAGCTAACATTGTTATTTGCTATTCCAAGATCCCTTCTCATTTCAAAGGTACAACAAGGTATTCCAGCAAGTTCTTCCTCATGAAACTGGGTCCTGGAAGCTCTTCCTCTCGTAGGTCTCTCACCATTTGTTCCTTGGACTCTCTTTTTGGTTTCCAGTGACCTAAATCTTAGCTGTGGCTGGAATTTTCACTGGGCTTTCCTAAGGCAGCTGGGTGGGGAGTTAGCTGTCTGAGTCTATTGGATCCAGTTCTGCATTTTGGTCAGTGGGGCATCTACTTCACTTTTTCCCATTCCAGTTATTCTGGAATAAAGACAACTTTTTCAAACTTTTCCTTCCGTAAGCCCAAGCCGTTGCTCTTTGTCCTATCTGAGACTAATTCCTTCTCATCACCTGGGAGGTATTTATAGCCATGACTACGTCCCCTCCTTGCAAGTCTTTTTTAGACTGATCTTTTGGCAGAGACACCTTGGCTCTTGCACTCCATCCAAAAGAAGATGTTGCCCTATCAAGAGGCCCAGCTGCATGATCTGTTTCTTTGGGAGGGGAAAAGTGCTACACTGAAGCCTGGAAAAATGTTGTGCAGGGTCATTAACAAGGGAAGGAAACAAAACAAACTGAATTACCCCCGGGGGGGGGGGGGAGCAGAGAGGAAAGGAGAAATGAAACAAAGTACTCTGCAATTTAGCAGCAAATCATTCAGTGTAATTCCACTAACCTTTGCTACTAGGAGCGTAAAGGTTGCTTGAAACAGAACAAACACGGATGCAAATTTAATTCCAAACAGTCCCTTAAGCAAGTAAGTTCAGATTCATTCTATGTCCTTCAGAATAATTCACCACATCACTTTACTTTGCTCTCCATTAGTAGGTAGGAAGCATGCAATTTTAACTCACAACCTTCACTGTAGAAATCCCAAATGCCCGTAACTTTATTTTGTCACATTTGATGTGAAATCTTGTACAGATGTATATTACTGTATGTATCAATATTCTAAGGAAAGAGCAATTCCACTGAACAACAACAGTGAAACATACAAAGCCACTGCGATGTGTCAGTCATCTATTCCCAGAAAGAGTCAGTTTATTGTAGCCAAATAATATTAAGGCAGCTGTCACCAGGTGGCACAGTTACACAGTCTTCCAAGTTCTTTTTCTTAGCCTGTCAGCCAGCTTTTAGTCTTGGAAGAAATACTCGTTGTCAGGTGCAACCCTAAGAATCCCTCATTGCCAGCTGGCAAAGGGTGACTTGTTCTCTAACAGCAACTCTTACCTGGCCTGACAAACTCAGTACACCTCACACACTGCTTTCACAGTATTTATCCCTAAAAAATGTCATGTGAGACCTTAAATGAAAGCCTGGACCATACTGGTCATTGATATCATTGTGAAATATATGTATGGACACTATGTAAGGAATTGTGTGTGTATTTGAAAATATATTTGAGTCCGAATCGAAGCAGGCCGGACAAGCAGGTTTTGACCAGGCAAAGGATGTATACTCACCTATCTTTTTATCCTTCACTGAGGAAGCAAAAAGGACAGTGCTTTTGGCGTTTATGAAAAAGGGATCCTAGCCATGTTGGCTGGAAATGCTGGGAAACTGTCTCACCTAAAGCAAACCACTTTCGACAAGGGGTTAGCCTCTTAAAAGTTAAATTTAGTCTCTAGGAAGCGTGGTACACTTTTTGTTTGATGTGTAGCCATTTTTTTTTGCATTATCAGTAGTTGCTACGTTTTAAATCTAAGCCTTTAATAATAAACATATGATTGTTTTCACTATAAATATATCTCAGTGCTGTGATGTTATAAAGGGGGTGAGCCTTAGCTGAATCAACCCAGGGGATAGCAAATCTGGTAATTTCTGTAAGGGGCCAGTGGTTAAGTGCTGGACACAAGGGAGGGATCCAAGGACTTGGAATTTATCACTGCAAGAGAGAGCAAGGTCTGCTAAGGCCCAGAGGGTGATGCTTGTGTTCCCGTATGCTATTGGTTTCACAGGACTGAACTACAGCAGGCAGAGAAAAGCCCACATTCCTGGGTAGCCAGGGGGAACATCCCATTAGATTTTGGGTATACAAGGTTCTGGGTAAAG
Source organism: Mesoclemmys tuberculata (assembly GCA_007922155.1). Classification (NCBI taxonomy): domain Eukaryota; kingdom Metazoa; phylum Chordata; order Testudines; family Chelidae; genus Mesoclemmys; species Mesoclemmys tuberculata. The sequence goes on along the minus strand of ML675627.1, from coordinate 5,744,182 downwards.
GGAGCGTGGGAGAGCTTACACTCCCTCGAAGCCAGTCATTGTTATTGGGCTGAGATACTTTAGAGAAGTGATTGTCCTGCATGACGTTTAGTCATCACTGGGGGGGGGCATGTGTGTGTGTGTGTATGTGAGAGAGAGAGAATAAAATAAGTTGCACTTGGAAAATACCCAAACTTTGCACCAGAAAATACCCAAACTTTGCATCCTCAGAAAATACACTGAGGATGTAGCAAAACACAGATTTAAGATTGCCTTTAAAATCATGAGATTTTTAGAAAATGATAATGTGGAGGTTCTTTTTCTGTGTGTTCCAGTTTCTGAGCTATTACAGACACCACCTGGAGAAAGAAAAACAGAAGCAGCCAGGTGGAGCCCAAAGATGTAGGCCCACTGTGGCACCTCAGAGGTAGTTAGAGTCCAGATCTGAATGGCAAAAGGGAGGGATTTCTGAAAGGCTCGTCTGCCTGCTTACTTTGCCCACATCATTGTGGTATCTAAGCACCACGATAGGCTTAGTCAAACTGGAACAATACTTCTCCTGGCACCCTTGGTTGGCTAGACAATGCCATGACAACCAGGATATACCCCATAACTTACATGAGCATTTATTGTCTGCATCGCCTTTGATATTGAGAAGTATGGAAAGAATCTTTGTTTAGTCAGGAAGCTTTTAATATTATTGTGGCACTGGCCTGCTGGGTGCTAGACAAAATAGATAGTGAGAGACAGTCCCTACCTCCCAAAAATTATAATCTAAATAGACAAAAAATGGGAGGGGAGCCCCATAGCAAGTCAGAAGCAGAGCTGAGAACAGAATCAATAAGCAACACTGCCTCTTGGCCATTTTCACCCACACCTGTGGCTTGCTCTTCCTGGTTTATAAAACCATAGGGGGCTAAATTCATCCTTGCTGGTACACAGCAGAAACAAAGGCACTGACACAAATTCTACCTGGCAATCTACCACCACTGAGTCTTACAAGAAGCAAAATGCTGTTCCAGCAAAAGACAATGGTGCCTCTTGATCTGAATTATGTGCTTGGCCTTTTGTCTTCTTTGTAAAAGTAACAAGCACAGAGAGTAAAACCCTTTGGGGTCCTTATGCCCTAAATCTTAGCCATTTAGCATCTGGACAATTTTAAAATCTTGTTGCCAAAACTGACTGCTCTCCCCTTGGATTCAAACAATACGCTGCTGAGAGCAGGGATGTATGAAAGATAAACCATTAAATCATACCTAGCGAAGGGACATGGCAGGACCTGTCTCCATTCCCCCCACCGCAATAAACTGGACACATGAGCTATAAACCAGCTGCATGCACTTGTGTGTCAATGTACCCTTCAACTCACGTGTCTGTGGTTAGATTAGTAAGTGATATTATACAACCCTGTCAAAACACCCAGATGGTGCAGGTATTTTAAAGAGGAGAGGTTTTTGCAGTTGGATTCAATAAATCAAAAACACAATACAACTATTTTTATAGTGCCTTTCATGCACACTGCATCCCAGAAGGCTTTAAAGAGAAAGATGAATTATACAGTTACAGAGTTCGGTATGTAACAAATAAAAGCAGCGAAAGAGAGAACGGAGCCCAGAGCCAAACACACAGAGAAAAGAGATGTTTTCAGAGGTGAACTGAAAAGAGATGAAGAGCTGAGGGGGTACAGAATAGGATGGATTTTTGAACAGGTGCTTCCTGGCCCAGGAAAGAAAGAAGAAAACAAATAGTCTTTACTTGAAAAAAACACTTGGTGAAACCAATGGAGCTATGATAATTTATACCCATTGAGGATCTGGCCCCATTTTTCCAAGCAGACTGTGGCATGTACAGCTGGGTTGATATACTAGAAAGAAAAGACGATGAGGAAACTGGGAGCTAAAAGTAAAATTGGGGGAGCTTCAGCTGCTGGTCTATAAGAAAGACCATAGACTGTTATGCTTTCTCCCAAACCCCTCCTTAGAACTCAGCCCTGCCCTGATGCTCACAACCATTTTAAATGGTCAGGCAGCTGATGAACTCGGGCCATTGCTTGTTATGCTGATCACAATTAGCTGACTGCTCCCTCGTGCTGCCTATGTGTCTCTGTGTCTGCCTCCGCCTGCTGTTTCTTGTCTTTTACTCAGACTGTAAGCTCTTTGGGGCAGGGCCCATCTCTTTGTTCTGTCTTTTTACAGCATCTAGCACAGTCAGAGATTGGGGACCCCAGGTGCTGCCACAATCCAAATATTAAATAACAGTGCACCCAGGGGACAAGGAATTAGGAGACCTCGGTTCTGTGCTTGGCTCTGCCACAGGCCTGCTGGGTGACCTTGGGCAAACCACGCCACCTTTGTGTGCCTTAGTTTCCCCAACTGTACCTGGTAAAAAGCTTTGAGATCTGCTAGCGAAAAGAGTTAGGTGTTGTTATAAAATGTCTCTCTGACTTTCCCTGGAGGTCTTGCTGTCAATTTAAAGAAATACACCCAAAACTAAGCATCTAATCCTTCTCTCCCAATCTCTGCCTCTGCTGACATTACTGTATTCCCTGTCACCAAGGCCTGCTACCCAGGGATCATCTTGGCCTGCCAGGCTGTCTCCAAGTTCTGCCACTTCTTCCTCTAGGACGTGGCTAAGATTTTCTTTCCTTCTCTCCACACAGCTAAACTCTCAACCAGCCCCGACCCTCTCCCAACCCCAATTACTGCAACCTGATTTCTGACCTCCCCAATGCTCATATCACCATCCCCTCCATTCAACTCTCTCCCTCCAAAAGCCATCTCGAACTCAATCTTCTCCCTTGCTCATCTCTGACCACATCACCCGCTGGCTTGGGCTCCCTTCTTCCATTGTATCAGGTTCAAGCTTCTTGTCTTCACTTTCAAGGCCCGTCCCAGCACGGCCCCTCCAGCTAACCTGATTTTGTTTCTTATGTCACTTCCACTCTGACAATGACGTGAGCCTTGTCTGCCCACTTGCCCATCATGCTGCCCCTTACACAAAGATGGTCATAGATGAAATCACTATAAAGTGGGTGCACAACTGGATGAAAGACTATATTCAAAGAGTAGTGATCAATGGTTCGCTGTCCAACTTGGAGGACATATCTAGTTGGGTTTCACAGGGACTTGGCTCATGACTCAGCTGTTATTGATGACTTGGACAATGGAGCAGAGAGCATGCTTATAAAATCTGCAGATTACGTCAAACTGGAAGGAGTCCGAAGCACTTTGGAGGACAAGATAAGAATTCATGATGACCTTGACAAATTGGAGAATTGGTCTGAAATCAACAAGATGAAAGTCAATAAAGACAAGGGCAAAGTACCACACTTAGGAAGGAAACACCAAATGCACAACCACACAATGGGGAATAACTGGCTAGGTACTAGTACTGCTAAGAATTTGGGGGCTATAGAGGATCACAAACAGAATGTGAGTCAACACTGCGATGCAGCTGTGGAAAAGGCTAACGTCGCTGTGGGGTGTATTCATAGGAGTGTCGTATGTAAGACACTTCACTCAGCACTGGTTAGGGCCCAGCTGGATTACTGTGTCCAGTTCTAGGCACCACACTTTAGGAAAGATGTGGACAAATTGGAGAGTGTCCAGAGGAGAGCATCAAAAAATAATAAAAGATTTAGAAAACCTGACTTACAAGGAAAGGTTAAAAACCCTAGGTATGCTTAGTCTTGAGAAAAGAAGATTGAGGAGGAACCTGATGATAGTCTGCAAATATGGTAAGGGTTGTTACAAAGAGGACAGTAACCAGTTCGTTCTTCATGTTGAAAGGTAGGACAAGAAACAATTGACAATTTGCAGCGAGGGAGATTTAGGTTGGATATTAGGGAAATACTTTCTAACTATCAGCATTGTTAAGATCTGGAATAGGCTTCCAAGGAAGGTCATGAAATCCCAATCACTGGAGGATTTTAAGAACAAAGTGGACAAACACTTGTCAGGGATGACCTAGGATGTTTACTCGGTCATGCATCGGTGCAAGCAGCTGGACTAGATGACCTCCTGAGGTCCCTCCCAGACCTATATTTCTATGATTCTAAAACACCCACAAGAAATCTGCTGACAATGATGGAGAGAGAGGGTAATAAAAAAACCAAATTTGTATTTTTTTTAAAATTATATAAAGATCGTATGTATTGGGGGAAAAATCTTATTAAATCACTAAATCTATCCTCGGGAAGTGCAGGATGTAAAGCCTAGATATAAGCATATACCAGATGTTAAATTGATTCTCTGCTTGATTTCAGTCAAAAGAAAGAACTGATATAGATCCTCACGCTGTGCTGCTCAATGAAGGCCTGATCCAAAACTCAGTGAAGTCAACTGCAGTCCTTCCCTCCACTGCTTTGGGACTGAGATCAGGCCCCAAGTCACTAGCATGTCATAGCCCTTTTCCTCCTCTTTAACTCAAACGTCCATGAGATCAAACTCAAAGGGCAGACTTGTCCTTCAATGCTGAACCTCCAAAGAGCACTAGGGGGAGAGGAGAGGTGCAACAGATGCCAAAACAAACGGGAGAATTTGTTTGCAAAGTTTCCCCGATCGCATTTGAGAGAAGGAAAACCAGGGTCAGAATGCATTGCACTAAAGTTAGGAGAGTGTTATAAAACAGGCAAGTGAGCAGACACATGCTGAAGCTCACTGCAGGGCACATGTATTCAATATACCATCGCTGTCAGCAATCATGGCAGGCAGGTTAGGGACCAAAAGGAGGCTTAAGGATGCTTTGACACCTACGTAGGTGGTCCCTCCAGGCTCGAATTCAGACGCTTTGGTGGGGCAATGTCTGGGAAGCTCATGCTACCTCTGTCCGTGTTGTTATTTGTCTTTTAGAGAGCTCCAAATAAGGGCTCCTTTCACAGCACTAAATATACTCCAGAACAAAACAAAACAACCCCAGGTACTTCAATCTGCTAGGCTTGAGAAAGGCAAGAGTCTTGTTTGACTAAGCTTGTGGCAGGGCTCCAGGAAACCCTGAGTTTTTATCCTGACCCTGCAACATTTTTGCTTAAATCTCTTAGGTTAGAATTTTGAAAACAAAATTAAAGAGTTAAGTGCTGAACTCTGTGCCTCAGTTTCTCACCTGTAAAAAGGGATAATATAATTATGCACCTAGTGGGACTTCTGCTGAAGCTAAATTACTTAGATTATAAGGTCTTTGGGACAGTAGCTGTCTTTCTGTTCAGTTTGTTCAGTGCCTAACACAATGGGATCCTGGTCCATAACTGGGACTCCAAGGGTATGTCTGCACAGCAAAGACAAACCTGTGGCTGGCCTGTGCCAGTCAACTCAGACGCACAGGGCTCAGGCTGCAGGGCTGTTTCAAGGCTGTATACACTTCCAGGCTTGGGCGACAGCCTGGGCTTTAGGACCCTGCGAGGTGGGAGGGTTCTGGAGTACAAAAGACTACACAGCAATGAAAAAGCCCAAGTCAGCTGGCATGGGCCAGCCGCAGGTGTCTAGCTGATGTGTAGACACACCCCAAGGGTACAAATAATAATATTCATAGTCACTCATAAAAAAAATTCCAGGTGAAATTGGTAAAACTTCCATTGGCTTCAGTGAGGCCTAAATTTTACCCCAAGTCTGCAAAGGGCTTTGAAACCCTTTGTCAGGCATGTGCCATAGAAATAGATATTACTGTTAGTAGAGATGGTCGAAAAAGGTAAGTATGTTGCACAGAAAAATGGGAGGGAAATGAACTTTTTTGCTTTCTTCAAAATTTGTAGTGAAATTTTCCATTATTTATTTTTTGGGGGGAAGGGGGAATCCCAATTCTCTCTCATTTTTTACACTAGAAAAGGGGTGGGAAGGTTAAAAAAAAAGATTTCCACCCCCAAAAAAAGATTGCTGAAAAAATTTCATTTTTTCCCTTTCTTTTTCTTTTTTAATTCAAACTTAATCAAAAAACAGAAAATTTCACATACAAGCAAAAATATTGTGAAAATTTTCATTCTGACAAAAAAAGGCATTTCTGCCCATAAAAAGTAGTTTGATTAACATGTGTGAACTAGGTCTAAATATTAGTTGTTATTTAAGGCAGTGCAGCCCTGGGGAGATATTTTCTCAGGGCAGACTACACCCCTCCACATTTCCCTAGATTTTGGTGTCTTTTTACAAGTCAGAATTGTGTAGCACCTGAAAGCAGCCTGCCGAGCTGGATGTTTTAAACCTTATCCAGCTTTCACAGACACAGAGAAATGTAAGTATAATGTGCATATTAATATGCAAACAATAGATTGTTTCTGTCAGAGCTGAGATGGGTGTTGCTGACAAAGGCACACATTTTTGTCTCGTTCAAACTCCAACACACACACACATGGTTTCTCAAGAGCTTTTTGTGCTTTCCCTGCAATTTGAGTTCCAATAACAGGTAAGAATTACCAAGAGGATCAGCCATCTCTGTGTTTGATTGCTGCTGCAATTAATCTGTAGGAAACATACGCTACAAATTATATTAAGTACCAAGCACAATAAAACTTGCCAGGTAAACACTTCACTAGACAGAGGAAAGGTTTCATCCCAGCTGCCACTTCACGGTCCCACAGTATATCATGAATAGAGGCGACCTGTAATGGTCTGGAACCACATCTGGGCATGACGGAGACTTCACAATGGAAAGGGATTATTTCCAACTCCCATCCTCCAACATTTAACCCTTTTTATTTCAGTTTCATGATCAACATTATGTTAAATACTTATTAAATATTATCAGTATTGTGACAAATGTATGCTCTGCTCTTTACAAATAAGCCTATAGATGAGGGTCATAAAATCTTAGGCTTACACAGTAAACAGCATCTTGCACTCTGAATATTTTAATAAAACTAATTAATGATACTCTGCCCGTCTAGAGCACCTGTCATCTGAAGATCCCAAAGCTCTTCAAACGTTAAACAAACCTCACCACTTCCTTACTATAGCCATTAAAGAGCTGGAGATCCGGTGGCACCGAGAGATTAAATAGTCATTAAATGAGTCAGTTAAAAGAACCTGGAATGGGACCTAGGAAACCTGAGTCAGAATCCTACGTTCTATAAACAATCCCACCATCACAAATGCTCCTCTCATTGTTTCTTTCTCTGAGCAATGTAATTTGACAAAACAATGGGCACACACACATGACTAATAACATCTCAGCACAGTTAGATATTTATTTAGGGCCTGTTTTCAGCAAACACAGAGAAACTGGTAATTATGATAGGAATGGTTGGCTGCAGTTTAAAGATGGTCTTTTCATTTTACGCACGTACAGTGCCTAGCACAATGGAGCCCTGATCTCTGACAGGGACTATCACAAGACAAATATTAATTCATAATCATAAATAATTACAAACACTCAAAAACTTTTACAAGTTCAAATCATTGATGCTCTCTCCTGAATTTTAGCTCAGGCTGACAACCTTCCCCAAGATTATCCCGCTGGGAATTATGTTGACCAGTGAACCCAGCCAGGGCAAATGTCAGGTCAGAGGGGAAAAGGTCATTTTTCTCTTCCTTTTGAGCTTCTCTCTCTCTACACCTTGGGGGCAAATGCCAAGGTGTGAAAGTCAGCTGAGAATGGCTAATGTTGCAACTCTGACCCTTGGCAATTGTCTTTCATGTGTGGTAAAACCTACTAACCACAGTCAGTTACTCAGAGGGAGAGCTGTTCTTCTGATCATTTGAAAAAGCCCATTTCTATTAGTCCACATTAGCTCCAAGAGCCTTATAATACGAGAGTAAACTTCAAGGAAGGTGGTACTTTTAGATGCAGCCTTACCACTTCACTTTCTGTACTGCATGTACATCCCAGAATATATTCTAAACAGTAAATCAACATGGCACTGCATTGTTCGAAATCCATGACCTACCCCTGGCTAAACCTATAGATAAACACTGCATGCGCCTGACACAAAATGACCACACTGTCCCTTTAATTGTTGCCCTGCTGTATGGAGATTGCCTACCGATCTCCTTATACGGCCCCCTGGAACGCCTGCCCTTGGTGGCATCTAGAATTTTTTTGGCTCAGAAAAAAGGTGAAAGGAGTCACCTTGCAGTATAGTAATTAATAGTCTACGGAATTTTCTTTCAGACCCTATTTTTGTTTTTAAAACAAGAAACATCCCACCCTGACATCAGAGACTGGTTGGATTCAAATAGGGAAATTATTAGGGCAGGATTGTTCCCTACAGTATTTTGCTAGTGTTGTCCCATCTATCTCAAGCAACCGGCTTTCTTCTCCTTCACTTCCTTTCAACATACAACAGAAGAATAGTGACACAAACAAAACAAATCCTTAGTCTCTTGGACCTTCTTGGTTCAGGGCTTTGGAAGTACAGTCCCATTCTTCACTGTGTTAAAGAGGAGATATTTTCTTCCCCTATAAAAGCTGCACCTTTACCAAAAAACATGATAAGCACCAAAACACTTGCACAGTGCTGAGAGCAGCAAAAGGGAGAGAGATCCAGACACCTAAACAACTGACATCTTAGGCTGCTGTGTACTAGTGCTGGAGTTTGAACAGTCTCTGGTGTTCGGTCTAGGTGCTACCTGACTAATCGCTGGTTTCACTTGCCAAAATAAATCACATCACGTTTAATATTTTTAACCGCAGCACCCCTTCTACTCCTCAAAAGAAAGAATGAAGAGCGCTTCCCTCCCTCAACTGACACAAAAAGCATGGTTTGTTCCCAATTGTTTTTAATAGCATCGGGGCACCTTTTGATGGCATTCACTGCAACCTAGTGGCTAGCAGCATTGTCCAGCAATACTTCTGCCCCCGAAGACCACAGAAAAACAAAAATACATTACGAGGAGAACATCTAAACCTCACTCTCCTGTCCAGGAGACTGGAGACGATCCCGACTTCAGTGGGTTTTAGAAACCTTTGCAGAAAATGCCCCGTGTGCAATCCAAACCAACCAACCCTGTACAATTCCGTTGTGAAAACGCTTCGTGTCCAACTTATAAATGTAAGGCTATATGCTCAACGGGGCAGATCCTCAGCCGCACACTGGCGCTGTGACCATCTGCCCCAGCTGAAGAGCTGTTCGGTTGGGTCAACATTTCCTTGGGGGGACCAGGAGAAAAAAAATGATCTGACAAGCTGGGGAGACTGAAATCTTGCTTTGCTTTCCAGAGGCTCGCCTACTAGTTCGGGGGCATGGCATGCCTTAGCTGGGACCGTCACAATCTTCCAGGAGCCCCAATTTTATCCGGGGGGTCCCTGATCGCTGAAGAAGCATCCTGTGGCTTTTAAAAGGGATGACAGATTTCTATGGAGAAGCAGCCGATCCAGCCCTACGGCCGTGCGCATCCACACCACACGAGCCGCTGGGGACCGGCACAAACCCTCCTGCTGTCGGGCACAAGCCAGCCAGCGACGCCTGCGACGTCGGGGCACTTTCCCTGGGGAACGAGCACCCAGGGCTCCCCCGAAACCTCCGGCCCCGGCCGCCGGGCGCGCCCCGGCCCGACCCCCTCCGAGCGCGCCCCGCGTGCCCCGCCCGGCAGCGCTGGGGCAGGCGGACGGACAGCGCCGAGCACCCCGCGGGCTCGGGGCCGTGGCGACTCACCTGCGAGGATCAGCGAGAGCAAGAGCAGAGCCCCCCTCATCCTCCGGCTCGGGCGGCGGCTCGGCCAGCGGCTCACAGCGCCCGGGGCATGGCGGGCGGGCGGGCGAGGCTCCGGCTGGGGCAGGGTCCCCGCGGCGCGCCGCTCTGCGCTGCCAGCCGGGCGGCTCC
>ML675627.1:5716047-5729458 GCA_007922155.1 Mesoclemmys tuberculata | reverse complement strand
AGGAGCCCCCCGTCCCCACCCCCAGATCTCCGCACCGCTGCCAGGAGCCCCCCGCTCCCCCCCCAGATCTCCGCACCCGCTGCCAGGAGCCCCCCGTTCCCCCACCCCCCAGATCTCTGCACCTGCTGCCAGGAGCCCCCCTTGTTCCCCCTGAACTTCCCCCTCTGACATCTCTGGACCATGGCCTCCAGGAGCCCCCCCTTGTCCTCATGAGCCCCCATCTTTGCAGCCCCCAGGCCACATCTTCCCTGTTCCCTCCTCCTCCCTTTCATCCCCATAAATTCCCATCTAGGCAATCCCCAGGCTACACCCCCCATGACACTCCCTCTACATGACTCCTTGGCCACATCCCCATGAGCCCCCATCGCTGTAGCCCCCAGGCCACATCTGCCATGAGCCCCCCCTGCCATCTGTCACATCCCCACGAACCTCCATCTACATAACCCCCTCTGGCCATATCCTCCAGGAGCCCCTCTCCGCCCCATCTGCATGAGCCCTGGGCCAAATCCTCCATGAGGATCCCTTCCCACATCTCCATGACCCCCGGGCCACATCCTCCACGAGTGCCCGTTCCCCCACCTCATCTTCAGGACTCCTAAGCCAAGGTCTCCATGAGACCCTTCACTGCCTTCAACCTCGTGACATGCCCCATGAGCCTCTTTCCATCTCCTTTAGCCTCCTACAATGACTCTCATGGCCTTGAAAGTGACCTCCATAGGGGAAAAAAATCGGTGCCTTTTTCCCAGCGTGCTCTACAGCACTTTCCTTCCTCGCCTCCTAAAGTCCTTTAAAACACGAGGTTGGTAACATCCGCCCCCTCGTTGCATTGCAGATAAGGTTACAGCACAGATAGAGCAACCTAGATCCAAAGAGTTGAAGTGACTTCCCCAAGTTCACACTGCAAATCAGTGGTCACATCAGGACTAGAGCCAAATTCTCCTCATTCCCAGTTCGGCGCCCTACCCCTTGGGCCGTGCAGCCCTATTTATCCTTCTTTGTGACTTAGCTTTAAAAGCCTGGACTCCGCCCTCTCCCCACCCCCCAATCCTGCCATTAAAAATGAACACCAGAAGCATTAGGAACATTGAGGCTTGTGTTTCCTCTTTGTGATGGAGGAATCTCTTGGGGAACCATAGAAATGCAGTGGGAGCTTTTTTAGCTCTCACTGGATGGGGCAGTAGGTAGTGTTGAACTTTTACACAGAGTGCTTTTCTCCCACCTACGTGCAAGGTGTTAGAGTTAAATGGGTGTTAATAAAACGACAATGACACTGCCAGTCTCTCAAGCTTGTGGAAGGCATGAGACTTGCCTACAGATGAACATGAGACACAGTCATGTGGTGGCACTGAATGTTCCCAGAATCCAAGGGCGTCTGGATCTTGTTGGCCCATCACAGGGACAGCGCTAGGCTTAGGCTATGAACAGTACTTGTCTTGGGACTGCAGATGCTGGAGAGAATTGAATGGCACTAAAGCAACATTGCCTCCTTCACAATAAGTAGCCTGTGAGGTGGGGAATGGGAAATCCAGCATGGGACAAGACCCCTGATGTGTCCCAACACTAAGACATTTCCTGTCCTTTCCATAATTAAATGTGCTGGGGAAACTAAACCTTAGGAACAACCACCCAGAAGGGATGTGCTGCAAATGTTACTAAGTGAGAAGAGTCACTACTTCCTGCAGGGTTGTGTGAATTGGATTCTAGCTCATAGTAATCACCCCCCACGGGTCCAGGAAGATCAGAGTAAAAAAAAGGTTTACCTGTTTGCTCCCCCTTACTGGGCAAACGAGCCGAGAGATTGATCAATCATGCCTAAAAAAGTCACTGTGCGTCATGTTAAACCAGTCCCGAGCAGTGATTCTCCATGAGCCCTAGCCAACAGAGCTGCTAGATTTAGCCACTCCAATGAAAGGAGGAATTGTTTAGGGTGGTCCAGGGAGCGTAGAATTAGGAAGAGTGGAACGAAAAAGGAAAAATTTGACTGATGATAAGAAAAGAGCTCCTAAGAGTGAAATCTATCATTGTTGTTATTATTTGTGTCACACTAGACCTAGGGATCCCAGCTGAGATGGGGGCCCAATGTGCTGGGAGGTGAACATACACACAATAAAAGACAATGCCTCAATACAGAAAAAAAAAAAGCCCACTCCTAGAGATTACCTACCACCCCATACTGGAACCCATACAGGATATCATCAAACAGTTACAACCCCTACTTGATGGGGACCACATCCTGAAAGAAATTTTTCCCAACCCCATCTTCTGGCCTTCAAACAACCCTCTAACCTCTCCATGCTCATCATCAGAAGGAAGCTCCCCATGGAGCAACTCAAAGCAGCACCAGATGCAAAACCTGGAGGTATAGCTCCACTGCTGCCATGATCAATAACCCCTACAATACACCTTTCAAGATCGACAGGTCCTACGCACGCCGATCATAACGTGTTGTGCACCTCGTCCAATGCATCAAATGCCCCAACAACAACGATGTGGGTGAAACCAGACTGTATTGTATTTGCTTTTTTTTGGCCTCTGCTGCCTGGTGGCGTACTTCCAGTTCCAAGGGAGGCGTGCAGCTGATGGGTCAGTTTGTAACTGTGGGGTTTGTAACTCAGGTTCTGCTGCACAACCAAGACTGAGGACAGCAGAGATGAGAGACAATGATCTTTTCTGGGGGCTGGTCTACACTACAGACTTTTGTCGACAAAACAGTGGAGGTGTACAACTGAAATGCTCCTCCCACTGGGGTAACTCCCCTGCTATGCCGACATAATAAAACCATCTCAATGAGAGGTGTAGGGGCTTATGTTGGTGTAGTTAGGGCGAGGCAGTGACAGTGTAAACACTGTGTTTCTTACATTGGCCGTTGGCTAAGATAGGTTGACTTATCTTTGTAGCGTAGACAAGGCCTGAGTTAGGCAACAAGTGGAGTTTATGATGGGGTATTCAGCCTGTTTCGAAGGGGAGGTCTACCTTGGGAACTTACATCAGCATAGCTATGTCCCACAGGGGTGTGAAAAACCCCTGAGATACATAGCTAAGCTGACCTACCCCCCTATAGACAGTGCAAGATGGATGGAAGAATTCGCCTGTCAACCCCACCACCTCTTGGGGAGTGGATTATCTACACCAATGAGAGAACCCCACCCGTCGCCACAGGTAGTGTCCACACTGAAGAACTGCAGTGGCACAGCTGTGTCACGGTAGCGGTTTAAGTGTAGACATATCCCAGGAATGGAAATGTGTGTGGAGAGCAGAGATGTGGAAAATCTGCAAAAGCAATCTGCAGAAGGAAGCGAGAAGACACCATGTGCTGGCTGCCCAAAAGGACTTGGTGGAAAAGGGTTTCTTTTTTTTTCCCCTTTCCCATCATTTTCTTGGAAAAAATGTATAACGGGGCTAGATGGATAATAACTTGCACAGACCTTGACCACATCACTGAATGGAATCGGATACTTTGATTAATGAATCCTAAAGAGCTTCCAGTGCTCAGGGCAGCTTGGCAACTGCATCCAGAGGAGGAAATATAAGGACCCTTGTGGGAATGAGCGAGGAGCATTTGGTACAAAGATCTGAGCCGGGATGAAAACTAAGAAGGTTGTTTGACAAACCTTCCTCAGGCTAAGCTCCCATTGACGTCACTGAGTGAAGCGTGCGTAAGGCTGGAAGAAGTTGGCTGGACATGTTAAAGCATGAGGCGTGTGGCTGTACTGAACAGAAAAGGGGGGCTGGAGTCAGTCTGAGTTCAGAGCAACACACTTTAGAGCGTACAAGTGCAGCACAGCATGTGAATGTGGTGTGATGTCTATTAGGCAGGACTCCCCACTGATTATTACCCCAGTCCCTGTGATGGTGGCACTTGTATTCTGTGCACACATTGTTAGGACATTTATTTGGTCCCCATTAGAAGTGACGGGTGGAGAGCGGGCTTGTAATTTATGGGACTGGAGTAGCAATATCAAAGATGGTAAAGCCATTGCCTTTGTAGTTTTGACGCTACCTGCCTTGTCTACCTGACAGATCACAGAGCCAATCTAGGCAGATACCTAGCTCTTACATGGAGCTTTCCAAATGGGGAAGTTGAGGCATGGAGACTTGCCCTAAATCACACAGCAGGTCAGTGCCAGAGCTGGGAATGGAACCCAGATCTCTGAGCCCAGGGCCCTACTCATTAGCTTTTTCATTGGTATGAGTCTCCTGCCATGGTTGAATTTATTTGCTCCATTTGATCAAACCAGCTGTTTATGGAATACTTAGCCTTAAAATATAACTGGTTTCACATTTTCAGAAACATCTTCTAACGCTGAACTGCCCCCACTAGCTTAAAAACAACTCGTTCTGGGCACTACAGTATTGTAGCATTAGCTGGGCCTCCAGGAAAACTACTTCACAGAGACATATCGAACAGTGCTGTGTGGATGTGACCCAAGAACCACTTAGTACCAGCTGGCAAAGGAGTTAGGCATCTCTTGATTCTGATATATTCATTCTGGTTCCCCAAAGAATGCCATGTGAGATCTCAAATGAAAGCTGGTGTCACACTGGTCATCAATATCACTGTGAAATGTATGTAGAGATACTATACTATGTAGGGAGTTATTATCTAAGGACATATTTGCAGTATAAAGTCTGTATCAAAGGATTAGTCATCGGTAGAGACCTGCGCCGACACAAATATGTGGATCCACATCCAATCTGAACCCGCTGGAATAACCTTTTACCCGACCTGCAATTTGCCCTCCCTCTTTTAGATTTAGCCAAATCCACACATCAGCTGTTGAGCCCCTGACACCTCAAACAACTGATCAGCCCTGTCCTTCCACCTAACAGCTGATCAAATGTTCAGCCCCACCCCGCCTGACAGCTGATCAGATGTTCAGCCCCTCTCACCCCCTCCCACCTCCCAGGTAGGCTGGCTGCCTAGCAGCTGATCAACCCCTCCTGCCCACCTAACAGCTGATCAGTTGTTCTGGTTGCTCCCCTGGCTGGCACCTGCCCCAGAGGAGATGATTATCCAATCTGCAAGAAATGACCCACGGATATCCACAGCCGCATCCAGGGATGCAGATATCTGCGGATATACGCGGATTTGCAGGGCTCTAGTCATCAGCAAAGATGGAAAATAGGCTTTCCGCCAGACCAGAGAGGTTTATCCATCTATCTATTTACAGGTAAATGAGGTGTTGTCTCATTTGCAATGGGTCCTCTATCACCAGTCTGAACTGAATGCAGGAGGCAGAACTGGGACGACTCCAGGGGAAAAAAATCTAACAGGAAGAGAAAAGCAGCAGGGAGGACCCTACCTAGAGGTGTTTGTCAAAAGTTTGCTCCACTATATTTGGGAGGCAAAGGAAACACCTGGGACGCAGGCTCCCGTCGCTGAGGAAGAAAAAGAATAGTGCTTTTGCTTCGTGAAAAAAGAGAGGGCTGAAGAGAACTCTGGCTGAGTCAAGCTTTCTTAGACAAGAGAGTGTTCTTCACCTCTCTCCAGGAGCGTATTGTAGTTTTAAGAATGTTTTATAGAGTTTCCTTGCTTACAAACAGCCCCCCAACCAGAAGCAAATCCTCATCGGCAACCGTACATCATACAACCAGAACAGTAAGCCAGGAACCCATTCCTGCAACAAGCCCCATTGCCAGCTCCGCCCACACATCGACTCTAGGGACACCATCACAGGTCCTAACCACATCAGCCACACCATCAGGAGCTCATTCACCTGCACATCTACTAATGTAATATATGGCATCGCGTGCCAGCAATGCCCCTCCGCCACGTACATTGGCCAAACAGGACTGTCACTACACAAAAGAATAAATGGATACAAATCAGACATAAAAATGGGCACATCCGTAAACCAGTTGGAGAGCACTTCAATCTCCTAGGATGCTCTGTAGCCGACTTGAAAGTTGCCATACTTCAAGAAAAAAAACTTCAAAAACAGACTTCAAAGAGAAACTGCAGAGCCAGGACTGATCTGCAAACTTGACACAATCAGACTGGGTCTGAATAGGGACTTATCTCATTACAAGAAGTAATTGTCACGGTTCACACATTCTCACCTTCTAATCAATGGTTGTGAATAGGCCTCAGCTACTCTAACTGTATGGACTTTACTATTACCTACCCCACTCATTGTTCTCCCTTCCCCTTGACTGTATATATATACCCCCTATCTGATTTCCATCCCCTGCATCTGAGGAAGTGGGTTAAAGCCCACAAAAGCTTATGCCGCAAAAATGAAATTTGTTAGTCTTTAAAGTGCTACAGGACTCTCATTGTTTTTGCTGTACACAGACTAACAGGGCTACCCCTCTGGAACTTTTCACTGTGTATTACAAATCACATGTCCTCTGGAGATCATGAATTTTCTTTCCAGTGGTGGAGGGCCCTCTAGGAAGGTTATGCTTCCCCCATCCTGGAAATTTCAAAGACGTTTTTCTTTATGTAAGTTATAGAGCTGATGGAAAGGAGCCAAATCAGATTGACAGCATGGGAGAGTGAAGCGCTACGTTCCTCCCCAGGCACAGGAGCTGTATTAGAAACTTTCCTCACACTGCTTTGGCAGCAGGCCTTAACTCACACCTCAAGGGGACCACTCAAGGAGCAAGACAGGAGAGGTTAGTCACCCACTCCACGGCGCTGACGCTCAGGAGCGTCTCGGGCACAACATACTCTTCACTATCTTACCCAGCTCTGTTTTAATGACTCAAGCCAAAGTCCCACTTGCCCCAGATCTTCAGGCTCTGTTCTCCTTTTCTTAGAAGGTGAGAAGCAATTCAAATGACATCAGTGGAGTTACACTGTAGGGGCGCTGGCCGTCCCTCCCAGCCAGTCACTGAGGGAGGCCACACTCCCTCCTTACCCTGCTCTGGCAGGGGTCGGCCCAGCCCGGTTTAGGGGAACAGTCCCCGGGCTCAGGCGGAGTAGCCCTAAGGCAATACATCGTCCCAAAGGCTCCTGGCGGGGCGGCACACAGTTCAAAGGCCCCCGGCGGGGCAGCACACGGTTGGCACCCCCGGCGGGCAGTGCACAGCTCACAGCCATTCAGGGGGATCAGGGAGGGGGACGCAAGCCCACCCGACTCCACTGCATCCCAGCCCAGGTCCCTGTCCATAGCGGAGGGGTCTGCCATGGAGTCAGCAGGATCCCAACTGCAACATGCTGACTCTTGGTCTGGTCCCTCAGTCTCCAGACCAGGCAAAACCCGCCCCCAGGCTACTTCCTGCCCCCTTTCCCTCGGGTGCCTGCTCCGCCGTCCACTTGTCCTCGTCGGGGGGCGGCCGTTCCAGCCACTCGTCGGGGTACGTGGCCAGGGGCAGGCTGTAGAACCCGTCGATCTCATCCGGGGGTGGCAGGTCCGGCAGCTCCTCGGGGAGGTCAGCGGGGGGCAGTTCCTCCAGGTCGGGCCCAGTCGGGGCCTGCACCTCATCGTCCTCTGGCAAGGCCAGAGGCAGCTCCTCCAGGTCTGGCCCTGGTAGGGCCACCTCCTCCTCACACGCATTCAGCAGCTCCTCCAAGTCCTGGCCCCTCTGGGACCCCCAGTCCGGTGGGGTGTCTAGCTCCGGGGGTACCCCGGGGTACCTGGCAGGCAGTGGGTCGGGCACCAGCACCCGGGCCCTGGCTCTGGTCTGCTCACCCGGGTACTGGATCCCGGCCTGCTCGCCTGGGTAACAGGCAGCTCGGGAGCCCAGAGTGGCACATCCTTCCTCTCTGGGAGCTGGACCTTGACTGCGCTCCTGGGCTTCTCTTTTATACTTCCTGTCCCGCCCCCTCGCTTCCGGGTGGGCGGACAGGCAGTCTCTGGCTCCGCCCCCACAGGCCTGGCCTGTTTCTCCCTGGCAGTCACTGAGGGAGGCCACCCCCACTCATTACATACACCAAGGGCGATTTTGTCCAGGAGCATCTCGTGCTGCACCTTTGAAATCAAACAGGTGCTCAACCAGGCCATGACATTAGGGCAAATGATGAAAGGTCCTTAGCATTGGAGAAGAGGGTGCTGAGCACCTCTCAGGGTATGACCCTGTGAGGTACATCGAAGGTCAAATCTGGAAGGTCACGCTCATGCCCAGACAACATTCTTTCTGATTTCGAGGACAGTTTTCTATCTCTCTTAGGTACTTATCTGTCCCCCGCCCTCCCGGTCACCATAGTATCTGAGCACCTCACTGTCTCACATATTTATCCTCCCAACACCGCTGTGAGGCAGGGCAGGGCTATTATCCCCCATGGTTCAGATGGGGAACTAAGGGAGGGAGAGACTGAGGCCTGGTCTACACTAAAAAATTCGGCTGGTTCATTACGTCAGTGAGGGGAGCGAAAAATCCACACCCCCTGCGCAGCGTAGTTAAACCGACCTGAGTCCCCATGTACCAGCACTAGGTTAACGGAGGAATTCTTCTGTCAACCTAGCTATCGCCTCTCAGAGAAGTGGTTTACCTATGCCCACAGACGTATCCCTCCCGGCAGCGTAGGCAATGCCTGCACTGAAGGGCTGCAGTGGTGCAGCTGTCGCACTTTAGGTGTAGACGAGCCCTGAGTGAATTGCCCACGGTCACACAGGAAGTCTGTGGCAGAGCAGGGAACTGAAGCAAACCAAGATCTCCCAGCTCCCAACTGAGCGCCTAACCCACTAGAGCCTCCTCCCTCTCCCCTGCCAGTTCTGCTTGATGAAGGCTTTAGGATTTTGACTCAAATTAGGGCTCAGGCTTTAGCCTACTGACCGGCTGAGGCTTAAATTTGCCAAGCCACAAGTGGGCAGAGCTCCACAAAATATGCAGGTGTCATGGCAGGGATCAGCTGCCGGCCAGCAGTTATCCAGGTGTGTGTACCACAAATCCTTGCCTCAGACCACAGGCAGCAGTGGTTCGCGGAGCAGCGTTGCAGCATGACCCACCAGTCGGAGAAGACACACATGAGTATTCACCGCAACACAGGAAGGCTGAGTCCAAACTGGGCCTTTGACTTGGCAAAGGAGTTTGGCTCGGCCTTTTCACATTTCTGGCTGGCCCCTCAGGTCTAATACACAGCGAGTAACCCTATCCCCTCACACACGCAATGGTTTCCCAGGGGTCTGCGCACTGCCTTCTGCTCTGGAATTAGTAACAGAAGCCAAGCCTTCGTCTGTAGCTTTGGCTTATGGACCAAACTGGCACATTAGCCAGAAAACGAGCTGGGATGAAAAGTGCTATTTATGAGCAAAGATCTCAAAGTGTTGCACAAAACTAAAGAAAGACAAGTCACTATTCCTGGTTTTTAGATGGGGAAACCAAGACACTCAAAGAAGAGAGTAAATGACATGTCCCCAGCAACACGGTGACAGATCGGGGAACAGAATCAGGATCTCCTACCTGAAAATCCTGTACCACTAGCACGAGACCGCATTGCCACTCCATGAGGCAAAAATATACCACCGATCCGTCTGCTTTCGAGAAAACCTTTCATTCAAGTCAATGTCACTCTATAGGTGCTGCAGACTACGGTGTATCATGCCAGCATACCAGAAAGGGGGGACTGTCCACAGGTGACCAAAAGTCTCATGAGAAAGCGTGATTCAGCAAATTGTCAAAAGTGTGTCTCTCTCACCAGCAGAAGTTGGTCTAATAAAACATATTATCTCACCCACCTTGTCTTATCAGAGGACCTGAATCTGCTCTTTGGAATTTTTTACTCAACTGATCAGAATTGGTCATTTGCCAAAAACTGAAATTTGTAAAAAATGATTTGATTTTTGATGAAAACCTTGACTTTTTTTTCCTTTAGAAAATGATCATTTTCTGTGGAAACATCTTTCATAAATAGCTTTTTTTCATTGAAAAAACCCCTTTCAAATAAAACATTTTAGCCAGCTTTCATGCTAACTGGCAGATAGAGGGTCTCCATGCCTTGAAAATCAGGCTGCTTATTTTAATGTCTAATTACAGGTTTAATTCTCCAGCTTTTGGCACCTAAGCTAAAGAATTTTGTCCTTACAGATAGATAAAGAACGTTTTTAAAATTGAGCATGCGCCACCCTTTTATTTGTTTTTCACTGTTTTATAATGGATAACACAAGAGGGAATGGTTTTTAATTTTTAAGGGCTTTTATTTCTTAAATTGTTGATTGCATTATAAATATCTGGTCCTCCCCAGCTTTGCTAGAGGATCGCTCTCCTAATTGTCTTCCTTCTTGCACCTACTTAACTGTGGGTTTTTCTAACAAAACTAATTTACTTAGTGCCACACTGAACAGGTGTGGCTTCCATGTGTCTCCCTCTAGTGGTGGGGTGGCAACTTACAGAGATTGCTGAGCATGTACCAATCTTGACTAATAGTGCTGGCTGTTTTAGCCCAAGCAGTAGACGGTCATGCTTTAAGGTCCAGAGGTCCCAGGATTGTATCCCACTTCTGACAACCCATCCAGGAGCAGGACATTACAGTTAGAACTGTGCCCAAGCCTGATATTTTTTTCTATGGCAAATCAACCATTAATTGCCAGGCCTCAGTTTCCCCATCTGTAAAATGGAAATAATAATATTACCCTGCACATCTCAGGGTTTTCTGATTCATTCCTGATGAAGGGAAAATTCATTCATGGTGAAGTGCTTTGAAATTGTTGAAGGAAAGCTGCTGTGGAGTCCAGTAAATCGTACCCGAGTTTAGGATATGTGGATTGTATGCCTGTCCATGCTGCTGTGTAACATGGAGGAAGTCATTTTGCCTTTTTTCCCCCTTTTCTACCCCTTTGCATGTTTAGACTGAAAGCTGTTTGGGTCAGGCTCAGGGACTCTCTCATACAACACCTACTGTGATGAGGCTCTGATGAAAATGGGGGCTTCTAGATTCTACAGGAAAAGAAATAATTATTAATAATAAAAGTGCAAAGTTTAACTATTGGGTGCTTATCTGCCTCTTGTGTTTCCTCCCTCACTTATTAAGGCTGTCACACCGTGACAATGGAACCTGTGAAGGCTGCACTGAGAAGCAGAAAGTGCATTCTTTGGAACGATCATTTAAACCCCATTTACAGGGTCTATGTACACTAGATCATCTTACCAGCCTGGCTGCCCGGAGCCAAGTCTGGGGGGGGGGGGGGGAGGGAGCGTGGCTGTGGCTGCTGTGAAAGCCAGAGCCACCGTGTCAGAAGAGAGTTACTCCGCTAATGGAGAAAGCAGAGTGGGCCGGGCTCTCTGTAAATGGATTGTGGAGGCAAGGAGAAATGATGAGCTGTTAAGTCAATATGTCTTATTTGTTTCTGCTCCCACAGGCAAATTTAATGAAGAAAAATTCAGCAGGGAAATAGAGAGCTTACGCACAGAGGGAAATTCTCCTCCCCAGCCTGGAAAGCAACAGGGGACAAATGGTTAATGTTATTCTCAGAAGTACTTTCATTCTTCTGGTTAATTGGGCAGGAGAGCTGAAAACTCTGTGTGTGGGGGGTGTGTGTGTGACCAATTTACAAAAGGAAGAGCTGTCCCAGACGTTTGCATTTCCTCTCTCCCCCTACTGCCCCTCAAACTTTTCACTGACACCTTTAATTCCCCCACTGTCTCTTCCTAGGATAACTAGCTCGGCTGAGGAGCCTTCCCTCCCTGGTCTGTGCCACACCACCACCCACGCTATGACTCGCCAATCAGCCTTGGCCACGTTCCTTATGACCATGGCCCAGGTCACAGCCTCATTCTGAGACCCTCCAATCAGGCAAGGCCTCCTTCTCCCACATGACTGTGCAGTAGCTCTGGATCTCAGCCCCTCTTCTGCCATGCTCTAATAGGTCCCAGCTCACACTCTCCATCTCCACCGCTCTCTAACAAGCTTTGGCCTCATATGCCACGATGCTCCATTGAGACCTTGGACCCATTCCCTTCCATTCTCCAGGAACTCCTCGGCCTCAGCCTATCCTTGTCTGAACACGATCCCACCAGAAATCCCATTGCAAGGGATCGGTTTTTTTCTCTCTAAACCTCAGATGGGCTCTGGCTGCTGTTGAATTAGGTCCGGAGCCTACAGGATGTACAGCACGCAGTGGGATCCATCATACTAGAGTCCATAAAAATATTCCACAGGGTGCTTTCGAGGCAATCGTTACTACAGGAGAAGGAAGGTGGCGCAGGTTCGGAGGAATCAGAGGCCTATTTGAAAGTTACAGGTTTGAGGAAGGCAGGTTTCTAGAGACATAAGGGCAGCCTGTGAGAGGTGCAGTTGGGGGCTGTTAGAGGGGAGTAGAGGAGGGGAGAAAGGATCCAAAATACATTCCAGTGGGCATCCAAACCACCAACCCTCTAAAGGTCACCCCCCTCTAAAGAAAAATTCCTTGGGGCCACCGGTTGCCATTTTTTCGTATAAAACATTTTCTTCAAAAATGGAAAAAAGCCACACAACACCCGCCCTCCCCCATCTTTTTTAACTAAATGAAAATGATCCTTTGACTCAGATTTTGGGGGGGGGCGAGAGGGGGAAGGGGAGGAAGGGGATGAGTCTGGTTTTTTTTAATTCAGCATTTTTTTTAATTTTCCCACTCTTCTCCTGCCCTCCCCCTCCTGGCACACTTTTCCAGTGGGGGAAAAAAGGGGAGGAAACAGAACAACCAGTTTTCAATAACCAACACCCCACCATTTCTCATTTATGTAGAAAAACCAAAACATTTCACTAGAAACTTCATGAAAGATAAAGCGGCTCTGGAATGAGGGTAACACAGGGACTTACACCGAATAGCATTATTCTGCCAGCTGCCGTGGCTTATCACCCAGGCAAGCAGTTCTGCTCCACCTGCTGATGGCAGGAGGGTTTGCCTGTTTGTTCTCATAGCTGCGCTGCTTCTGCACCATAGCTGGCAAGCCCATTGTAATTGCCATAATCTGTTGCCTATTAAATCTAATAGCTCTATTATCAGTGTTAATAACAGCTAATTAGCAAGGCAGCGACAGGGGAGCGTTCTTCATAAGTGAAGGTATTTGTCCCTACTTCACAAAACACTCATAGCAGAGAAAAGCGCACACAATTTTAAGGGCACAGACACTCAATAGCTTTTAGCAGGGGTAAATGAAGTGAAAGGGGCCAGACTATTTGTCTTCTGCAGGACGTGCTCACCTCACAAAGAAACATCACAGGAAAGGAACAGCCCAGGAAAGGAGCCACAAAGACATAGGGCTTAGGGCTACACTTAAAACGATGCATTGGTGCAGCTGAACGGCTGTAGCACTCTAAGGCCTTGTCTATATCAGAAAAATAAGTTGACATAAGATATGTTCACTTTCACCACTGCTATAATTACAGCGGTGGCTGATGTCCACACTGCTCTTCTTGGGGTGGTGGAGTGCATCCTCACCAGGAGTACTTCCACCTACCTACGGGGCAGTGTAGGGGGAGTGTGATGGTCCCAGCTGGGAGCCGGGGCAGCCATGCAGGGACTTCTCCCCTCCCCAGTCACACCTG
>ML675627.1:5659212-5716037 GCA_007922155.1 Mesoclemmys tuberculata | reverse complement strand
TTCTTGTCAATGTTACTGCTCCAGCAGAGTAGCGAAATTGACAAGAATGACAGCCCCCCCACCGCTTCAAGGGGACGCAGTCTCCACACAGACACGGCGTCGCCCTAGCTCTGCCAACAGAAGCGTCGCCTCTCGTTGAGGTGCTTTTATTTTGTTGAAAAACCAGGGCAGTTTTGTTGGCGGGGAGGTGTGATTGCAGGGTGTACACCTGCACTGTTTTGTCGAGAAAACGCTCTAGGGTAGACTAGGCCTAAGATGACAGGAGAGAGCTCTCCCGTCCACAGTTAATCCATCTCCCTGAGAGGTGGCGGTAGAAGCTCTCCCCCTGACAGCGCTGTCTGCAGTGGGGGTAAGGTCGGTACAATGACGTCACTCGGGTGTGGATTTTTCACACCTGAGTGATGTAATTATACTGGTTTCGGTTCGTAGTATAGACCAGACAATGGAAGTCAACTAGTTACAGGGGACAAATGAAAAGAACAGGGACAGGAGGGGGTTGGAGGGACAATAAAAGAAGGGGACACGGAGCAGAGAATCTTGGACAACAGTCACAGCTCAGAGAAGAGATGGTGCCCAGTGAAACATTGCCCAGATGCAGGCATGTACTGCCGTTAGGTGACCAGATGGCAAGTGTGAAAAATGGGGACCAGGGTGGGGGGGTAATAGACACCCACATAAGAAAAAGCCCCTAATATCGGGGCTGTTCCTATAAAATCAGGATATCTGGTCATCCTAACTGCCGTGCAGAATGGAGTTCAACTGAATGTGGGCAGCAAATCACTGTCCTGCCAGCATTCATCAGTTGTGTCTGGACAGACATCCTGAACGGATGAGAGTAAGCGTCTGCTCCAGAACTTGGTTACCATTAGTAACCTAGATAAAAGGATGCCGTAAGTACCTAGAAAAAAGCTAAAATCAGCAGAGCTGGTAAACAAAAGTTATACTTTTTCTTTTCTGTGAAAAAAATATGTTTCTGGTTTTTTTGCCCAACATATTTTGGGGATTTTACTGAAGAACCACCCACCCAAAAATATTTTCATTGTCTAAAACAGAGTTTTCTGGTATAAAAAATATTAATTAGTTGGTTTTCAACAATGGGAAAATTTATTTTTATCAACATGAAGTTTTTTCGTTTTTCAATTTTTGTTGAGAAAAACCAAAGGAAAAAAAAAAATCAATCGTTTACTCACTTCTAATGAAAACCAGTTCTGCCAAAAAAAAATCTTGAATTGCCTATACACCAATGCTAGGAGCCTGTGTAACAAATACAACTGGAATTGCTCATTTATGAGAATAAATTTGATCTGGTTGAATCCCACTGAAACCTGCTGGGATGATTCACACAACTGGAATATTAAAATCAATGGTTATATCCAATTTTGGACAGATCAAGAGGACAAAAGGAGAGGGGAAGTAGCACACCACGTCAAAAATGGCATTACCTGTTTCCGAGTCACTGATAATTTGGAACAAAGGGATCTTGAATGTTTATGGATCAACGTCCTAAGCACAAGATGGGATTTTAGTTCGTGTCTGCTACAAAGCACCAAATCACAGTAAGGAACAGGATGACTTGCCCCCCTGTGATGCTGGGAGACTTCAATTCAAGTGACACATGCTGCCTTAACTTCTAATCATTACAGATGACAATTTCCTAACTCGAAAAGGGTAGCAGCCTACATGGGAGAATTCTACATTAGTCTTTGTCCTAACAGAGAAAGAGAAACTGATCACAGAACTCAAAATTAATGGTAGCTTAGGTCCAAGTGATCATGACTTGATCGCTTTAATAATGTGCAAGCAGAATAAAGGCCAGATCAGTAATATATATATACTTGGGGCCTTAATAGGGCCAATTTCACACAGCAGAAAACAATTGTGAACCAATTCAGCTGTGAGAAAGAATTTAATCCAAAAAATGCGAATGATAATTGGGACTCATTTAAGAATACCTTAGTAGATGCTCAAAATGCCACAACCTCACTATTTAGAAAGAAGACTGTGCTGAATAAAAAAGTGGGCTGGTTTAGTGTGGAAGTGAAGGCACTCAGAAAAAATATAGAGGAGGAATGAGGAAGTTGATAGTCATTAATATAAATCAGAAGTTAGGAATTGTATAAAAGTTGTAAGGGAAACAAAGGGACACAAGGAGAAATCTATGGCCAGCAGAGTTAAGGACAATAAGGAGTTTTTAAAATGTACTGGGGACCAAAAGAATCCTGATAATGGTATTGGTCCATTACTTGATGACAATGAAAGAATTATCAATAATAATTCAGAAAAAAGAGAAGTATTCAATATATATTTCTGTTCTGTATTTGGGAGAAAAACAGATGATATAGTCTCATCATCTAGTAATAGTAACACTCTTTCCATTCCACTAAGATCTCTGGAGGATGTTAAATAGAAGCTACAAAAAGCAAACATTTTAAAATCAGCATATCTAGAGAACATGCTGTCACGCGGGCTGCATTAGGAGGGGGGGGCATTTGTGTTATTTGACCTTAATATGTCAAAATCATAGTGATTCATGTAAGACATACCATGTCAGGTACTGTTAGAAAGGTTATGATATGCTGAATAAGATGATAATATTTGGGTTCATGTGTAATATGTGTAAGGAAAGTTATGGAGATCTTTGATATCCCTGTATTTCAAACTGTGCTGTGGAAGACACACCCCAGACAGAGAGGCGGCAGGACAATAGCTTGCTTAATAGCCCATTCAAGGCCTTATCAGAAGCCAGAGGCCCGGGAAGAAACTAAAGGCATACCTGAAGAGTTACCAGGATTGGCCCATGTGACTATGGACTTCATTTTGGTTCCAGTAAAGTTCCACAAGCCACATGGCCAGTAACAGAGGGTATATAAGATCAAACCACAGAAACCATTTGGTCTTCGTCTTCGTCTTTGCCTTGTGTCCTTGTTCCTGTCCAGCTGCAGACACACCTCTGGATTAACACACTGTGCAACTGAACTGAAGGACTTAGACCCATCCAGGTACTGGATGTATACCAGAGGAACTATACAAGCCTGCAACTCCACAATTGTTCTAGAAACCTGATGTATATGGACTTTTAAATCATTTGTATATCTCTGATTGCTTTAAGCCTTTAACACTTCTCTTATTGTTTGTTTTTCTTTTACTAATAAACCTTTAGTTTTAGTTACTAAAGGATTGGCTGGCAGCGTGGTATTTTGGGGTAAGATCCAAACTTATAGTGAACTGGTACTGTGGCTGATCCTTTGGGATCAGAGGGAATCTTTTAGTAAAGAGCACAGAGTTAAAGCAACTGGTCTCTTTACTAGACCTAGTGTCAGTTTGGGAGCCAGAGACTGAAATGCAGTAAAGGGGGCTGTGTGTATTTGCACAGTGGCTTCTTGATAACCAGTGTGGGGGAATCAGAAGCACTGTTTGTGGCTGGTTGGGAAGTCTGACTGAGGTGTCACCCACCAGTGCTGGGAGAATTTGCTCTCCTTTTGCAGCCTGCCCTGACCCTGGCATTATCAGTGGGCTACCCTGGGCACGGACGGGTTACACATGCATCCAAGAGTTTTAAAAGAGCTGGCTGAGGAGCTCACTGAACTGTTAATGTTGCTTTTCAATAAGTCTTGGACCTGGGGAAGTTCAAGAAGACTGGAAAAAAGCTAATGTGCAAAGTTTTAAGAAGCATAAGTGGGATGGCCCGGGTAAGTATAGACCTGTCAGCCAGACATCAATCCCAGACAAATAATGGAGCGGCTGAAGCATGACTCGATTAATAAAGTATTAAATGGGGGTAATGTAATCAATGCAAGTCACTATGAGTTTATGGAAAACAGATTGTGTCAAACTAATTTAATATCTCTTTTTGCTGAGATTACAAATTTGGCTGATAAAGGTAATAGTGTTCATGCAATCTACTTAGACTTCATAAGAATTTGACATGGTACCAACAACATTTTGATTAAAATACTAGAATGGTACAAAATTAACAAGGCACACATTAAATGGATTAAAAACTGACAAGTCTTAAAATGTAATTGTAAAAGGGGACTCTTCATCAAGCAGTTGTATGTTCACTGGGGTCCCTTGATTATAGTCTATAAGTACATAGATGGGGAACACATTTTAATCATGAGTTCTTCAATCTAGCAGAGAAAGGCGTAATGTGATCCAAATGGCTGGAAGTTGATGCTAGACAAATTCAGAGTGGAAATAAGGCATACATTTTTAACAGTGAGATAAATCCTTTGGAACAATTTAACAAGGATCATGATGCATTCTCCATCACTGAATTTTTAAATAAAGATCGGATGGTTTTCTAAAGCTGTGCTCTAGGAATTATTTTGAGGACGTTCTATTGCTTGTGTTACCCAAGAAGTCAGACTGGAATATCACAGTGGTCTTTCTGGGCTTGAAATCTATGGAAAAAATATATTTTTTCATCCAAAGAAAGGCTCAATGAAAAATTTCCCACCAGCTCTAAAAATCAGACCCTGAGTCTAGAGGCATAGTTTAGTGATTTGGGTCCATTAGGAATTGAACCGTAGTCCTACCAAACAGCACTGGACTGGGCCTTTATTAAGGCATAGTCATGAGCCAACCCACCATTGCCGGGTCTTCATGCCATTTGTGCTTGACTGAAAGTGAAGGTGACCCAGCAAAGCCGGTGCTGGCAGCAGGGAAAGGTATGGAACACGATGAAGTTCTGTGGCAAGAACTGTCATTGCACAAGCTGGTTGTTCAAGAATCATGTTTGTACAACTGTGCAAGCGGATCCAACAATCACAGGGCTGAAGGTGAGCTGTGCTGTTTGTGGGCTATCTAGTTCTCACGGTCCTCACATCACCCTCAGGAAGCAAGACTGTGACTCGAGGGTGGGTAGGAGCATTCATTTTGAGAAGAAAGTAAAGAGAAATCATTTATTGCGGAATCTAGTTGTAGGTTATTGGTCTGGGCATCAGAGATGAACCCTCTATTCCAGCCTCTGCCACTCCACAGCTGTGATACCTTATGCAAGTCACTCCTTCAGCCTTTCTTGTCCCTCCCATTCCTGGCCTGTCTTGCAAGATTGCAGGGCCTTGGGGCAGGGACTGTTTCGTTATCAGTTTGTACAACAGCTGGCACAATGGGGCCCCTACCCACAGGAACTGACCACTCATGTTTCCATCATGGACCCATAAGTGTAACTACTGCTCATAAACAGCAGTGAAACTGTTAGCCACTGTGGGGCAATTATGCATCTATTTGATTTGTACCTTGCATCGAAATGAAAATTTTAAAGCCCTTAGTATTTTAATTAAAGTAGCAGCGATTTTAGGAGATGGATGGTCCCTTAATGACTTTGCTCATCCAGGCGCACTCCACTGCCAGGTTCAGGAGGTGAATCCGAAGGCTGACTTATTTTTTTTTATTGCTTCTTCTGCTGCTGTTTTTGGCATCTGGCTTCACTTGCCAGACAGAAAGGGCTGTGGTTGTAAAAAGCTTCCTTAATGGACATTTGGGACACTGTAAAGGGAAATGATTGTGCAAAGGGTATCAGCAGGGACAAGCCTTTGGTTTAATCTTCCACTTAGCCACGGCTACTTATCAAAGGTAACCTGCAATCCGCATTTTTCCTTGCAGTTTACAGAGCTGCAGAGCAGGCACAGTAATGCTTTCCCATTGCAAGACGGTAGGCTAGGAAGGCTGGTGAAGTGTTGAAGGCACTGGTCTAGGCCATCAGTGGGTTAAATCCTTAAACCCCACTACAGACCCCCGATGTGACCTTAGGCAAGTCACTCAATCTACCCTGTGCCTCAGTTTCTCATCTGCAAAACGAGGGGTGCTGAGAGCTAGATAAGGACCCAGCAGTGGGGACTCATCTCTGCTGGAAGCCAAATGCACAGCCTCCAGGACTCGCCCCTGCTCGTAACCCCTCCATTTATTTCCCAGCATTCAGGGAAGTTCCCTTATTTACATTGAATTTTTTGGATCCATTGATGTCAAACCCTGTGAAAGGCGCAGTGCTGACCGTCTCTGAAGACTGCAGCCACAAACCAGCTGCAGGAAGGGGAGCAGCCAGGTCAGCTTCCACCACTTCCCAACCCTGACCCAGAGGGAGTGGTTTACTTTCAATAGGTTAGCATGCTACCAGATGTCTGTAGGCTGTATATTGCATTTCAGACAGGTGTATTCCTGGTAAACATGAGAGAGGAGGCTGGAACTCGAAGTGTGTGGAAGGTTGATTCCTTGGGTCTATGCTTTTAACTGTTCTGTACAATCAATGCCTCTGATTTACGATGCACTGTGATTCCACCTGTCATGACAGGAGTAGAAGGTCTGTTCAATGGACATAGTCCATTCAGTTATTGCCCTTGTCAGTTAATGAAAACTATTGTAGTAGTTTGTGATATGGACATTTGTCGACTAGAAAGTGGACTGATAACTCACTGGACAAGCCTCAGACTTTTGGTCACAAGCAACCAGACTTGGAATTGAACTAGTACACAAGAACGGCCATAGTAGGCCAGACCAATGGTCCATCTAGCCCAGTATCTTGACTTTCAACGGTGGCCAATGCCAGATGCTTCAAAGGGAATGAACAGAACAGGGCAATTATCAAGTGATCCATCCCCTGTCATCCACTCCCAGCATCTGACAGTCAGAAGCTTAGGGACTATCCAGACAAGAAGTTGCATCCCTGACCATATTGCTAATAGCCATTGATAGACCTGTCCCCCAGGAACTTATCTAACTCTTTATTGAACCCAGTTATAGTTTTGGCCTTCACAACATCCCCTGGCAAGGAATTCCACAGGTTGACTGCATTGCATGAAGAAGTACTTCCTTTTGTTTGTTTTAAATCTGCTGCCTATTCATTTCATTGGGTGATGCATTATGTGAAGGGGTAAATAACACTTCCTTATTCAATTTCTCCACAGCAGTTATGGCTTTTATAGACCTTTTATCATATCTCCTCTTAGTTATCTCTTTTCCAAGCTGAAAAGTCCCAGTTTTTTAATCTCTCCTCATCTGGAAGCTGTTCCATACTTTTAATCATTTTTGTTGCCCTTCTCTGTACCTTTTCCATTTCTAATATATCTTTTTTGAGATGGGGTGACCAGATCTGCACACAGTGTTCAAGGTGTGGGCGTGCCATGGATTTATATAGTGGCATTATGATATTTACTGTTTTCTTATCTATTCCTCTCTTAATGGTTCCTAACATTGTTGGCTCTTTTTCCTGCCGCTCACTGCACATTGAGTGGACATTTTCCTAGAATATCCACAATGACTCCAAGATCTTTTTTGATAGGATCTAAATTAGCCATTACCACTCATTTTGTCTGTATAGCTGGAATGATGATTACCATGCATTACTTTGCATTTATCAACATTGAATCTACCATTTTGTTGTCCAGTCACCCAGTTTTGGGAGATCCCTTTGTAAATCTCCACAGTCAGCTTTGGACTTAACTATTTTGAGCGCCCTAGACAAGAACAGAATGGGAACCAGATCCTGGCCTGGGAGTAAAGCAGTGTAGCAGATTTACAGCAGGCCAGATTCTGTTTTCATTTACGTGGGTGTAAATGTGGTGACCTGGAAAGGCTAACTATGGGGGGAGGCAGAGGCAAATCAAGCCAAAAGGGATAACTTTAAGGGCTTTTTAGAACTTTGTAAGAGAAACGCTCAAAATTGTATCAGGAGCATAAATAAATTCTTACCACTTATAACAATAAAACTATAGGTTTCCAGCACATTTGCCTTGTGAGCGGGTACACACTACTTATTCCTTACTCTGTGCAGTTAATATCAAATGCATTGCTACTAACAAGAACAACAACAAAAAAAGAGATTGCTCGACAATATACTGTGTCATGTCAGAGAGGAATCCATTTTCCTCGCCGTGGCTGCGAGTCCACCTCCCCACTTGCGGTTCCATTCTTTGTTTCTCTCTGACTTGAAGTGCTCCTTAGATCTGATGTTCGAGTAGTGGTACCTCTTTTCACAGAGTTAATCCACAAGTAGGGTTTCTTTACCTAGTGGGACCTTTAAAGTGTATTCCTCCAATAGAAACAGTCATTCTCTCCGTCACATACTTTAGGTCCTCTGTGGGTGGGCTTCTCATTTGCTGTGTTCAGGAACTGTTGGCATCCAACACAGCTTTTTGATCAATTTCCCTTTTTCACCAATTTCCTTGCAGTTCTTTCCCTTGATAAAAATCTCCAGATTTCCCAGAGAGATTATTTCCCTCCACCTCCCTTCTCTACTAGTGTCTGCTCACGTACCCAGATCTATTTTTTCTGCTTGTCCTGAGCTGAAACCTTTCCTATTTCCCTTCTTTCCTCCTTCTCACGTCCCGGCCCCCTATTCTTATTTTACCACCACAGAGCCCTGCTAGCTCAGAGAATGATGGAGAGGCTAAGCGTTCCCTTCCCCCCAACTGCCCCTTTGGGTGGTTTCTGTGTCTTGTCTCAGGCTGTCATTGCCAGCTCTCTCCCCAGAACAGCATTCCAGGCTGGTGCACAGGGTTGGCATCATCACTACATACGTCGCTAGCAACTCCATCGGTTTTAGTGAAGTTACGCCACTGCAACCAAACATGGAATTAGACCTGCTGTCTGTGGATTTGGTAGCAGTGGTCAGCCAGTTATGTTCCTTGCTGCGGGAGGAAGAGAACATTTCCAGAAAGAGGGTCTTGGTATTTGCGCAGGCAGGTGTGTGACAATGAGACTACAGCAGGGAAGGGTTTTCGGTGCTGTTGTTGGTAGCGTGCCCTATTTTCCACTTTTTTAGGCATGAATAATGGAGTGTGCTGCATATGAACTTGACAGTCTTTCAGGCCCCAGACGAAGGAATTGCACATCTCTGAAGGGCTGTCCTTCGGGACCAATCTCCTTCAATCTGATCTCACAGCCAGGCCACTGCTGTAAACGCATGATGTGGCCAGAAAAGGGAGTGCGCACCCATATCCCTCGCAGCGCAACCGGATGCAGATGTGTGGGTGTAGAAAAGAAGCAAGCTTGCTCCGGCCGACAGAAAGCAATTAGCCTGTGGGCTTCAACCTACGGTTTACACACTCCGGCAACACTGCATATAAATCAGAAGAGGAGTCGATTGAACTCTGGGGCTTCGCAGGCACATGTAGGAGTAGTGAGTATGCTGGTGTTTTGAATTCCAGTTGAAAAGAGGCAGGTGAGCTGCTCAGGAGCCGAGACAAAGGAGTTGCATTTGCTGGATGGCTCAGAGCTTGCACGGCCGCATGGCACGAGGCACAGTGTGGGCCCTTTAAAATTGTTCAGGGCCTCTAAGAAGAGCCTTTTTCAGCATAAACTCAGTGTTAGTCAATGGCATTTACCCGGCAGGGCAAGAAATCCCGCTCGGGGACAGATGGAATTTTAAAGGGCCAGCACTTAACATGCAAGGGAACCGTGAGCATTCAGCAGAGTTCAATCATCCGCTCCAAGAGGCTGGGCACTTGCTATTGCATCACATCTCAGTGTGTGGCCCCTTTACAGGCTTTGTCATTGACATATTCAGCCTGTCGGACCTCTCTGTGGAACATGCACATGTAAAATCCCAGACACCTCATTTCCTGGGGGTTAGGAACGTGTTGCGGATCTGATGTGGCTCCTCCTTGCCCGTTCCTGCTTGAAAGGAAGGTTTGTCTGTGGCAATCAGAGCATGCTGCGAAGACATTCGCCTGAGGAGTGCCACAGCAGGAGGCAGATACCTCTCCCGGACTGAGCTGTGCCATTTTACCAAGACCGGGAGGTGGGCGATCTGATCCAGTGCTCAGAGCTGGAATCGGGAGACAGGCCAGGTCAGACATTAGGAGGTCAGAGTCCGAGACAGGCCAGAGGGCAAACCAGGAGTGAAGCAGGATGAAAATACCTGATGATCAGCAGCAGGTAGCATGAGCAGGTACTGCAGAGGAAGCAGCCCTAAGTGGGGAGCATCCAGTGGCATGGACCACTTTCTGTTCCCGTACTTGGTTTAAAAAGAAGCTGTGAACCAATCAGGATGCCCAATATTCCACCAATCAGCTTGCAGGATGGGAGTCCTCTGTCAGGGCTTATCTCGTATTCTGGTACCTGTGGCCAGGTTACTATTTACTAGTGCCCAAGGGCCTGTGGCCAGGGTTCAAGCCCTGTGGTCCCTGACCTGTTTTTTCACCAAACCTCTCTGCTGAAGTTACCTAAGTATTATTCTACACCCCCCTTGTTCTTGTGTCAGGCCAATCCTCATCTCAGCCTCTCCATCCTGCTCCCTAACTGACTACGGATAATTTAATGAGAGGGTTCCCAAACCAAAGATGCCCCAGATCCAGGGAGTCCTGGTCCTCGAATCTGGACCAGTCTCTTGTGGTCAGATTTTAAGCAGGACCCCTACTGGCCCCTTGTGCATTGGCTGAGTGGAAAGACTGGGGGCCGTCAATCACGCTGAGGCATGTTTCAGTGAAAAGTGACACCCAGCAAGTGCATGCTGGCGGTGTGACACTCCTCTCGCTGACACCAATGCAAAGGGTCTGTCTACACTGCAGTTGGCCACGGGGCTGGCTAGCTCCAAATCACAACAGCAGGGAAGCTGCAGCAATGTGGGCTAGCCACTTGAATGCTTGGCCAGGGTCCCCAGAGGGGACATCTAAGCTGCTGACGCTCCAATGCTGCAGCAGTGTGAGTTCAGGAGATCAAAGCCAGTTTGCGTATGTCTACACATGCTGCCGTCCCCACACTGACTGCAGTGCAGGCATTCTCCTATCAATCAGAGGCAGCTATGCTTCCCCAGTGCAAAAGCAGCAGAGCGGACTAGAGAATCAGAACCTATGTCATTTACATCTACGCCCTGTGGGGATAAGGCGCTGGCCCCTGGGTGAGTGGGTAGAGATTTTGGCTTGGGAAAGATTTACACCTACTTTGCACAGGGATAAAAGCACTGAGCGGTGTACTGGTCCCATTTGGATTCCCCTAGGATAATCTTCCATAGCCGGGGTCCTGCTGCAATTAATTCTCTCCCTCTGTCTCCAATCCATAAATCCTTACCTTGGGCTTTGTTGGCTGCCTTGTCCCGGATGATCCCAGCCTCCCAGCTGTCATGACTGATCTCAAGAAGAGAGCACGGAATGCAGAGCCTAGAGCACTGAGGGTTTTGTAGACCGGTGGACTCTGAGTTATATTCCCTTTTAGTGCTGCTCGGCATGCATGCACCCACCATCTTTGCTCCGTAGCAACAAAGAAACCCCAAAGTTACTCTGCTGCACAGAACAATTTTTAGCCACTGCTTTCCCTCTTTAACTGCTGGCTGCTTTGTAGTGTGAAAAGGTATCTTTCACAGATAGGCCTGAGCTGCAAAATTCAGAGATGGGTTTTGAACCCATTGCAGTTTGTGAGAGTTCACTTCCAGCCTTTGGATTGAAGGAGAAAAAGGTTTGACCTGCCTTCTATATATATCAGTAGCAACCAGGTGTGAAATTCTCTGATTCCAAACCTCCTGCTTGGGATGTTCAGATTCTGTGCGCTGGTGTCACCTTGTTATCTCACTGCATTGAAATATATGGGCCGCTTGATTCCTTCCTGCCTCTAAGGTAGAACTGGCCAGAAAAATGCTTTGTTTTTCTGCTGAAAATGTCAATAAAGCTTGTTTCTCTCTGGAAAATTTCCACTTTTCACTGAAAATCCCAAAATTAAAAATCTTCCAGTTT
The DNA here is from genome assembly GCA_007922155.1 of Mesoclemmys tuberculata. NCBI lineage: Eukaryota > Metazoa > Chordata > Testudines > Chelidae > Mesoclemmys > Mesoclemmys tuberculata. Next base: position 5,704,371 of record ML675627.1, on the reverse strand, counting down.
TCAGCCCAAAATTGTGGATTTGGCCTGAAGAGGTCAGATTTCAGTTTTCTAATAAATAAAACTGAAAAGAGTTTTGAGGAAAGCAGATACTTTGTGGAAATGTTTGTTAAATCAGAAAGACAGTTTCAATGGAAAAAACTGTCAACCCACCTCACTCGAAAGGTGAATGACCTAGTACACCAAGCACATGGAATCACATGCCGTGTTCCTCCTTCCAGCCAATGTTCTAGCTAGAGAACATAATCTGCCGAGAGACTGCTCCCTCCTGACACATCGCTGCCCACCTTCCACGCTGGACCCAGTCACAATTCCAGTCTCTCTTCAGCATTCTGTCCTGTTCCTGCCACCCTTCGGTAGCTGACTTTCCACACCATGCACTACTTCCTGCTCCTTAGGGGTGTGGCCTAGTGGATAGAGCACTGGCCTGGGACTCAGGAGGCATGGATTCTATCCTCGGTTTGGCCAATTGCCTGCTGAGAGGCCTTTGGAAGTCATTTCACCTCTGTGCCTCAGTTTCCCAATCTGTAAAATGGGGATGATAATGACCTTCTTTGTCAAGTGCTTTGAGATCTGATGAAAAGTCCTATGTGAGAACTAGGCATTATTCCAGATTAACATTTTTTGCAAAACTGAAACCCAGGTAATAGCAACGCTGCTGCTGCTCCCGGTCAAACCACTGGGCCAAATTCATGTCTGGTGCAACGTCCTCCGTGTCAGTATGAGGAATGACAGACTCATTGCATTACTACTTGGGAGAAGGCACTCCAATTTATCAGTTCAGATTTCCATTTCATTAATGAGGAGTTGTTTTTTTTTAATTAGATAATGTCCCAGGTATTTCCTTATCCTGTCCTGTTCATGCTTCTAATACCTTTCCCCTTCTCCACTGATGCAGTTATATGCCGAGATCTGTAATTTCTTGCATCTTCCCTCTTGGCACCTTTTAAAATTAGATTCTGTGTATACTCCAGCTTTTACAGGGGATTGCTTTAGGATATTCTGTTTCCAAACACAGCTGAAATATATCTGTTTGCAGTTCCCTCACTCCTTTTGGCCCCAGAATAGGGGGATGGAAACAATGAACCTGGCCCTGCAGTTTTACCAGCTGTCAGGACATGTTCGCTACTTTATATCCACAGCAGGAAGCTGGGCCCCCAAGAGAGGGAAATCAGGCCAGCCCAGCTAGAGGGAAGACTCCCAAACTCTCAGTAGCCAAAGAGGAAGAGGCAGGATTTGCCCCTCAGGAAGAAAGGTGCAAAAACATTTTTTTTATTTTTGTGAGAAGAGTTCTGTTTGAGTTGCTGGGGGGAGGTGGAGGGAGGTGGGAGGCGCATTTGGTCAAATATTTGGTTTTTTAGCAAAGAATTTCAGTCTCAAAAAGAAAACCTAAACATTTTTAGCCCAAAAAATCTAGTTTCCAGTTTCTACTTGAGAAAAAAACCTGGAAAATTTCCGCCAAACTGATGTTTTCCTCTCAACATTTTGGTTGAATAGCAACTTGCTCTCGCAACTTTAGCGCCCACAATTGCATAAGTAAGTACCACTAGGCCTTGCATCAGGCAGGAGGCTGAAAGGCGCATGAGAAAAGCCTCACTCATCCTTTTTGGTACCTCCTATTAAGCTCATTGAGTAATATTAAATTTTCTTCCCCCAGGGGAGTGCTGTAGTGATTTTTTACCTTCCCCATCCCGCTCAGTGTTAGGTGTCTGTATACGAGACTGTGTCAGTGTTCAGTGTTATTATATTAATGAGACACCCTAGGTTTGCTGCTCAGCTAGTAGGTTTCCATTGACTGTACTGGAGCTATGCCAATTTACACGGACTGAGGGATTGACTCTAGTCCTTTCCCCTCTTCTACCTGTGACTCCCTAAAATAAAACGCTCATAGAATGAAAAACTACCCAACAGAAGATATTGTGGGTGGACAAAGTGTCCTCTAGAAACAGCTAGAAGTGTGCTTTGATGAGGTTGCAAGCTCTTCTAGGAAGATCTGCCCGGCAGGCAAGGGGACAGCTAGCAAGAAGCCTTTTCAACACATAACCTCTGTGAAAAGAAATTTGGGCTGCTTAGCTGGTCCTTTGCCTCCAACAATCACCCCGGAGCTCTAGTTTCCTTTTGAGGCTGAAGAGACAGTTCTGTTTCTGGAACTGACATTTCTTATTTACCTTCTTTTTCTGTCTCTCTTCCAAATGTTGTTTACATGGACTCAACACGTGGAGCGAGCGTCCCAGAGATCGGGGCCCTTTCTCCAGAGAACACAGGCACCTCAGGAAGCGACTGTGCAAGCTTCAGTCAGAATGGCCCAGCAATGTGCCTTAGTCCACACCCAGGAAGGACTACTTCTAAAAGTATGCATGGTAGTTGTAGCCACGTGGAAAAGCTTGCCTAACCGGCTTCAAAACTGAGCTTGATAAGTTGATGGAGGGAATGGTATGAGGAGACTGCCTACAATGGCATGTACCCATCTGTGACTGCTCATAGCACATATCCTCAACGGCTGGTGATGGGACTCTAGATGTGGAAGGCTCCGAGTTACGACAGAGAATTCTTTCCCAGTGGTTTGGCTGGTGGGTCTTGCCCACATGCTTGGGGTCTAACTGATCACCATGTGTAGGTTGCAGGTTTAAACGAGTGTAAAGGGTGGGTTCTCTGTAACTTGCAGTCTTTACACCAGAAATGGAGGATGTCAGGAACTCAGCCAGAGGCGAGGGGTCTATTACAGGAGTGGGTGGCCGAGGTTCTGTGGCCTGCGTTGTGCAGGACGTTACACTGGGTGAACATGATGATCCCTGCTGGCCTTAGGGTCTAAGTCTCTCTCGCCAACAGAAGTTGGCCCCAATCAAGATTTTACATCATCCACCATGCGTCTCTGGAGCTGACGGGGATTCACTCTCCATGCCCGCCCTTCTAATGCTGTGGTATTGTACAGCAACAACACTGCAGAGACGCTATTGTACGCTAGCGTGCTCTCTGCCATTAGTGGGGAACATTGTGCAGCTTTAAAACAAAGACATTCATCCCATCCTTGGTCCCTCCATTGTGACGCCCAGCACACAGGCTAGCTAGCGACAGCCGTGGCCTAGCTGCTGAAGAAATCTACTGGGCAGCTTTGCGATGGTGTGCTTCTTTACAACAGGTTCATTTAGGACCAGACTCTGCCTAAACTTGACATGGATGCAGGAGAGAGACAAATTTGCTCCCCCCAATGGCAACATCCAGGGTCACATAATTGAAAACACCACTGTTCTTTTGGGAAGTTGTAAAGCGTCTCATTGGGCAGCTGAAAGTCAGGCGGAGCCTGGAGCTGTACAACCAGGAGGACACCAAGAACCGCACTATCACCTGAGGCTTGTGTGTTTCATCCAGAACACCCTGTTGGCGTGTGGTTAAAAGAGAGACATGAGACTTACATCGTTACTGGCTCTGGAGGCTAACGGGGAGTCAGAGGCCACTGGAGTTGCTGCCTATGTCCACTCCTAACTCCATCCAGCACAGCACACATGCTGGTCAGGGGCACTCAGTTACCACGGGACACCGCTGGCTGGTGGAGATTGGTGCAGTGTGCTGGAAGAGATGCTCTGGGGGCACTGCACTGAATGCATTCCTCCGTCAAACCTCCCCCGTACCCAAGCCGTAAAATGGGTGATGGTTTGGTGCTTTTTTGTTGTTTTGTTTTTAAATCTGTGTTGTCTGTTTGGACAACAAATTCTTCGGGGCAGGAGCAGTCTCTTACGATGCATATGTGCAGCATATGGGACACGGGGGTCTCCAGGGTCCAGTGTAATAAGAATCTTGGGAGATAGTTCATGGTCTGGCTCAGGGAAGGGGCATATAACGAGAGTCTTTGAAAAAATCTCTTCCGCAATCACTTACATATGGTGTAGTTTATATGGGATAACCATCTGGACTGAAATAAATCCTGTTGTTGCAAACTGGCCATTATTCTTTCTGTTCCTCTGCTTCACTTACACAAGCATCGCCGTAATTCCATCCGAGAGAAAGGACAGTGCATTCATTAGCGATAGCCATAAAGAAAACAAGAACATGCTATATTTCTGGATACATAGCATCTCTCTGTGAAGGATCATAGACTACTCTCCAAACACTGCAGCCTGACAAAAGACGGTGGAACCAAAGTGTATTGAGATCAAGCCGTAGGCAGGTGGTCTTAGGTAGAGCAGTGGCTCTTTCTGCACCACGAGGCAGAAATGTCCAGGGACAGCTGAAAATGTGGCCCTGGATCTATGGATCCATCGGTCAAAACCTCTTTGCAAAGGGACAACCGAAACAGCAGACCCTGCTGCTGGGACAGCGGTGGTTGAGTTGAGAGCTAGGCCAGATTTCTACTTTGAATTGGTCCAATTAGCTGTGGACGGATCCAAAGCTTAGAAAGTGGACTCCCCATGCTATGGGGCTGGCCCAACCCAGAAGTATGCATGTATTAGCATTATGTTTAATCACGCGTAAAGAGGGACTTCACTAGAAACCAGTATGCAAACTTCTAATACATCACCTCCCAAACAGCAACAAAGACTGCTCTGTTGCTCTGAAATCCATCAGATGACCCCAAATTTCCTCCATTCCTTTTTTTATAAGAACAGCCATACTGGGTCAGACCAATGATCCATCTAGCCCAGTGTCCTGTCTTCTGACAGTGGCCAATGCCAGGTGCTTCAGAGGGAATGAACAGACCAGGCCATCATCAAGTGATCCATCCCATCAACCATTCCCAGCCTCTGGCAAACAGCAATCCATGACTATCCTTTCTTTTAGCTAAGTGCGTGGACACAGGGAACATGTAACAGGCTCCTCTAGGTTGCTGCATGGATTGAGCTCCAGACATTATGGAACCAAAGGAATAACTCAGATGCTCATTGGTCTGTGTGGTACCAGATTTGCCCATCACCTTGGGGTATGCTCATTTATTAGGGTTACTTTTTTGGGGGAGAGGGGGATAGTAATTCTATTCATGTACTGCTTGTGTTACTTGTGTTTGTATATGGACCTTTACTTGTCCCTTCTGCAAGTCCCCGCGCAATGGAGCTACCCTACGGGACCTGAGTTTCCCAGGGCTGGGTTCCTCCAGCCCCAGACTCAAACAAACACCCACATATACACACACACATTCACAGATTAACAGAGTGCATCTGAGTGGACCAGGTTTCTCAGCACTTTCCCCTGACCACTTATATGTCCCTGAACTCAGCAGGCTGGATTGAACAGTCCTTTCCAGCTCCCACCCTTACATGCCCTCGGCACCGCACCAGAATAAAGTCTTGAGCAGATTGGGTCAAAACAGCACCTTCCAGCTGCCACCTTTATATGCCCCGGGTTCAGCACATGGCTATCCCCAATGTCACTCTCCAATTGTTCTAGCAGTAAACCCCTTGATGAGCAAAACCACAGGATTTTGGGGGTCTGCAGGGATCTTTGGCTTAGGTAAAAAGAAGCGCTGCTACACAGTAAGATAGGGAAGCCGAGAACACGAAGGAGTAAATGATGTTTAGACAGAATTTGCCAACCAGTTTGATCCAAGTTATTTTGTTGCCAGGTGTATAAAACCTATGCTCCTAATAGTACAAGAAGAGAAAAAACAACCAAACAGTTACAATATTACACGATTTAAATTGAGGTATTGGGGGAATCTGGCCCCAGTTTGATTACAAAAGTCAGGTCTAGGAAGTTATACCTGGACTAAGAAAGAAAGAGAGAGTGAAAGACAGAGAGAGTTGGGGTCTCACCACTCAGCGCAGCTTGAACTGGCCAAAGGTTCCCAGGAGACAGGCTCTTCAGCTGAGGATCCGGAGCACCGGAGCCAGGCAGAGCCCCCAACATGATCAGTCAGGGAAAGGTGAAATCCTAGTGGAACTGATGCAGCTTTTGGATCCAGGCATCAGATCTGAGGTTTGAACTTGGGTGGGGGTTTTTGTAGGGAAGAAACAATGGTTCAAGGAAGAACACTCAGTTTGTTTATGGATAAACAATGACAAGGGAGTATACCAGAGTCGTTTTGTTTAGGCTGGACAATAGGAACTGATCGTTCCTGGCTATGGGCAGCGTTCCTTCCCGGGAGCTCACAATGCAATCAGGCAGATGCAGTGTTTTGGAGATCAATAAAGGATCTATGACTAGAATTGGTTTGATAACTGCTGACCTGGGTGTGTGTAGGTGTGGGTTCATTAACATCTGGAGCAGAGATCTCCCCTCATGCTGTGCTTCCCTGATCCCAGAATTCAGTGAGGTCCCTGCCTTGAAGCTTGGTTCTCCATTCGGTGTGCTAATAGAGATGTTTCCTTCTTACATCTTCGATGTAGATGAGGCTAGGGGAGTTGCCTTAATCCTGGCACCCTTGTTCGGAGGGGTTTAGGCATGTCCCCACTGCCTTTTCATTGATTTTGGTAAATCTGTCTCTGACCAGTTCTGGTTCAGGCAGAGGTGGAGGGAGAGCGTTCAGGTGAGTCAGACAGTGGGGGTTTTGCACTCTGGTTCCCCAAGAACAGAGCTGACAGGTAACATATGTGAAATTATATCAATCCAGCTCCTGGGGAGAAATGCCAGAAGCTATCACAACAGGCAGACTTGATACTACTTAGATTGTAAGCCCATTGGGGCAGGCACTGTCTTTTTGTTCCGTGTTTGTACAGCACCTTGCACGGTGGAGTCCTGGGCCAGGAGTAGAGTTTCCACAAGTAATAAAATAATAATACTGCTGCAAAACTGGCTAAGGAGAGTGAGTTACCTTCTGATTGTATACTTCCAGCTGACACTTATTTCATCAGCAGAAGGACAGTGATGTAATAGGAGGCCCACATTTGCGAATCGTCTCTTCCGTGTTCAGCATATCTTTGCTACATCAATGATCTTTGCTGCCCCAAGCCCTATATAGATTGTCTGCCACCTGGGTTACCATATCAGCCAACAGGTTGCTTCCTTGTCTCCACAAGTGCCATCCTCCCCCAACAGCTTAGAATAAAAAACTACTCATCTTCCAAGATACATACCGTTGTCATTGTCTGGACTATATGTTATGTGACTCAGGTTATAATCAACTGTGGGCCTGACCCGCAAATGATGTGACTTGGTGTCGCTCCATTAAATCTGCATAGTGCACTGAATTTATACCAGCTAGGGATCTAGCCCATAGCCTGGTAGTCAATGGAAGACAGTCAATGGAGCTAGGCTGATTCTACGAGCCAATAACCTGGTCCAGCGTTTAATAGCAGGGGAAAAGGGAAAGCCATCAAAATGTGGTTTTCCTTGTCTGGAAAATTCATTAACCCCCCCAAAAAACATTGGAAAGCTAGTCTGCATGAAGCCAGCGTATCTGAACAGCCTGGTGAGGCTGCTGACACTGCCCATCTATCTTCCAAATGTTACCTCTGAGCCCTTAAGACATGTCATCGGCTCAGATCTGTGTTGCTGGATGAACGAAACAAACACTGTAATTAAAATCTTTATCAATCAAACAATGTCTGGGCATTAAGTCCTCCTCCAAACCTGTCCAGCTCCCCCTGATGCCCCCTAAGATATGTTACTAAAAAGTTCTGCAAAATAGACAAGGAAAACATGCTGTTCTTTCGCTGGTTGGCAGCTAGTTCATTGTTTTTTTTAATCTTCCAGTGTTGGAAATTCATCAGACAGTGGGGCAGGAGGCTAAATGGCACCATGTCCAAATCACATTTTATTTTTGGTTGCATAATCTCCATAGAATTCCAGCCTGATTCTTTCAAATTCTCTCTCCCTTCTCCTCCTCCCTTTATTGTTCTTGTTATTCTAAGAAAAATCAACAAGACTGGCCTTGCCCAATGGTTTGACATGCATTTCTGGCTTCAATTCTACTTGTTTTTACGTCTGTCAAGGGAGAAGCTTTACAAAGGCCCAGACGATAGTCAAGCACCTAACTCCCATTGACTTCCAGTGGGATTTGGGAGCTTACCCCTCCTTCCTATCTTGGAAAATCACACCATAAACAAACAAGACTACTGAACCACCAGTCACTTTGGTGGTCTTAGTCTTATATCCTTATACTGGCCTCGCCCTTTTTCTTCCCTACGCTTATTACCCAGACTCATTGGGCAAGGTATGCTGAAGTCAGCAGAGCTACCAGATTTCCACCATCTGAGAAACCAGTCTGAAATTAGAACATACTGAAGTCAGGGACTGTTCCCCTGGATTCTCTTCTAAGTTCTTATTCTGTACTCATCGCTACGGTATCCAAGCGTCTTGTCTTTCTAGCTGGATTGTAATTATGATTCTCCAATGCCTGAATTCTTTAAAGCAAGACTGGATGTCTTTCTTATAGCCACGTTATAGCTCACCCCAAAGTTATGGGCCTGATCCTGAAATGATAGGGTAGGGTTCTGCGGCCTGTGTTACACAGGTGGCCAGGCAAGGTGATCACAATGGTCCATTCTGGCCCATGTTCTTTAATAAACCAAAGGTGGGGTTTTCAAGCAGCACTCAGTGTTGTCCTAACATTGACATCAATGGGATTTTTACCATGGATTTCAGCCTGAGCAGGGTCATAGAATCATAGACTCATAGAAGATGAGGGTTGGAAGGGACCTCAGGAGGTCATCTAGTCCAACGTGCTGCTCAAGGCAGGACTAACCTCAGCTAAATAATCCCAGCGAGGGTTTTGTCAAGCTGCAGCTTAAAATCCTCTAAAGATGGAGATGCCACCACCTCCCTAAGTAACCCATTCCAGTGCTTCACCACCCTCCTAGTGAAAAACTTTTCCCTAATGTCCAACCTAGACCTCCCCCACTGCAACTTGAGACCCTTGCTCCTTGTTCTGTCATCTGCCACCACTGAAAACATCCTAGCTCCATCCTCCCTGGAACCCCCTTTCAGGTAGTTAAAGGCTGCTATCAAATCCCCCCTCATTCTTCTCTTCTGCAGACTTCTGCAGAATTCCTCCTACACCCTCCACAATCGAGCCTCGTCTCTTCTCTCCTGTGACGGGCACCAAACACACAATCTGAAGCTCAGGGTTAATAATGTGGAATGGACTCAGAAGATCTCTGCCTAGCCTCCAGCTATTGTTATTGAACGGCAAAGATGATAAAATGAAAGCCGGCTCTGACTTAGCATGTGACACCATGTTCCCTGTGGAGAAGGTTCCAGGTCTGGGAAGCAGATGGTTTTGAGTCAAGTAAGGGGCCAGCCACTTGCAGCTTCAACCTCAAATGAATTAACTGTCACTTAGATGTATGGGGGAAGAGGGGCAGGTTAGTAAATGAAGCACTGACTCTTCAATTCTTGATTCCAATCCAACGCGCTAAGTGGAAAGACTTCAACTGTTGTAGTCCCCGGTGGCCCATCTTTCAATCACAGAACCATCAATTCTAATCCAGAGAGATGTGTTATTGTCAAATGGCTGGTCTCATCTAGGGAGAGACCCAGGACTAAGACTGCATGAGAAATGAATGAGGTCTTTGCTCTTATACGGTTTCACTGGCCCAGATTCTGAACTCACGACAAAGGCCAGATCCACACCTGGTATAAATCACTATAGCTACATTGAGGGAGTTTCACTGAAGTCAATGGACTTATCATGAGCTAAGGAGCTGGCCTCATAACTTCAGTGATGTTGGAGTTAAAGCAGCAGTTACTCCTGACTTACACAGGACCGAGAAAATAATCAGTTTTATTATCTTACCGTAATAAACCCTGAAACTTCACACACTCTTAACAATTAGGATGATAATAGATACCACTATTAACTATTTGCTAAGTGCCAATTATGCAGACTTCAAATAGCCTCTGGCATCGGCTCTACCCAGCGTTATTTGGGAAACACGCAACAGCTGCCATTAAAAAGTCATCACCTAGCAACAGTAACCGCATGGAGAAATCAGCGATAACACAGTTCCCCCCCGTGCCAGCAGGAAATAGCTTTTGGTAACTGCGTGGTACCTATTGGCAAATGCTGGTTTTCTAATGGTGACCACTTTGGCAACAGTTGTTGGAGCCATCACATATTAATTTATAAAGCAACTCTCATCTTAGCCCACAATCTTCACTACAAAGGCCCAGTCCACTAGCAGTTGAGCTAAAGCAGTGACTCCATTAATTGGCAGCAATAGCAGATTGTTATCCTGTATGCAATCTAGCTTTAACAGGGGCACACGATGCACAGGTTATCTATCACACATGCAAATACGAATGCACATGGGTGTGTGCATGCACACACAGCCCTGCCTCCTCGACTTGAGGGTCTCTCTGTGCTTGCAAAACCAGAGCAGCATGTGGACATTTGGAAATCTGGTGCCGACGCACCCAAAGATCGTTGATTCATCACAGAAGTGCAGTTATCTTTAAGGCGGATTGTGGTAGTCAGCCAAACAGCAGCAACAGTACTGCACAACTGTTCTGCAGAGAAGAAATAAAGCATAACTTCTGCAGTGGAAGCTGTATGGGGGTTTGGGGTCTGAAACAATGCCCACAGAAGTCAAAGGAAAGGCTGCCCTTACGGGCAGGCAGAATGTAATTGCCCAGTTGGAATTTGGCCAGGATACTGGCTTGAATGCCCTATTCTTACAAAAGTGTTATGGGATCTTTCATTACCACAAGAGGTCAGGACCCCACAGCTTTTCCAGTGACATGATAATAGCAACTAAAGGAAAAGCTGTGTCTCAGTTATCTTCAGTCTTGTTTGTAACCTCCAACAGCATAGGACTTCCATGCTGAGTTATTCATGTGACATCTGACTGAAGTGTTTGCTGGATAGCTCAGATAAATAACGGAGGATTTGCCAGCAATGCAAGTTAAAGCATTATTAAGAGAAACACTTTTTCGTTTCAGGACAGTGGAGTCTGGAGGCACATGGAAAATGCTGCAGAGAAGGAATGAGAGTTAGTGTCACCAAGCTGGCCAGGATGACCTGACCACAACCGAGGAAGGGGTGGTATAAGCTGGATCTGTTTTATAGAGACCCATTCTCCTCCCACTCCCAGCTGCCGCTGAAAGGGTTGGTTCACTGAAACAGCTGTTTAGGTTTGTTTGCCCCCTCCCTCCCCATGTGACAATTTACTTTCTGTCATAATTAGCAATCAGGAACATTTTTCAAGCTACTCATTCAAACACACTGCTGCCTCCACAGTAGCTACGTCCAGGAGGAAGTTTCCTAATCTGGGGAATTGACCTTATTCTAGGACCTACTTTTCAGAAGTGCAGAACACACCCAATGGGAGCAGCTGGCACTTAGCGCCTCTGAGAAAAATAGGCTTCTAGACTATATTATTGAAATGAAGGTGGAAGTTGCAAGCAACCAAAAGGCCATGAGGCAGGCTTCTGATCTCATAGCAATTTTATGGCTGCATGGCCCGGATTTTCGTAAGTGGCTAGTGTTTGGTTTTGCTTGTTTTTTTTTTTTTTTTTTTTGGAAGGGGGTCTCTGTTTTTAAGGTATATCAAATGGCGCATCCTGAGAAGCCTGATTTTCAGAAAGTGCTGAGCATCACCCCCTGAAAATCAACTCTGCAAAGGCGTCTCAATCTGGGCACCACCCAAAACACTGAAATATCTCACATCGCTACTCCCTTTTGAAACCTTGTGCACGTAACTCCATTGACGTCAGTGCAGTTACTCCGGCTTTTCACCGCTCTGAGATCAGAATCAGGCTCTGTGCACATGCGTTATGCTTGTGTGTCAAGCACGTATGCCCTTATTAAACTAGGGATCATCCTCAAAATCGCAGCCTCATTTGACCTGCTATAGGAGAGAACTCAATCTGATTTCCATCCAAGAATTCTACTGTAATGGCACGCTAAACTGTATTATACGGTCAGCCACTAGGTGGCACTGCGTGTAAAAATACTTTTAAAAAATAAACCTCGGCCACATCTGGCAGAGAATTAAAGGATCTTCTGATGTACACAGCTGATGAGTTTAAGCAAGCTCTGTGACCAGTCCATATCTGGAACAGGAACATGCCATGGTGTCAAGAGTAAACTCAGAATGGAAATAGAAGGAGAACAGCAACAAAGATTGCAGACACAAGGAACAAAACATCAAAGGTTACTGGAGCTCATCTACGTGCCACTGCCTCAGAGAACATCACCTTTGTCAAACCTTCACAATGGGCAGGAAATAAGATTTTGCAAGATTTTGCTTTGCAAACAAACTCCACAGAGAAACCGGAGATGTGGTCTTTAATTTATGCAATGGGGAAAAAAGCACAGCATATCTTTAAACCCTTTGGCTTTACTGAAGACAGTCACAAAGATGACTGTGAAAGGGTTCTGGCTATGTTTGATGCATACGTTAGACTGCAGAGAAAGGTGGTTTATGAAAGAGCATGTTTTCACCAGAAAATTCAAGAACCAGAGGAAAATGAGCTCTGCATGCATTGGCTGAAAACTATGATTTTAGGAATGCAAAACATGAAAATATCAGAGACAGGCTGCTTTACTGAACGACAATAAAAGCCTTTCACAGCAGCTACAATTGAAGAGAGATTTTACTTTAGCCACAGCTATCCAGATAGTGAAGCGCATGGAATCAGTCAAACAACAGAACAAAGGGTAGGGGCAGCTTGAAAGACCTGAAAAGAGCTTAGAAACTCTGAAGAAAAGAAAAAGAACTCCCAGGCAGAGAGGGAGAAATTCCAGCCTACATGCACAAGGTGTGGAGAAAGTCATATCCCAAGAGAAGAGGCATGTCCAGGCAGAGGTGCCTGGTGTAATAGATGCATTAAATATGGACATTTGCAGCTGTTTGCTGCACCAAAACAATCATGCAGTGACTCATATTACAGACATTCAAGAGCCCCTGTTTCTGGGAATTGTCACTTGTGATGACGTAGAGCCTGTCTGGACGGTGAATCTGAATATTCATGGCAAGACTATTGACTTTAAAACTGACTCAGAAGCTGATGTCACAGTCATCTCAGAAGGGATTTTTAATCACCTTCTGTCACTCCCAGAGCTGAAGTCACCTGACACGGCTCTGACTAGCCCTGGAGGTATTCTGAATGGCATGGGCCAGTTCACCACAGAAACCACTTACAGAGACAAACGCTTTGCATTCAGAGTGGATGTGATCAAAGGACCACAGATCAACAGCTTTCCGAGCCGCAGTGTGGCCACCATGATGGGCCTAGTGAGAAAGCTAGAAGAACCCGATGGAATATTTGGTGATCTTGAACCTTTGACAGGAGATCCAGCACAAATCACCTTAAGAGACAGATCTGAACCATATAGTGTACATACACCTTGCAGGATTCCTATCCATTACTTCATAAAATGGAAATGGAGCTAAAGAGAACGGTGCGGATTGGCATAAGAGAGAAAATCTCTGAGCCAACAGCATGGTGTGCTCCAATGGTATCAGTTATAACGAAAGATTGAAAAACAGGAATCAGCATGGATCTTAAAAGACTTAATGAAGCAGTTGTGAGAGAAAAATATATTCTCCCAACACTGGAAGACTTTCCCCTCAAAGCGAAAGGAGCTACAGTATTCTCCAAATTGGATGCCTTGAGTGAACTCTGGCAAATTCTTTAAGCCAAACAAAGTGCTAAATTGACTACATTTATCACACCCATCGGGAGATTTTGCTTTCAAAGATTACTTTTTAGGATTACCAGTGCAAAGAAAGGTGGCAGAATTGTTAACGAACACAAATGGAGGTGTAGTTTTCATGGATGTTATTCTGAGATATGGATCATCAACGGAACAGCACGACAAAACCTTTAACAAAGTCATGAGCCTAAATGGTCAGTCTGGATTGAAGCTAAACAAGGAAAAATGTGTTTTCCAGCTACCCCAAATCGAGTTTCTGGGACAGACAATCCACAAAGATGGAATCAGAAAGCAATTTGAGATTTGAATGCACCAAGTTACATACCAGAACTGAGACATATACTGGGGATGGTAAATTACCTTGATTGATACCTACAAGATGTTTCTACAGTGACAAAACCACTGAATGAACTGTTAAAGTCCAACACATTTGGCTATCGGGGCCAAATCAAGAAATTGCCTTCAGAAAGGTAAAAGAAATAATCTCAACCGCTAATATCCTCAAGTGCTATGATGGGCACAAACACACAGGGGTTAGTGCAGATGCTTGCTGCTATGGCATAGGCTCATGACTCAGAGTGTAAGCCAGTTGCATTTTGCTCTCACATACTTACAGAAGCAGAAAAACTATATGCACAGACTGAAAAGGAATGCCTGGCAAGTGTGCGAGCGTGCGAGAACTTTTACAGCTATCAGTGTGAACTGGGTTCATTTATAATGAATAAAGACCATAAATTGCTTGTAGCCCTCATCAATGGAAAAGACCTGGGTCAAACACCGCTGAGATGCCAATGTCCATTGATAAGGTTAATGCAATTTAACCCAATTGCTAAATATGTTTCTGGGAAAAATCTGATAGTGACAGACATTCTGTCACAGAGCCCAGCATCACACTCAACTACCCATGAGCACGAAGATGACATAAAAGTATATGTGGATACTGTGGACACATACAGACCAGTATCAGAACGGGACCCCACCAGCTACAGCAAGCAACCTCACCAGACATGCAACGTCAGGAAGTTCTACATTACATTCGGAGCAGCTGGCCCACGCATTACTTTGCAGTGCCTGAACAATTAAGTGAGTCAAATGGACTCATAATGAAAGGTGATTGCATCGTAACTCCAAATGAAATGAGGAGAAACCCTAAATCTCATCCATGAAGGACGTCAAGGATTAACTAAATGCTGTGAATGGGTCAACCAGTCAGTCTGGTGGCTGGGGATCAGCAAGGACATAAAGAATAAAGTATCTGCGTGTGACTATTGAAGAACTAACAAAGCAACACAAGACAAAGAACCTTTAATAACACCTCTACCAGAGATACAAGGTAGGTGAGGTAATATATTTTATTGGACCAACTTCTGTCGGTGAGAGAGACAAGCTTTCGAGTTTATACAGAGCTCTTCTTCAGGTCTGGGAAATTTAATCTGAGTGTCACTGACAAATACAAGGTGAACAGATTGTTTAGCCCAGGGAGTTAACACATATTTTAAGTGACCATTCAAGGTGAAGTGGACCATTGACGCCCCTCCAGTCATAGGAAGGAAAGGAAGGGAGTGGTGGGGGGGAAGCAGCTGAGGGGGGTTGTTGGTGGGTTACTGATTGTTGTAATAAGCCATAAATCCAGTGTCTCTATTCAGTCCATGATTTTTAGTGTCTAGCAAAGTTATGCATTTAAGCTCCCAGGTTCATCTTTTGGAAGTGTTATGCAGGTTTCTTTTGTGGATGAGGACTGATAGGGCAGATATAGAGTGATGGCTTTGTGAAAAGTGTTCACCCACAGGTGATGGGGTGTTTTTGTCTTTTATCATTTTCCTGTGTGAGTTCATTCAAGAATACAGTGATTGGCTGGTTTCACCTACAGAGTTGCTATGGGGGAATTTGGTGCACTGGATGAGGTATCTTTCATGTACTGTATGCTGGATAACAACATGGTGTGAGGACTCCATATTTCTAAAATTAATCTCTTTATTAAGAGAACTCCATCTCCATCTCTTTATTGAGAGAACTATTTACAGAGATGCTGTGACAGCTGCTGGCATTCCAGCCAATCATGTGCACATGCTGACTTTCAGGTGCTTCTTCCAAACTCTTCCCTCCTGCAGCCTGTGCACCTCTCTCCAACGGTCCATGCCGGTTGCTACACTCTAACTCCTCATCTTGTGCCTCAACAACAAAACCATCCCGTTGCAGATCTGCTCACTCAGCCTAAGTTTTGTGGTTTGGGAATGTGACATCCTGGGGTGCAATCCACACCAGTGAGGGGTTGTGTCACTTCTTCCCTACAACCTTGGGTGGCTTACAATCCCTTGGTGTAGTAGGTCCTGCCTGGGCTGTTCACAAAAAGCCTTCCAGCATGCAAGTCAGAACCAGAGTGTCTGTTTGTAACTGCAACCTGCCAGTCACACTTGGGTTATACTCTGGCTTCCACCAGCCTTGTTATACTGCAGGATGACCACAACAAACTCCCAGTCCCAGATTTTCCTCCAGAAATGTACTGCCCGCCCTCTCCTGGATAGTCCAAATATATTAAATCAATTATTCCTATAAGAGAATATATACACACAACTTGCTTCCCTAAATGGATTTGCCCAAACACTTCAACTTAAACACACTCGATTAGATGAAACAATAAAATAAGTATATTAATTACAAAGATAGATTTTAAGTGAGTACAAAACAGTGAGGCTTAAGAGTAAAAAATGGTTACCAGAAAAATAAAGATAAATATGCTTTTTAGTGCCTAACTTGACAAACTATATAAGATTTAAGCAAAGTTTCTCACCACATGCTTCCAACAGCATTACTGATCAAATTTTCAGGTCAGAACGTCTCCCCAGAGTCTAAAGGATACTTTCTTTGTCTCCCCAGGTGTGGAGAATGAGATTGGCAGCTAGAGAGAGGTGTCTTGGGGTGTTTTTCCCTTCTTTTTGCAGTTTCAGTCTCTGAAAAGCATTTCCAGATGAGAAGCATGAGACAGGGGGTCAGGTGAAGGAAGGAGAGATCACACTATGTCTTTGCTAGGACTCAGGTCTCTTTGTCTCTGCCCCCCTTTTCTTGCCAAAGAATGGCCACTTGATAGGTGATGGCCCATCAGCGTTGTAGACGCCTGGTTGGAGGTGTCAGCTTGCCCTTTGTCTTTGAGAAAATGGCTTAGCCACGCCCCAGACTTATCTGGGAAACACACCTCAGTCGAGATTTCATCTCATGTTCATAACTTTACACAAAATGTTGCTACATGCATTTTAGCATGATATTACTGATCAGCAAGTTAGGAGTTTTCAAATGATTCCTCCCAAGGCATACTTTGTACAAAGGTATTACAATAGTGTGTAGGGTGTGAATACAGGGGTACGTTCTGTCACAGGGAAGCACTAGAGAACCACCTATGATAGGGCATGGACAACTCCAGATACATCCCAGTGAGACCAGCTCCCAGTAAAGGGCAGTGTCCTTTTAGAAAGTTTGTTGAACTGAACCAGTATTACTTCTGCTGGGATAACAGAGGCTCCAAAAATGCCGGCTTTTGTAGCAATACAAATGACAAAATTGTGGCTGTCTGATACCATTATCAAAAGAGATTAAAAAGGAGAAGCCACAGCAGCCATTCTCCCCTGAAGGAAGATGATAAGAACATTGCAGTTGTGGCTCACCAGCCGCTCAAAGGCAGCAGTCTAGCATCTACCTGAGTTTCAGAGTGCCTCAGTTATTATCTCTTGTTTTTTGCTGGCTGAAAAGTCTGCTGTGGATAAATTCTAATAATATCACCGTCACAGTTCAGTGCTAGTGACATCTTTGACTTTTTCTGTGTCTCTCAGTGCAACTCCCCTAAGCCTCTCATCTTCACCTGACCCAGGATGGAATCTTGCAAGCATCCTACAAGTCTTGAGTAGCTGTCACCAGCACAGGAGAAGAATGACCCAAACCGGCCTTTTCAAATCAAAGGAATGTCGAATCGCAACTATCAGAACAGAGCATAACGAGAGTGAAGGGTTTAACCAGACAGTCACACATATTTCTGGATCCAGCCTGCTCCCCAAAGTCCTTCTCTCTTGCCTGTTATTTTAATTTTGATAGAACAAATGGGCCCAGTCAAAGGTTTTAACAAGACCCTGTCATTGCACAGCACTAACTGTTTTAAACAAAATTTGGGGTTCCAACTAAAGAGACTTCGGGCTGTTTGGCCCCAGGGCAAACACACCATTAAAAGTTTTCTTAAAACTTTTTATGAAAAATAGGGAACCAGAAGGAAAAACCATTAAAATATTTGAGATAATAACACAGGGAGGATTTCATTTCCACAGTGTCGCATATTCCCCATACCTTTAGTTGTGAAGAGTTTTTAGAAAGAAAAGCCACTTAAGAGACCATCAGGGTTATTAACAATGGTAATAACTTTCATTTTGAGGAGAAGCGGTTCAGAGGGGCTGATGCTGTTGTTGTTGCTAAAGTCCAATCTCATCTCCTAGAAGACAAACACGCACCAAACAGTAACAAATGGAAAATTCTGTCTTTGGCACTGGTTACTCACTTGCAACAGCAGTGCTGGAAAAATACAGGCCCAGCATATGGTCTGATCAGCCACTCTGAGACTTAGCACACTTGTGCCAGCGTTGGGCTGTTTTTCAGGGCATTGTTTTTAGCTGTCTTTCTGGTCACAGGTTTACAGCACTGTAGCAAAATATACAGTCTTGGCCAGCTAAATCAGACTCTTATTAAACAGAAGGCAAAAAAAGAGAGAGCAGAAAGAAGAAAAAGAAGAGGTGAGGAAGGAAAAGGACATACTTTGTGTGAGAGAGAGAAAATCTCATAGCCCAGGTGATGTTCAAGATTCAACCAGAGCCAGTGGAGGTGATGATATCATCTGGGTCACTCTCCCTGGCCCTGTCTAATCAGGACATCTCTCAGAATTAGGATGACAAGGGCTCAAGAGTATCTTGATGGATCCCAGGGTTGCAGGAGATAGTAGGGGGTGGCAGCATGATCGTGAAATTCGCTTTCTCATTCACCCATCTCCCCACTAGCATTTGATTTGACTCTCCCTCCAAAGTATTTTAAAGACCCCAAAAGGCAATGATGGGTGGAATAGCCCAACTCCTAATTATTTTGCTTAGGCTTAGTTTCTGACATACCAATTCTTATCCAGTGATTTCCAGTCCCGTGTTCCTGTTGTTTACTGAACATAATTTTAACACACACCTTGGGGTATATTAGTAGGCCTTTCCATTTGTATTAATTTAGGTGTGGGGTTTTTTTGGATGGGGTGTTTTGTTTTGCTTTTTGTGTGAGGGTTTTTGTGCAGGTGTTTGTTTTTTGATCTCCCTTTTGTGCTTTATCATTTATTGCTATTGTTAATTAAAACATTTTATATGTATTTACTTACTTTTCCACAGTTAAGCTTACAATGGGGGTAGGTCTGCCGGGCCTCAGTTATTACATCTCTTCCCCACCTGTTTTTTAGTGGTTCCCCTTTCAACCTCACCAAAGTTCTTTTGTCTCCGTGTGTCTCTTCAATCTGATCACACTGGTTTATGCGGCCCTCCTGGCAGAGCTCAGATAGACTTCCAGGCAGCTGTTTCTCTGTGTTGTCTTTGAAGTGTTGGTAAATAGATGGCTATCAGAAGGGTTTGTTCTCTGTCCTGCCAATGTGCCAGTCAGCTTCTGCTGGAATGAACCTCTAGTAAGCATGTAGCAAACACTACAATAGCAATCAGATACACAGATGGAACAGATAGTGTTCATAAAATATGACTGGCGTGTTCACATCCTCCATAGTCACCACACATTCATACAAAGCCTTTCAGAGCAGGAATCCCAGAGCTGCTTAACTCCAGCTAGACCAGATCCCCAAGGCTTTCCGTTACTTCTGGCTAAATGAGAGGATAAAAATTTGCCCAGAGGTGTAATTCCAGAGTAACTTCCATGGAGCTGACACCCTCTGGATCCAATTCTCCACCATCTTGCTCCTTGTTTCACCATTCCCCCCATACAAAGTGATTGTGAAATGCTACCAGTTTGCACAGGTTTTGTTTTACACTGACTTTGGACAGGTGAAAATAGCTAAACAATGCGCAAAGAGTATGGAATCAGGCCCCAGGGATTTACTTCATTGTAACAACAGATGCCTGGGGCGGAGATTCTCAGGGTATGAATGGGAACATGTGGGCTGATCTGTATGATGGAAAGATCCACCATGTTAGAGGAGAGAGGAGGAATAACCACTTAAGGGTTAGCTCAGAAGAACTCTCAGCTTCACTATAAAGCCAGGAGGCTGAAAGCAGAAGAGGGCTGCAGAGGAAGGAGGTTGCAGTAACTCCCTGGGAGGAGGCAGGTTCATAGACTCATAGATTCTAAGGTCAGAAGGGACTATTATGATCATCTAGTCTGACCTCCTGCACAACACAGGCCACAGAACCTCACCCACCCACTCCTGTAATAGACCCCTCACCTAAGAACGAGTTACTGAAGTCCTCAAATAATGATTTAAAGACTTCATGGTACAGAAAATCAACCAGAAAGTGACCTGTTCCCCATGCTGCAGAGGAAGGCGAAAACCCACAGGGTCTTTGCCAATCTGCTCTGGGGGAAAATTCCTTCCTGATTCCAAATATGGTGATCAGCTAAACCCTGAGCACATGGGCAAGACTCACCAGCCAGACACCCAGAAAAAAATCTTGTAGTAACTCAGAACCCATCTCATCTAATATCCCATCGCAGGCCATTGGACATATTTACTGCTAATAGGCAAACATCAGTCAATTGCCAAATTAGGCTGTCCCATCATACCATCCCCTCCATAAACTTATCAAGTTCAGTCTTGAAGCCGGCTAGGATTCTTGCCCCCACTGGTCCCCTTGGAAGGCTGTTCCAGAACTTCATTCCTCTAATGGTTAGAAACCTTTGGTTAAATTTTGTAACCCTGGAAGGGAGGATTAAATGGGGACCTGGCTGGAGGGCTGAGTTACCTGTAGAGAGACTATCGCAGAGTGCGCAGAGAGCAGAAGGGGCCACCCAGTGTGCGAGAGGTACTTTACCAGCTGTAGACCCAGGAGGTGCACTGGCAGTGAGTGGCAACCTCGGTACAGGGAGGGATTCTGACCTGTAAAAAGGGGCTTATTGTATTACAAGGGATGAGATCCATTGCCCTACTTACATTACATTCCCTTGCTTGATGTCTTTTATCATGCCACAAGAGATGGAGAAATCACCAGCTGGCCACAGACTCTGTTGCCCTGCCTACCTCCTTGCAAGTAGAGACCTGGGCACTCATCCCTTAAGGAAGCCCTTCCTTTTTCTCAGGACCTAGAAGAAGTCAGCAGGACTTGTCGGATGATGCTTTCGGAGAACCAAAGGAGCCATCCTGGGAATGCTGTTGACTTCTAGCCATATGCATGAGGGCAGAAAGGCAGATTTCCATGGTACATCAGAAGAACTGATTCTTGTTTTTATGGGTAGTGGGTGTTGGTCTCTGGCTGGCAAGGCTAACTGACGTGATGACTTAAAACCACAAATATACACACAGTGGGGAAATCACCATCCAGAGGTGATGGGGCTGAATGATGGAAGCAAAAATGGAGTGGAGCCAACAGCCTATAAATCTGGCCTCCAGATTCCATAGACAAGGCTATTTGGGCCAGAGCTCTTTTAAGAACTAGAGCAAACTGGGTCCCTGACAGGAGTAGCCATTATCTGAAGTGGTATTACCTGAGCTCATAAAAGTTAATTCAATCCACTTATTTATGGAATTGATAATGAAAATGAAAATGAGATTCAATGCATTCCTGACTGGTCTCCATCATTCCTCTTCTCCAGGCATGGCAAATCAATGACCACATGCTGCAGCTGTGTATTGGGTCAAGGTACATCTACAGTTAGTAGTCAATGGAGCAAGATTGATTCTCCCCCCCCTTGCTTATTCTAACAGAGATACTTTGGGCTAGATCCTCAACAGGTGTAAACTGACTTTGGTGCTGATTTATGACTTCTGAGGATCTAGCCCTTTGACTTAAAGGACCATTTCTTGCTTAGATGAGTGCAAAACTGGCATAGCTTTATTAAAATTAGTTTGATTAGGAAGAATGTAAGACTGGAGGCTGTGTAGTCCAGACAATGGGATTAACAACCAAAAAGCACCAAAGATGGGAAAACTTGTGGATCTATTTGAGGAAATTATTGCAAACTCATTCTGCAGAATTTTGCACCTTCATGGTTTTGCATTTTGCAGAATAGAATTTTCATGCTGAAACGTGAGACGCAAATTGTGCAGTGGGGGCGTGGTCACCACATCCCCAGTTGTGAGCATCCAGGACACCTGACCAGGAGCCCTGCTCCAAAAAGAAAAGGAGAACCTGGTAGGATATTTTCCGGGAGGGCATCTTGGGCTTTAGATGCTCCCTCAGTCCAGATTAGTCCTAATTTAGGACATGACCCTGCAAGATGCTGAGCACATTGGCTCCAGTCTTGCAAAGCATTTTAGCACGTGTTTAACTTTAAACAAGTTTGTTTTACAATTGGTATCAATGAACCCTTATTGCACTTCAGGGTGTGTTGCAAGGCTCATTGGTTTCACGTACCTAGGGGGGAGAGAGAGGGGCCTCAACAGGAGATCAGAAAGACAGGTTGTAACCCGTCCGTGCCCAGGGTAGCCTACTGATAATGCCAGGGTCAAGGCAGGCTGCAAAAGGAGAGCAAATTCTCCCAGCACTGGTGAGTGACACCACAGTCAGACTTCCCAACCAGCCACAAACAGTGCTTCTGATTCCCCCACACTGGTTATCAAGAAGCCACTGTGCAAATACACACAGCCCCCTTTACTGCATTTCAGTCTCTGGCTCCCAAAACCGACACTAGGTCCAGTAAAGAGACCAGTTGCTTTAACTCTGTGCTCTTTACTAAAAGATTCCCTCTGATCCCAAAGGATCAGCCACAGTACCAGTTCACTATAAGTCTGGATCTTACCCAAAATACCACGCTGCCAGCCAATCCTTTAGTAACTAAAACTAAAGGTTTATTAGTAAAAGAAAAACAAACAATAAGAGAAGTGTTAAAGGCTTAAAGCAATCAGAGATATACAAATGATTTAAAAGTCCATATACATCAGGTTTCTAGAACAATTGTGGAGTTGCAGGCTTGTATAGTTCCTCTGGTATACATCCAGTACCTGGATGGGTCTAAGTCCTTCAGTTCAGTTGCACAGTGTGTTAATCCAGAGGTGTGTCTGCAGCTGGACAGGAACAAGGACACAAGGCAAAGACGAAGACGAAGACCAAATGGTTTCTGTGGTTTGATCTTATATACCCTCTGTTACTGGCCATGTGGCTTGTGGAACTTTACTGGAACCAAAATGAAGTCCATAGTCACATGGGCCAATCCTGGTAACTCTTCAGGTATGCCTTTAGTTTCTTCCCGGGCCTCTGGCTTCTGATAAGGCCTTGAATGGGCTATTAAGCAAGCTATTGTCCTGCTGCCTCTCTGTCTGGGGTGTGTCTTCCACAGCACAGTTTGAAATACAGGGATATCAAAGATCTCCATAACTTTCCTCACACATATTACACATGAACACAAATATTACCATCTTATTCAGCATATTATAACCTTTTTGACAGTACCTGACATGGCGTGTCTTACATGAATTATTATGATTTTGACATATTAATGTCAAACCACACAAATGCCCCCCCCTCCTAATGCAGCCCGCGTGACACAGGTGATGGGTTCTCATAAATATTAATTATTTGTCAGAGTGGACTGTTTTTATAAACAGATTTGAGGTGTGTCAAGGAGCACCTACACCAGTGGGGAGAGACTCTGCTTTTCCTGAAGGGGTGGCCATCCACAGCAACAAGTAAGTGAAATAGATAATGCTTTGCCCATAGAATTTGCTCCCCCATCACAGGTGTTTCATGAAGTATGGAGGAGCCTGGGAAGTTCTGCACATTCCTTGTGTCTTCATGTTCATCTATCCCAACCACATGAACTTGCACTAGCTACCCCCTCTCTGGACTACACAGTCATAGATTGTTCAAGCTAGGACGATTGTGATCATCTAGTCTGAGCTCCTGCATAGCACAGGCAAGAGAATTTTTACCCTGCGATTGATGCATGAAGGCCGTATCTTCTGTCTGCAGTACCTCCCCTTCTGCTATGTATCTGCCTTTTAGACCATAAGCTTTTTGACAGGCATCCCCATGGCAAAGAGCCTGGTATTAAAGCATGGATTGAATAGTCCTGGACGGTGTGCTGAGCACATCACTGGCCCAAAGCCTAGGATTTTCAAAGGTGACTGTGGGAATTAGGTGCCCTGTTGAAATTCACATGAAGCCTGATTGACTTGCATTAGGATTTGCACTCCTAAGTCCTTTGGGCTCCCTTTGAAAGGGACTGAACTTCTGCCCCTGATACCATAACAACATGTGGAGAACTAGAAGAATTCTTCCACTGACTCCACCTCAAAGACTTTTCATAACAATGATGACACCACTCACAATTACCGCATCCCCAACAACAATCATAAGAAAAAAGAATCAGCTGCCTGGACACCACAAAGTGGATGAAACCACACCCTTGATCATTACATTGATTGCTTCAGAAAAAATATTGACTGAAATCCTTAACAAACATCACATCCACCGCCACCGCTCTCCAACACCAAGAGGACAGCTGGACAGTCGCTGAAATCTAACCACCGGAGAGCAATCAAACCAGCAGACAAAAGAGGCGCCATAATAGTCTTCAACCATGATGACTACGTTAATAAGGCCAACAGACTGCTCTCCAACTACTATAAAGAACTAAAAGAAGATCCCACACCACAATTTACCAAGGAATTTAAGGACATCGTCAAATCCGTCCCCAAACAACTCCAAGAGAAAAGCAACAAACTCATCACCCAAGAACCCAACTGAGGCACCTTCTAGATGCTTCTCAAGATATGCAAACAAGGGAGCCCAGGCAGACCCATCATATCTGGCCACGGCACTCTTACTGAAGGAATATGAGGACTCAGAGAAACCATCCTCAAGCCACTCACCACACAAAGGGCCAGCTTCCTCCAGGACACAACAGACTTCCTCCACAAACTTCTTAACATTAACAATCTCCCTCAGAACACCATCCTTGTGACCATGGATGCCACCTCCCTACACACCAATATCCCTCTCTCAATGACGGCACAGCTGCCTGCTTCAAATGTTTACAAGACAATGGACAACTCTCAGTTATCCACCCCGCACACATCCCCAAACTCATCCTCACCCATCACAATTTTACATTCGACAACAAACACTTTGCTAAACTCTTCATGGGCCACCGCGAAGAAGAATTTCTGGACAAATGCACTAGGAAACCAATGATACACCTGAGATACACTGTTGATATTTTCATCCTCTGGACAGACAACTTGAACTCCCTGATAGATTTCTATCACAACTTCAACCACCACCCATCAATTAAACTCTCTCTGGAACACTCCCACCTCAGCATCACTTCCTGGACACCACCCCCAAACACACCAAGAAATCTGTTATCAACAGCCAGAGACTCAAAATCATCTTCACACAACAAGGAACCTCTACCAGAGAGGCAGAGCAGAGCATGGAATGGGACACCCACATACCCCAATAGAACCCACTTCAATACAGAAATAAAAACCCTTCCAATCACACACCCCTAGCTGTCACCTACCACCCCGCACTGGAACCCATACAGGGTATCATCAAACAACTACAACCCATACTCAATAGGGATCCCATCCTGAAAGAAATCTTTCCAGAACCCACTCTTCTGGCCTTCAAACAACCCTTCAACCTCTCCAACCTCAACATAAGAAGCAAGCTCCCCACAGAGCAGGACACACCAACTCAAAGTGGCACCAGACACTGTCAGAACAACACATGCAAAACCTACAGACATATCTCCACTGCTACAATGATCAACACCACCCATGGGTCCTACACGTGCCTATCGCAACATCTGGTGTACTTCACCCGGTACGTTGAATGCCCCAATAACAATTGTGTGTGTGAAACCAGACCATCACGATGCCCTCAAATGAACTCACACAGGAAAATGACAAAAGACAAAAACACCCTATCCCCTGCGGGCAAACACTTTTCACAAAGCAATCACGGTATATCTGACCTCTCAGACCTCACCCTAAAAGGAACCCTGCAGAACACTCAAAAGATGAGCCTAGGGGCTTACGTTCATAACTCTGCTAGACACTAAGATCATGGCCTGAACAGAGATACTAGGCTTATGGAATATTACAACAATCTATAACCCACTAACAACCCAACCAGCTGCCTTTCCCTCTCTGTCCCTTCCTTTCCCCCATGACTGAAGAAGTGTTGATAGTCCACTTCACCTTGAAATACATGTTAACTCCTTATGCTAAAGGATCTGTTCCACCTTGTATTTAGCTTTGACACTCTCAGTACATTTGCCAGATGTGAAGAATAGCTCTGTGTGGCTTGAAACAGAAGTTGGTCCAATAAAAGATATTACCTCACCCACCTTGTCTCCAGTAAGGCAAACACTGTACTTCAAATGGCAGAGTCAGTTCCTCAACTGGTGTAGATCAGCTCCACTGAACTCAATGGAGCTATGCCAGTGTGCAACCACTGAGCATCTGACACAGATAGCTTGTTTTGTTCCAAGTGAGAACTGTTATCCGGGAGTCTCAAACAAGCAAGCAAGAGACTTAAATTCTCCTGATTATCGTCAACGCTAAATATCCCTCAGACAAAAAGGAACAAAAAAAAAGAGTTCTCTCTCTACATCAAAAATGAATATAGATCAGCAGAGAACGAAACAGCAGCCTCATTAGTGAGGCTTGCATGAATAGCCTCTAATTCCTGCAGTGGATTTGCACTCTCACACCCCTGCTTCTATCAGAAGGGCTTCACCCCAAACTCGCTGG
This sequence comes from Mesoclemmys tuberculata, assembly GCA_007922155.1. Taxonomy (NCBI): domain Eukaryota; kingdom Metazoa; phylum Chordata; order Testudines; family Chelidae; genus Mesoclemmys; species Mesoclemmys tuberculata. Next base: position 5,677,921 of record ML675627.1, on the reverse strand, counting down.
ATAGGCAGAACAAACGAAATACAGAGGCACAGATCTGCCTGTTCAAACCAGCTTGCTGCGCCATAATTGCAATCTGTCATCTTGGGGAAACAGACAGATTTGTTTAAATGCAGCCAGCCCCTGTAACGCCTGTCCCAAACAAACACAATCCTGTCTCAGAAGCTGTTGTGAAACAGTGCAATTTGTGTCTGTGGTCGAGTTTTATTAAAAGCTCTTCTTTTATAAATATGTGCCCCATAATTACTCTCAGAGCAGGCAGCCTCCTGGCTTTCCTCGGGACACAGCAGCAATGCTTTGGGGGTGACAAGATGACAGGAAAGCAGCTGAGATGCTATTTGTTGGTGAAGAGAATGAGGGGTCTTTGTTTTCCCCCTTTATAAATGACATCCCGTTGGCAGGGATTGAACTCTAGGAACCCTGAGATCCGAAAGTATCAGCCTTGATTGCTTGAGCTAAAAGACCAGCTTTCATACTTTGGAGGCGGTAATGAACTCATAAATCACTCACAAAACCTCATAAACCTCCCTCAGCCACTAGAGGGAGACAGACGCCCACTGGCACTAATGGGGGTTACAGAGCTGTAGAAAAATTAGAGCTGAAATAGTCTTGTGTGTCTGCCTCATAGGTCAGTGGTTCTCAACCAGGGGTGCAGTGGGGGTACGCAGACGTCTTTCAGGGGGTACATCAACTCATCTAGATACAGTATTTGCCTAATCTTATAACAGGTTATAGGAATAGACTCAATGTGAATAAAAAACTTAATTGTTGCTGTCGCTTCACTGCCTCCCAGAACGACAAGGTTCTCAAGTGAAAAACAGGTTCAAGTATTACACTGAAATGCAAGTATAATATTTATATTCCAATTTATCTGTTTTATAATTGTATGGTAAAAAGGAGAAAGTAAGCCATTTTTCAGGAACAGTGCGCTGTGACACTTTCGTATTTTTATGTCTGATTTTGTAAGCAAGTAGTAGTTTTTACATGAGGTTAAACTTGGGTATGCAAGACAAATCAGACTCCTGAAAGGGGTACAGAACCACTGTCATAGGCGTATGGGTCTGCCCTTCTAACTCTCCTCCCTGCCCCCCGCATTTAGCCCTTAAAGCAGCCCCCATTAGGCTTTACCTTACACTTTTTGCAGTTTACCCCAGATCACAAGTGGTTTCAAGCAGGGCTAATCTCCACTGCGGCAAGCCTTATCTTGTCTACAGTTGGGGTCTGTACTGGCACAGTGATGTCTGGGGCTGGCCTAGGATCCCAGCAATCCTCAGCATAAACAGTCTGTAAGGCATAGCTTAGGGGCCATGAGTATCTCTAAGGAAGTCTACACTGGTGTATGGTGGGCCCAATGCTTACCTCTGCCCTGTGGAATTTGAATCCTCCCCCAGTGCTGTGGAAAGCCTTTTCTGGAACAGCTATTTTGTTAAAAAGATCTTTTTCACCCGGCGAACAAGACAAATGGAGAGCAAGAGTCAACGTCACTAGCCAAACAGACACTGGCCTAGATTCACAGTAGGGTCGACGCTAGAGGAAGCCAGCCAAGACTTTTGGCCCATAGGTGGCTCTCTTTGCTCCAAGTCATGGCTCACTCAGCGCTCCAGCAGGGTGTTATTAGGTGGTGGCATACAAAAAACGAAGGCCTTGGATGCCTTACACACTCCCTAATGCATCGTGGAAGCAAGTGGCCAAATGCAGCCATGGCGTGAAGAGGAACGACGTCAGGGTGGAATCTGACTTGAGGTTTAACTCCCTCTCTCAGCCAAATTCCAGCATGGGTAATTACATTCCCACTTCTTAAACCATCCTTATGGTTTCAATTGGATGAAGCATTCCACATCCAGTCTCCCAAGACACTGGGTAGAGCTGCTGTGTATAAACAGCTGCTGATTTTCCTCCTGAGAGGTGGCTGCATTATAGTGGTGGATGAAGGGAGGTGATCTATTTGTGAGGTGCTCCAGGATGTTATGTGAAATCTTATTCTTCAGAACAGCTAGCAACCAAGATCCACCCCCCAATTCTCTCTTCAAAGTTTCCCGAACAGCCACAGCGGCAACCGAGACAACGCCAATCTTTCAAGCACTGTGTGCAGCGTACCTGGCCAGCAGTAACGAAGTTCAATACCACAGCAACGAGCAAGCAAAAAGACACAAATGTCAACAAATTAATGCTGCTGCTCCAGGACCCCTCTGTGCAACCCCTGCAAACAGCATGACTCTTTGTCCCCCTCTAGTGGTGAGCTGTTTCTGAGGGTGCTCTTGCCCTGGAGGTAAGGGACTGCCCTTTTGGCTCAAGAAGTAGAGGCCCATACATTTGTATGGGGAGTTCCCCAGTGCAATCCCCACGGACAGCCTAGCCTGGCGTGTTGTTCCAGCTGCAATTTGGATGCCCTGAGGTCACAGGCTGCTGCATCTTCACTGACTGGAGAACACTGCCTCTCTCACGGCAGTTTGGTACCAGTTTGCCGGCAATCACGGTTTCCTTCCTTAATTTTTTGGGCCCTTTGACGGTTATTCACACAGTAAAATCAGAGGGACTGCTCGTCTGAGGGACCGGGCTAGGGCACAGCCTGGCTCCTTGGAATTATTTAGGGAGGTTCCCCTCTCCCAAAGCAGGACCTGCGACTGACTGAAAACAACTTCTGCCACATGACATGACAGACGCCTTCTCTGCCACGCCAAGCGCAGGACGCCGCACAATCTCCAAAGCAGCATTGCTTTAGTGCTCCCTGCTCCCGACATGCAGCTCTGTGGCGGCTGCCAGATGAACAGAGTGCAGGGTCAGCACAGGGAGAGATAACGCACCCTCACCCCTGTAGGCTGCATCTTTCCTTCCCCATTGTTCCCTGTCTATCTATCTTAAGTACTTATATGGGCCCCATCTCCACCATGTCTGAGCACCTCACAACCCTGAAAGTATTTCTCCTCCTAACACCTCTGTGAGGCAGGGCAGTACCATTATCCCCATGGGACAGATAGGGAAACTGAGGCCCGGTCTACACTTACCTTTGCGATTTGGCGGCAGTCGACGGGAGATACGCAAGTGACGTAACTCACTTGCGTATCTCCCATTGACTTTGCAGCGTCTCCCCTGCGCACTGTACACGCTGCGCTGCGTTGAAGGGAACAGCGCTCCCTTCGACGCAGCGCTACGCCACTTACCGGGATGGTTTTCCTGCGTCGCTTGCTGGATCGACTGAGCGTGTCTATACAGACCGCTCAGTCAATCCAGAGCAATCGATGTGACGGCGGCGAATTTTCCGCCATCAGTGTAAACCCAGCCTGAGGTGCAGAGACTAGAGCTCAGATACTCAATGGTATTTAGGTGCCTATCACCCACTGATGCCTATGGGAGTTAGGTGCCTAGACCAAGATCCTCAGTGCTATGTAAGTGACTAAGCCAAAGTCACACAGGGACTTCAATTTGGGTCTCCCCGAGTGCCAGGCTAGTGACCCTAACCACTGGGCCATCCTTCCCCTCTTCCCTTGCTTTGCTCTGGTCTCTGTTTCCAGCTTCCCTTCATCCTCTCCCATTCTTCTCCTCCCCTCCTTTTCTGAAGTGTTTGCTGTCTTCCCTTTTTCTTTTAGTCTTTTTCTCCTCTTCTTGTCTCTCTCGTTACCTCACAAACCAGCTGTCCCTAGTTCTGTTTTCTTAAACAAGCATTTCAATCTCTCCTTCCAACCTCAGCTTTCCCCCTCTGGCTTCCGTTGCACTTACACTCCCTGCAACTCCCCTGTCGCTGCCTCACCTCTACACTGCATTGCGTATCTCCCTGGCTCCGTTCTCTCCTCAGTAAAGTCACAAGTCAGGCAGTAAGGGCCATTAGACCCCCCAACACCTCCTAGCACCAGCTTCCATGCTTCTTGGAATGCACTTGCTCCAAGGTTTTAAGAGGTGGGTATTTATTCCTTTCTCACTTAACTACTCTGACCTTAGCGAGAGGGGTTGAAAAAAGGAGAACAGAGAAGACCAACCAGAGAGGTGGAAATCCAGCCTCTTGCAAGTTCCCTCTGCCACACGATGTCTATTAGGTAGCTGGGGGAGATGTCAGTCTGAAGATATGCCCAAATGGATGCTGATAAAAGGAACATTTCTCTCTCGATCTTCAGCCTTCTCTGCGCTTTGGGTCACATCACAGACAGCATATTTTCCCGGCTGGCACTGAGCGCTATGTGTCAGGTGCCAGCCTGGATCAAAGCCACCCCCGTCAGATCAGGTGGGCCGTGAGTTAGTGAGGTTGGACGTGCAAGCGCTGGTTGTGTGACAGCTTTGGTTCCTGACATTTGGTGGAAGGCAGACTTTAATAAGGCCACCACCCACCTCTAGCGGGGGAGTCCTCAAGGAATAGCGATGCCTATTGTCAGAGAGGGAGAGAAAGGATAATTAAATGGCCAGTGACAGGCCCTGTGAAAAACATAGCACACAGAGACATCTCTGGGGAGAGAGCCCGTGGTGTCTGTATCTCTCTCCCCAGGTGTATTTAACGCCAGTCATACGTGCCTGACTGACAGAGGACTGGAGCCTCTAGCTATCCACTGAGCAGATACAACACAGGTGTTACGCTGAATCCCCTTTTATTGCTTGTATTCGGAGAGAGAGATCAGCACAGGATCACAGAGCCATGCAACACAGGGAGCGTCTTCATTGAACTTACCCTAAAAACCTGCCAGGACTACCTGAGCTATCCCCTAATAGTCTAAGGCTATTGCTACGGCAACAAGCTAAGCTCTGTTGCTACGGCAACCGAGGCAATTAGGCAAGACACAAAATACATGACAACGGGCATCAGCGAGACAAGCTTCATCCATACCGCCCTGTCCGTCTGCCCCGCCCTGGGGGACTCACGGCGGTGCAAAGGGCGTTCAGAGAATCATACAGTGGGAGGGGGCCTCAGGAGGCATCTAGTCCAACCCCCTGCTCACAGCAGGACTAACCTCAGCTAAACCACTCTCCGCAGCCCCGTCACTCCTTGGTCCCTGTGCTCTGGGTGCCAGTTCGTGCTAGCCGAGGCCTGACCAAGAACCCGTGCCCTACGAGCTGAGCCGAAACGCACCAGGCCACAAAGGAAGTTGGTGGCAGAGTAGGGAATTGAACCTGGTCTCCTCGCTCCCAGGCTAGTCCTCTAGTCCATTGGGCCAGCCTTGCCTCTTGTGCACGGCCCCATTACCCCACCCGACACCACTAAACGCTGCAGGCCTGCTTCTCCTTTCAGTTCTACAGAAGCCACCGTAAAGAAGCCAGTGGAGTTACACTGGTGTCAAACCAGTGTAGAGTGAGTGGGGAATCAGGGCCAATGGGGTTATACCGGTACAATTCTGGACTGAGCCTGGCCCCCTCTTTTGCGTAGGCTGGTGGCAGCAAAGCCAGTAAGCGTGAAATGCCTATTGCCTGCTGCATTCGGTGGCAGGGTTCTGTGGCAACCACCCTAAGAGATCAGCCCTGAGTTTTACCTGCTGTCTACGGGTGGCATCCAGTGGAAACTTGCCTTTAGCATATGCTGGGGTAACTCCCCTAGGGAAGCTCAGCTCAGAGACGCTCTGAGGCTGCACTGAGGGGAGCCTCTGGTAAAGAAGCCTGGGACCACTCCGTTACAACGCATAGGCTCAGCTCCCTGCACTGCAACCGTGGCTGCTCCGTTAAAGCCTCTTCGTAGGATCTGAGTTCCAATAAAGCTCCCGAGTGAACTCCAGGATACCAACCCCCCACCTCCCTTTATGTCCTCAGTAGCCTCAAGGGCGGGCGTGTCTGTTTGACACACACTCCTGCTCTGAGCGTGGAACAGATCCAGTTTCCTTTAGAACCACGCAGTGCGGGTCTGAGCAACGGTCAGATGGGCTGCCGAATGAGCTCTCATTCGCCTTCCTGGAGAGTAGTAGGTGAACTGGTGCACCCTCTCCCCATACAGACGTGTAGCATGGCACTCTATGGGCTGGCTGCCCAAGGTTTCTACTTCTTACCCTAGGCTAGGGGGCGCTGTGTGGGTCTGGATGAAACCTAGAACCGAGGCCCTGCCTATTTATGGTCAGGAAATGTTCTGTGTCACTTTCCACCAGGGCAGGGCTGGTTAATCTAGGCCTTCTGAGCAAATTTCAACTGGGGGTAGTCCCTAGTGATGGGCAAACCGCTAAAAAGTGCTGAGGTCCAGTGGAGTGTGGATTATTGCGGTAGAGCCTAGGAGTCCGTCATGGAACAGGACCCCACTGTGCTAGGTACTGTACAGATGCAGAACAGGATGGTCTCTGCCCCAAAGAGCTTACAAGGTAGGATAAGCATCCAAAAGATCAGATGCTGACCTGCTGCTTATCAGAGCCTCATGAGCCTGTAAAGTCGGGCTGGTAGTGCCGTAAGAAGAGATGGTGAAACCACCTGGATGATACAATAGGTCTTTCCCATCTCCCGTTTGGGCAATTCTATTTCTGGATGCAAAAACTGCTGTTAAAAACCATGTCAGATCATCACAAAAAGGCTGGTTTGAGCTCTAATGTACAAATGGGTGAAGATCTGGATGTTATTTTATCTGACTGTGCACACCCATGTCTGGTCATCACAGTCTACCTAAAACTCCCCCTAGAAATGTTCAGAGGAGAAGCTATTCTCCTTTCACCTCCATGGAGCCTGTTCTGTAATCTTACTAACACAAGATGTCTGCTGAGTTACACTCCAGAGGAGGCTGTATTTCAACGGCCCCTCTTCCCTTCTACTCTTCTGCCCTGTCCTCTCATCTCATTCCTTTCCATTTAGCTTATCCCCTCTGTCATAGGGCATCCCGGCCTGGAGCACCCTGCAGTGTCATCCCATGGCACAACAGGCACACCTGCCTCAGTTTCCCTCCTTCAGAGTCCCCGGCAACTCTCCGCAAACTTTCTTGCCTCAATAAATACCACTCGTCGGGCCAATTTGCTACCAAAACACAGTCCATTTATCACCCCAGTGCATGTAACGCCATCTAGTCCCTCCATATCTCACTCGAGCATCTTCCACCACATCTGAGCTCTTCCTCAGTCCTGTCCTATCCAGCCGGCAAGACAGCCACCACAACCTTTCCATCTGGACTGCCACTCTTCCCAGTAGTAGGAACTCCCACAGCCTCTCTTCTGGGAGATGCTTCTGATCAGGGGGAGCATCCCTCACTCCCCTCCCGCTAATCTTTTGTCTCAGCCAGGCCAACAGGTAGGCCCTGCTACTGGTGCCCTGCTCCCACGCTCCAACCTCCATCTGAATGTCACTTCTTTTTGTAATGATGAAGGACGTTAGTCCTGCCAGAACTCCGAATGCAGGGAATTTGTTTTGTGAACTGTCGGGGTTTCTTTATTGCCATCAGAGATGTGGTCTGACTTCTAGTGCTTCCTTGTTTTATGATCATCCATATTGAAAGCTCCCTAGATTTATGCATCATAAATGGTAAGTGCTTTGTTCTTTAGGTTATGTGCTTAGGATCCATATGGCCCAGTTGTGCCTGCTTGTAAAGTTTAAGGGCATTTGGGGAAGAAGTCAGAGAATGCTCTTCCCTTGTGTTTTAGTCTAATTTTTCCAGTAAGTAACTTTCCTGAATCCCTGATTCTTTGGCTCTGAATTGGATGGTGCTCTGACCTGTTTGGCTGAAGTCTCCAGATACTTGGGTAAGGGATATTTGGGATGGATTACTTACATGAGCTGACTCAGAGTCTGCTCTTCAGGGTGTGTTCATCCCTTAATATTGGCTAAATGGACCTTTTTTCATAACATAAATAAATGCATTTCATTTTGCGACGGGTAAAATCTCAGTAGGAGTGGAGAGGCTGGCTTGAGAATAGGCATGAAATGGATGAGGACTCAGAAACACCTGAGATACCAAGCTCCTTATTTTAAATCAGTCTGTAATGATAAAGAAGAATGGCACAGATGTCTAGGAACTGATGTTGAATATTAATAAAGGCTCAGATCCTCCAAACTATTTTGGTGCCTAACTGCCAATAAATCAGTGGGAGTTAGGGGCCTAAGGTACCTTTGAAGATCTGGATGAAAGAGCTGGTGAGGTAGTAGTGGGAAAGTGTGATCATACACAGTATAAATCAGCCATCTAGGCTATACGACATGAGAGAACATTAAGGGAATTAACTAACCACCTTTTTTACGCCATTAACTGGCAATATTTCTGAAATACCATGGAGAATTGGAGTGGTACTGGAAGGATGGAGAAAAGCAAATGCAATACATGTGGGAAATAGGAAAAAAATATGGCCTATGAAAAAAGGAAGAGCAATCCTGGCAATTCTAACCCTATAAATGATAGAACAAACACTGAGAAAAATCACTAGATACCTAGTGGATTTTTTTTTTAAAGCGAAAATCCACCCATAAGCCATATGCTTGGGTTTATAAAGAGTAAATCTTTCCAGACAAATCTGTTTGTTATTTTTAGCATAAACTACTAATGGATAAAAGGTTCATGGGATTTTATTAAGGAAGTTGAAACCCTTCTCTCACAATAAATTCAAATATGCATAGCTTAGCCAAGCAATAATGAAGAGAGGTTGGGGTGTGGAATACAACAGGCTACATATCTTGGAAGGATGTAAACACGAAGGAGTGCAAACACAAAGGAGACAAGGGAATGATCCTAGGTGACTCAAGGGGGGTATAACCAGACATTAAGGGATGAAAATGAGACTGTGAAAATTTAGCCTGGGTATCAGGGAAAAAAAATCCTGACAGTGAGATCCCCCAGGTTGTGAACAGTTTCCCAAGGGAGGTACTAAGGAGTTGCATGTGACAACTAGAGCAATTGAGGGAATGACATGATTTAGTTATTTAGGGTCTGACCCAAAAACCCATTGGCTTCCATTGGAAAGGCTCCCATGGCTTTGCATGAGTTACAACTCAAAATCCATGGAGACCTTTTCTAATGTATCTTATCCATCTCAGTGAGAATATTGCGTGATCATCAGAGAAGGGGGCGGTTGGCCCATGAGCAAAGCTCTCTGTTAAAATGTGGTCCACGCTATAAAAAGATTTGAGAACGTTTCAGCCCCCCAATTCATTCACACAGTTACTTTGACTGCAGCAGGGGGCCTGGGTCATTTGCAGGTTTAAACTAGCGTCAATGACAGATTCTCTGTAACGAAGTCTTTAAATTGGGATTTGAGGACGTCAGTAACTCAGACAGAGGTTAGGGGTCTAATATAGGAATGGGTGGGCGAGGTTCTGTGGCCTACCATGTGTCAGAGGTCAGACTAGATGATCATGATGGTCCCTTCTGACCTTAGAGTCTATCAGCTACTCTCAGTGAGTTTCCCACAACCATACATGCCTCCATGCAGCAAGCTGTGTATGAACACTTGGATCTTTACCCCAAGTCCATTGATGCCAATGGGAGTCTCTCCATTGATATCAAAGGACATTGGATCCGACTAGCTACTTCAACTCCTCTGACGAGTGCCACACAATTCCAAGGCCAGAAGGAAGCACTGGGACCATCTAGTCTGACCTCCTGTATGGCACAGCCAGAGAACCTCCCCACAATAATTCCTAGAGCAGATCGTAATGAGGCAGGCTGCGCGCCAGCACTTGGATCCTTACCCTAAATTCACTGCTGTCTCTGTAGGACTCACAAGGACTTCGAGAGGCTGTGGACTGGAATTGGGTGAAATTTTGCAGACAAAACCTTTTTGTGGTCAAAAATGCAGATTTCAGCGACCCTGAAACGTTTCACGGATTCTTTGTGTGTTTGCTGAATTGTTCATGACAGGAAAAACCCTTCTGAAAAACTCAAAACGCTCCTCTTTGTATTTTGAAAATGAAACATTTCAATTTTTCAGTTCAAAACTGCTGTTTGTTTTGACATTTTCTTCAATTCTATTTAAAAACCTAAATGTTAAACTATCAAAATCTAAATGAAACGTTTCATTGGAGGTCAAGCATTTTGTTCTACCTGATTTTTTTTCCCCAACTTTTTTTTTGGTGGAATCAAAAAGTGTTGTTCAATATGAAATGATCTTTTTTTTCTTTTGGAATTGCCATTGAACCAAAAATCTATTATTTGGCCACCTTGAACCAGAAAGACTCCCAAAGACTTCATTTGGCTTTGGACCAGGTCTTTAGGTGCTTTGTATCTCACAGCACCAGCCCCTTTGTAGGATGCCTGCAAGAGGCTATGATGTAATATCTCAGCACACACTGCAAAAGGAAAAGCAGAGGCTCCAATTCAAGCACATTTTAAAAACGTGTGTGTTCAAGGAAAGGACTTTTTAATGGTTTAATAACAAATATTACAAGATATTTTTCTCCATACCCAGCGCCTGCTGAGCCATCACGCTGGGCCCATATTTATGGCACTGTAAAACAGAAAGAAGGCAACAGCTCTAGGAATACTAATAGCCTTAAGTTTATTACACTAAGGCTGAGTGCTTCATTTTAATTGCATGGAAACATTTAATTTGTTAGATGAGGTGTCATGTAGTTTTCCTCAGGCACCAGTAACTCATATCCACACTGGGACAATCTAACAAACGAAGGGAGGCTATAAAATTACATGGATTTTTCTGTTTCTTTCCCTTTTTTGTGGGCAGGTTCTTCTGTTTGGTAAAGTTAAATACCAATGGCTGCTGCTAGTGCTGGGAGAAACAATTGGGTACTCCCCTAGAATGGGGCTCCCCAAGACAAGACCGAATCAGGAAGGCACAATCTTAGACTGTAAGCTCTTTGGGGCAAGGACCATAGTGTTATTGGTGGTTGATACAGCCAGACCCAGACCAATGACACTCTACTGTATATGTAACTCACTAAGCAGGCTGTTCCTCCACTGTTCTTGGTGAGTTCACATAGGAGCCTATGATTGCTATCACCTCATGGTTTACTATTTCAGTTCCAGTAGTAGAGAACTAATTATTTGAATACGGAAGGCTGCAGGTTCAAAGCACAAAAGAGGGAAATAATTATGAAACAGATTTTCAAACCAGCTCCCTTCCCCATAGCTTCTCCTATCCTTTTTTCAGTGGCAATATTTAAAAAAAGAGAAAAAACACAAACAAAAATTCAGGGAAGGAGGGAATCAGCTTCTTGTAGAAACAGAAAATTAAAAAAAAAATGAAGAGTTTGCTTGTGAACATTTCCATTTTGGGGAGGAAAAATGCCATTTCTCTAGAATTCCCCTTCAACTCCCCCATTTTCCAGTAAGCCCCAGTGTTAATAACTGCACAGGAGCAAAGCAATGGAGAATCAATCCCTGTGTGAATAAAGGCAATGCAATCTGGCCTGCTGTACTGAGCTAAACACAGAAGGCATTCAAATAATAGTAAAAATGGCCTGTGTTTCCTGGGCTGTGGAGCAGCTCCAGCAAGCCAGGAATTTCAGAGACGAGCATGGCACGAATACCTGAATCAGACTGAATATCATCCCATCTCACCTGTCTCCAATGCGTGGTTTCAGTGACTCATGTTAGATTGTGGCATGCACACATATAAGATGTGTTAGAAAAACTGACATTAGAAAAACTCATACTGGAAAGCAGAGGTGATTCAGTGAGTATTCAGAGTATTCAGTGGGACAATTTCCCCGGAGGACCCTATTCATTTGAACTCTTTAAACTGAGAATAGACGTCTTTCTGAAAGATGCACTCTAGTGCAACCACCACCCGTGGGAATCAGTGAAGTCACTGGCGTAGGAGGTAAGAATCATTCCTTCTACTGCAGGAGTCATTGGGTGCATTCGCCAGACTGTGCTAGGCAGGGGGTCAGACTAGATCAATGAATGAGAGTCAGTCCTCGGTAGTCCAGGACCAAATTAGCAATCAACATTCTCAAAAGAGCCACAGTAATGTGAATTTATTGTTTAATTTACCATGGGACTATTCATATTTAAACAGTGTGCCAGGGGAAATATTTAGATCTTTTAGATATATATATTATTCTCACAACAAATAAATTAATAACTTAGTGCAAGTTGGTAAGTGAATGGGTTAATAAGACAGTAAAAACATCCTGATGGGTTAATAATTACATCACACAGTGCTTTAGCATCGTGTGCTGCAAAGAGCACCGGGGGACACATTAAAAAGCCACTTGTGGCTCTCAAGCTGCAGTCTGAGTGTCACCGGACCAGATGAGCATAATGGCCCCTTTTGGCCTGACAGTTAATATTCTGAACTAGACACTCTACCTGTATCAAAGCATGAGTCCCCCACTATCTGGATGCACAATTTCCAGCAGCATGTTAGTGAAAAGCCTGGGGAAGGCCCAAAGAATCCAGCCAGTTATCTTGAGAAATATTGCCTCCAGGAAGTTGGAGATTGTACATGATTAACGCACACAGGTCTGGTATATTCCTGAGTACACCCCCTGCGTTGTCTGTCAAGGCAGTTGAAGGGAAATTTGAGCAACCCAGTGCTGGACACTAATGTCAGTGTTCTAATCTACCGTAGGTTTTTCCCTTTGCTAAATGTCAGCGCTGAGGTTGTCAGCCCATCACGCTCTTCACTCCATCAAATGCCAATGGAAGCTTTTTATAGAAAGTTTGCAGGAGGTGTCTGCTGGAAAACACACAGAGTGCAGGAGGCAAGTCACATAAAGACAGAGAGAGGGACAGAGATGGGACTGACACTGGAATGCCTCAAGAAAGAGGTTGGTCTTCTGAGGGGAAATTTGGATAGGTCTTCTGAGGGGAAATGTGTGGATTGCTTTTAACTAGAACTGTGGCAAGTGAACGCTACAAAGGATTTTTCATCCGTGTTCAGTAGCGTGTTAAAAAAGTTCTCTTCATCTGTGTCGATGCCCCTTTGTGTGTGTCTTTTCTGAGATTAGCTTAATCAATGTGTTTACTAGGAAGAATATCCATTAAAAGTTGTTGTTTGCAACAGATATTACAGAACATTCCTCCAATAGGTGAGTGGCAGACACCATCAATTTGGCTGATTTAATCAACCCTCTCTGCACACATGCACCTCATACATCATTTGAAGCTTATCATGTCCACTTTCAGAGGAGATATAATGTGGAGCTGTCAAGTGATGCTGTTACCATAGAAATGGGGATAAACAATGACACCATCAACATGGTAAAGTGTCCACTTTGAAATATTGGCATTTGTTTCTATTAGTTTAATGACTGACTATTATTTCTAGACATAAAATTGGATTTCTTTGTGACCTCAAAGCTTCACAACAATCAAAAGGGTGAAACAAAATCTACTAATACATTTGCACAGTACCATTGAAATGTAATAGTGCTGGTGACATTTCCAATCAACATCATCATCTTGTTCATCATTAAGATATCTGTCAAGAGTGCACGTGTTATCACAGTCTTCATTGCCTTGGAACATATCCTGTTCTGTGTAGGGAAGATTGTTCTGACTAGAGGCGCAGTTGATTGTGCAGCGACCGCTACTGGTACAGGCACAAATATAATCTTGTAGATGTTCAGCTACCATTAGGTCCTTGAAAATTATGGGAAGTAGCTCATTATCCACATTTTTCCATCCGTGTTGCAATGGTGATGCAATATCTGGTTGACTTATGAGCAAAGACATCCAAAACTACATTTGCCAACATGCTCTTTTGACATGGTCTTCAAAACTCTCTCCACATGGTGAGAGTTTGGCCAGTGACTTGTCCTTTTTGATAGCTAGACTGAGGCGCAAGCAATTCAGTTCTCTGTGGGTCTCCTTTCCTTCTTGCTCTGGTCAGCTAGCACTGTTACCAACTTCTTTGTTGCAGAAATTGTGGCTTTTCCATCACTCTCCCCCAATTTGGCAAGAACTCTGAAGCAGTAAGCTCCCTTTATTTTGACAACACCAACAGATTTTTCCCCCCCAGTACCAAATATGGATGACAGAAGAGTCACATCTTGTTAATGTGTGTACAGCAGGAGGCATGCTGCAGAAGTCAGGAGTGAAGGCATCAAAAATTGCACGCACAAGTAGAAGAAATGCTTGTCATTTATGCTGGTTATGGTGCCTGTTTCAAGCCATGCATTATCTATATGTTCCGTTTTTGGAAATTAATGAAGAGCAAGGACATCTGTAGCAGGTGACCTAATTACCATGGTTCCTTTGACAGCAAGAGACCCAAAAGCCAGATTGGCACATACAGCATAGTGTAGCATCCTTGTATCTGCTTCCTCCTGATTACTGTACAAGCTTTGAGCCTCTTTAACACTTTTTGATGGACATTGCTACTTCAACACTGGAAAAGCCAGAGGCACAGTGTGGGCTGGGTGAACTCCTATACTCAGCTGCATCTTGAACCACATATGCAGAGGAATTTTACAAATGACTGCTTGTTGGATGCCATGTTTAGAAGCTTTTTCCATGGAGGCACAGGGCATTCACCAACCACCAGATATTTCTTACGTCCAACCTTAGCTCTTGTTCGGTGTAGTCTTTCTGCAACTTTCACAGAGTTACTGTTGTCATTTCCGTCAAAGACTTCAGTTACAGAATTAGCTTTGTCAAATCCTCTTAGGACCTGCCTCAAGTACTCAGTAGCCAGTTCATCAAGTGTGTCTCCAGTCATCATTCGCACGACAACCATGGCATCTCTGATGTACACTATGGTTTCTTTGTGGTATGCCCTCAACTTATGGATTCCATCAGCTTGAGTTTCCAAATGATGCCCTAATTCATCTTTGTCTGTTCTTCTCATAGGTTCATTAGCATAGAAAAGAGACATAGGAACAAGTCCTCTTTTGGCATGCCACGGACAAGGCTGGTCCGTTGTCTCTTACTACCAGGTTATCAAGGAAGGGCATGAGTATACTAATCTAAAATACTTTACAGTATATAATACCACATGTATTTCTAGAACAGTATTATAGTCTTTGTGATTTTGATTGATTTTTACCCATTTGATTATTACTCCATTTTACCTCACAAGGCCACCCTTTCTCTCTCAAATTCTACATCTCACAAACTTCTTATGAATAAACTAAAGACTGAGAAATATTCACAAGGTCACCAGCAATTCACTAGGAATAATGGGCCATTCTGAGAAAATCGTAAGCTGCTTGCAGACAACTCATGAACAGAAAGAGGCGAAACAAACAAATTAGTCACTGAAAATCCTTTCAGCTGGGTTTATTAATGTAATGCAATTGTTCTATTTGTTCTAATTGTTCCTGAGAGAGATGTGATCGTATGATGTGCACGGAGAACGTAGAAAAACTCAGCAGCCAAGATTTTCAAAAAGAGGCACCAAAAGTTAGGCTCCTAAAATCTATGTTTAGGCACCTAAGTGGCCTGATTTTCAAAATTACTGCGTCCCCAGTAGCTCCCATTAACTTCACTGGGGTCTTTTGGATGTTCAAAATCAAGCCTCTTAAGCCCCAGGTCAGGAAGGGATCCCTACTCTGAATAGCATTTAAGCACCTTAGTTCTTTAGAACTCCATGGAACTTAAGCATATGCTTAAAATTAAGCACACACTTGAGTGGTAGCCTGAATAGGGATGGATTTACGCATGTGCTAAAGTGTTTTCCTAAATCATAGCCTTGGCTAGGTGCCTGAAGAAGTCTTTTAGAACTTAACTGGAGGCACCCACTTTTGAAAATCTTGACCAATAGGCCAAATTCATCCTTGCAAAGAACTTCATCACTACACA
Organism: Mesoclemmys tuberculata; assembly: GCA_007922155.1. Lineage (NCBI taxonomy): Eukaryota > Metazoa > Chordata > Testudines > Chelidae > Mesoclemmys > Mesoclemmys tuberculata. The sequence continues at coordinate 5,662,353 of ML675627.1, read as the reverse complement.
GGATTTACACTAAGGAAGAATTTGGACTGATGTGACAAAAGATATACAGGGATTTGTGGGATTGGGTTTTTTAAGGAAGAGACAAAGCTACTTGGTGTCCACTTTGAATTTCAGGCAAACACTTAGCGGATCATTTTCCTTCCCTGAATGTGCAGTACAATTCCTAATAACAAGTTAAATTGCTATAAATTAAAGTTAAATGTCAAAACGATAGAGAGGTGCAGAAATGCAGAAGGCAATCTCTGTGCAATTGGGGCTGTTATAGAGTTGGTTTTATCCACTTTGCTTGCATATGAAGAGCTTTTCCTGGAAAGGGTAAAAAAAACCTCTACATACTTAAAAGATTCCCCACTTCCCCCCATTGAATATGCTGTCATGAGTTCTCATTTCTAACGACCAACAGAGCAGGAATCGTTATTAGTCATCCCTCGTGTTTGTAATACGGCTCTAGAAGAACTTTTTCTTCTCAGTGTACAAACTATGACCCAGCCAAGCAAAGGAAAAATGTAGGGAACATTTCCAAATGGTGTGATCTATTAAACTGTGGAAAGGAAGTGGTGAAGTCTCTACTTCTTATGTTATTTCAAACTAGTTTAGAAAAAGAACATCCAGGGAAAAATTGAATATTGGTCAATTTAGATAGATGGTCCAATATGAGCAAGTAGGGAAAAAAGCACCGGGTTGGTGGGCAGAAGACCTTGATTCTATTTCTTTTTAAAAGATCTGCTCCTGCGCATACAGCAGCCTGGACTTGATGCAGAAATTACTGGGTGAGGTTCTATGGCCTGGGTTATGCAGGAACTCAGAGTGGATGATTGCAATGGTCCCTTCTGGACTTCAAATCTATGAAACAAACCTCCCATCACCTCTGACAGGTAAATATTTTCCCTGGCATTCACTATGTTTGACGTCCAATCGCTAATAACATTTGCAGTGAAAACTGAAACAAAAAAAAGTCATTTAGCATATCTGCTGTTTCCACATTTTCTGTTCTTGTTCCCCCTCCCCCGCATGGAGTAAAAGGCCTATCCTGTCCTTGGTCTGCTTCTTGCTTCTAATGTATTTGTAGAATGTTTTCTTGTTTCGTGCCTTGGCCTTTCTAATTTTGTCCCTACATATTTGTGTTATTTCTTTATATACATTCTTTGTAATTTCACCTAATTTTCACTTTTTGTAAGACTCTTTTTGGAGTTTCAGATAATTGAAGATCTCCTGGTTAAGCTAGGGCGATCTGTTGCCATCCTTACTATCTTTCCTGTGCAGTGGGATCGTTTGCTCTTGTGCCCTTAATAACGTCTTTTTGAAAAACTGCAACTCTCTTGACTGTTTTTCCCCTTAGACTTGCTTCCCATGGGATCTTACCTACCAACTCCCTGAGATTGCTAAAGTCTGCCTTCTTGAAATCCATTATCTTTATTGTGCTGTTTTCCCTTCTACCTTTCCTTAGAATCATTAATTCTACCATTTCATGATCACTTTCACCTAAGCTGCCTTCCACCTGTAAATTCTCAACCAGTTCCTCCCTGTTCATCAAAATCAAATCGAGGACAGACTCTCCACTAGTAGCTTTCTCCACCTTCTGAAATAAAAAATTGTCTCCAATACATTCCAAGAACGTGTTTGATAACCTGTGCCCTGCCATATTATTTTCCCAACAGATGTCTGGGTAGCTGAAGTCCCCCATCACCACCAACTCCTGTGCTGTAGATAATTTTGTTAGTCATTTTAAACAAAAAAAAGCTTCATCCATTTCTTCTTCCGGGTTAGGTGGTTTGTAGTAGACTCCTACCATGACATCACCCTTGTTTTTTACCCCTTTTATCCTCAACAAGTCTGACTCCTATTTCCATTTTAACCTAGTCCATGTGTATACATTTTTAATATATAAGGCAACACCTCCTCCCTTTTTCCCCACCTGTCATGTCACCAAGGAGCAGCACTTTCTTTTTACATGAACAATAATTTGTAGCAGACAAAAACACCATTTGATATTACTGTAGGTGGGACTAACTCAGTAAAGCTGTCAATCCTAGTGCTACAGGGTTAAAAATGATCCCTACCTGAGGTCAGCAACAGCATAAATTACTTGTGCCAAGTACATCTGTAACCCACAGGAAGATCCAGGTTTCTGGATCTAGAACCTTTGGGGTCCATTTGGCTCAAACACAGCACATATTCTGGAACTGTTGCAGACGTCTTTATTTGCTTCCCCTGGTGGTTCTAGAAAGAGGGCTTTGAGCAGTGGGTTGGACTAGATACCTCCTGAGGTCCCTTCCACCTCTAATCTTCTATGATTCTAATGCCTTTCGAACAAGACTCTCTATTGTTTTCATAGTTCAGGCACACATCCACTTTACAGTGCTATAGAAAACAAAAATTCCTATATGCCAATCTCTCACTCCCAAGTCCTCTCCACTCTGAGAGCTCTTTGGAGTTTGGTCAGTCCTTCCAGGGGTCACAGGTCCTTTGTGCACCCCTCTCCTCCCGCTCAACCTCCAGGTTCTGGTCAGGGTCCTCACTTTCTCGTCTCGTCTGATGGTCAAAAGGTTCCCCCCAAAGAGCAAGTCCCTTTTTAACAGCAGCTCCTAACGCTTCTTCTTTTCTACTGGGGATGTGTTGTTGCTCCAGCCCTAACCCCTGCATCCAGTCGAGGAGAATCAGGTTGGCCACACACTTTAGCATCCCATTGTTCTACAGGGAAGAGTCATTCAAAGGTAGTGACCTTTCTTAGGTGATTATATGGCACCCACTAGCATAGTATCAGAGTGCCTCAACATCTCTAATGTACAAGCAGGGCAGTGCTATTATCCCCATCGAACAAATGGGGAACCAAGGCACAGGGAGACTAAGTGCCCACGGTGGTACAAGAAGTTGGTAGTAGAACAGGGACTTGAACCAAGGGTTTTTAAGTCCTAAATAGGGTCCTAAGCACTCAACCATCCTTTCGCTAACAGTGGCTTGATTATCCAGTATCTGGACGGGGTTTGTGAGACCAGTCATTGCTAGAAAAAGGCTGATTCGATATACACCAAGGGTTTGAGTTAAACACAGAGTTCATAAAATTAATCAGAATTCGTAAGTTTTATATAGACAGTGTAACGGGGTCAGGCCTAGCGGCTATGCAAGGGTCCTCCTATTTGA
>ML675627.1:5426539-5654558 GCA_007922155.1 Mesoclemmys tuberculata | reverse complement strand
GGGGTGCAGTGTGTGAAGGGGGGTCAACAAAACTGGGGAGAGTCAATTAAGGGGGGGGCTGCTGGAGCACATGGGGGCTACAGCAGTGGGGGAGGGTCAGGGTCCCCCAAATGTGGGGCCCGGGCAGGGAGGGGGCAGCAGGGGAGGGGCAGGGGAGAAGAAGGGGCAGGGTGCCCCCAAACACAGGGGGCTGAGTAGGGGGCAGTAGCAAAAGGGGAAGGGGGTAGAGGTAGCCAACCAAGTAAAATGAAAGGGAGGGGGCCCAGCTGGTGCTGGCCCTGGAAGCAACTGCAGGGGGAAGGTGGAAAAGGAGGCTGGGGGGGGGTGGTGGTGGGAAAGATAGAGAAACCACACACACTCACCCCTCCCTCCCTCCCAGATGGGAGGGAGGCTCCCCAGCCAAGCCCTGCAGCAGGGGCAGCAAGGGCAGCAAGCAGTAGGGTCCCCCCACAAAGAAAGGCAGCTGCAAAAGAAAAAAGGGGGACCAGACCAGACCAGGGGGGGGCTATGCAAGGGTCCTGGAAGGCAGATATGTTAGCCCCAGACTTAGCCGAGCCTTATGTCCTGGGTGACTCAGCAGGGGCCTGATTGGGCAGTTGGGCCAGCTGGGGCTGCTGAACCAGTTAGGCCAGCTGGGGCTGCTCAACCAATTAGGCCAGCTGAGGCCAATCAGGAAGCCCCGCCCCAAACACTCAAAAAGCCTGCCTCAGCAGACAGACAGTGTGGGTTGTGGAGTGAGGAGCTTGGAGAGAGAAGGTGTGGAGGTCAGAGATTGGAGTTACAGGTTGGAGGGTTCGCAGAGAGAGAGCCAACAAGGGGGGAGTTGGCAGAGTGGGGTTCGGGCTGGCCGCCCGCGGCGGGCAGGCTGCTGCCTGCAGCCTACAGAGGCGTGGGGCTTCGCCTGCCGTTTCCCCAGCACTTCGGGGCAGATCGGGCCCATTCCCTCCCCGAAGCCTCCCCGGCTGCACCACCGGCCGAGCCGGGCAAGCACGAGACCCACGGGGGGTGGACTACCTCTTTCCCCCCGCTACCACCCTACCACAACAGACAGATTCTCCAAACTGTCATAGCTGGGTATACTCTTTTCTGTGATGCAATCAGGGTGTCCAAGACAGGACACTAGCGTAAACAGACCATCGGTCTAGTCTGGTATAATGGTTCTTATTTGTCTAATCCTGCTACCCTGGAAATCAATGGGAATTGTGCCATTAACTTCGATGAGAGCAGGATTAGGCACTAAATTCTTAACACCCAGGGCCTGTTGTGAGTTCTTCCTCCAAATGAACTGTTCAAAGACTAACAGCAGGGGACTCCGCAAAGGAGTTGGGCACTGAAGAACTAGCTGAATCCATCATGCAATGTGGCAGGAACATAGTTCCACTCCAACAACAGCCTGGACCAAGAATACAACCCAGACGTGATGCTAATGATGGGAAACCTCCCAGAAAAGGAGAGGAGAAGTTGAAAGTTGAACACAGGAGAAGGCTGCTGTTCCTTGTCCATCTCAAGGAGCAAGCACTCTGTTAACATCACCATCAGTCACTGGGTGGAACCTTTCCAGATGTATCTCATACTGTGAATCAGTCCCACCCAATGCATTTATAATAGGTACATGAGATGACCTCCCATTCTGGTTTCCTTCTAGACTTTTCTCCCTCCAACTAACGTACTCACTTATGAAAAACATGAAGCTATCTGCCAATAAACTACCTCATCTACTGGTGAAGCAGCTACTGCCTCAGTTTCCCCACCAGCTGTGCCTGGATTTCCCTCTCCATTAATAGATTAGTTTAATTTAGCCCTGTGGCTAAGTCAGGAAAACTCCATCCCTTCCAAGGTAAACAAGAGTCCAAACAAGCAATGGCTCCAGCAAGCCATTCTCCACCATCTCCAGGTCACAGCTTTCCCTTGAGGGTCTGGGCAATTTTCCCATCTTGATGCCAGGGGATGAAGAGGTGGGCCTCCTTCCATCACTCTACACTTGAAGCCGAAACCCTGGGCCTTTAGCAGGAAGGAGATATTTGATCTAGGCTTCCTGTAAGCTCTGTTTCAACACTCATGGTCACTTCCTTCACCCAGAATGAAACGTCTCCAAGTAAGCCCATCAAAATACACATCCATCCTTCACCAATATCTCAGTTCCCTCTGTAAATATAGAATCATAGACGATTAGGGTTAGAAGGGACCTCAGGCAGTATCTAGTCTAACCCGCTGCTCAAAGCAGGACCAACCTCAGCTAAATCATCCCAGCCAGGGCTTTGTCAAGCTGGGCCTTAAAAACTTCTAAGAACAGAGATTCCATCACTTCCCTAGGTAACCCATTCCAGTGCTTCACCACCCTCTTAGTGAAAAGGTTGTTCCTAATACCCAAACTAGATGTCCCCCACTGCAACTTGAGACCGTTGCTCCTTGTTCTGTCATCTGTCACTACTGAGAACAGCCTAGCTCCATCCTCCCTGGAACCCCCTTCAGGTAGTTGAAGGCGGCTATCAAATCCCCCCTCATTCTTCTCTTCTGCAGACTAAACAAGGCTAGTTCCCTCAGCCTCTCCTCATAAGTCTTGTGCTCCAGCCCCTAATCATGTGTGTTGCCCTCCACTGGTCTCTTCCCAATTTATCCACATCCTTTTTGCAGTGGGGCGCCTAACACTGGACTCAATACTCCAGGATTCAGCCTCACCAATGCTGAATAGAGGGAAATAATCAGTTCCCTCAATCTGCTGGTAATGCTCCTATTAATGCACCCCACTGTACCGTTAGCCTTCTTGGCAATAAGGGCACACTGTTGACTCAGACACCTTTCGTTACCTCTCAGGCTCCATCCCAGACCCATTTTGGAGAGACTCACCAGCTATTAGTGTTTCCCTGGCTTCCCTCTACCCAGGGAACTTGGATTAGATGAGCCAGGGGTCGAATCCACAATGACAGTTCCTATAGTCCCTAGATGCACCGGCATTCTGTGTGATAGCTACTGCAAAAAAGCCCCACTAAATAAACACCATTGCCCCAGAAGTTGAGCCTCAAGATGTCTCTGCTATGATTATTCATGATGGTTAAACTCTTTGGCTGGCCAGACAGAGCCTTATTCTGCTTTCAGCAATTTGTAGCATGCACGTTTTAGGTCGGGTTTTTTTTACTGGTGCTTATAACGGGAATAAATACAGGATTCCAATATAAGCTACACTACAGAAAATTCCGATAGACATCACCCAGAAGGATTGATTGAAACAGGCAATTTAGTAGCAAGCTGCAAAGTTCTTCGCTGAATCAGTGACTCATGATGTCCTGTAACACACACACTAAAACATCATAATGATCTATCACTATGATTCCTGCCCTAAATCTTCCCGGTGAGAGGAAAGGAGTTTGCCCAGAGAGGGCAGCAGGAATCACGATCACTGCCATGCGAAAGCAGGTATCGGACTTGTCCCCGGCAACCTGCAGCAGATCCACGTGGTGAGATTCCACATATTCTTCAGCCCTATTACTGCTGCCGTCCACCAAGAAATGCCTGCTCCCGCTCTCATCACCATCCAGAGGAGTTTTGTAGAGCTAGTAAAAAACAGCTTATGATCTTTTTGGGCAGGTTTTTTAAAAACATTTCCCCTTAATTTCCCATCAAGTCAGGATAGCGAAGTCCAAAGCTGACTGGGCAGAGCTACAAAGGGATCTCCCAAAACTGGGTGACTGGGCAAAAATGGCAGATGAAATTCAGTGTTGATAAACGCAAAGTAATGCACTTTGGAAAACAATCTCAACTATACATACAAAATGATTGGGTCTATGTTAGCTGTTACCACAAAAGAAAGATCTTGGAGACAGCATGGATGGTTCATTGAAAACATTTGCTGTACGTGCAGTGGCAGTCAAAAAAGCTATTAGAATGTTGGGAATCGTTAGGAAATAGATAGATAATAAGAGTAAATATCATAATGCCACTATATAAATCCATGGTACGCCTGCACCTTGAATACAGCGTGCAGTTCTGATAGCCCCATCTCAAAAAAGATGCATCAGAATTGGGAAAAGTACAGAGAAGTGCAACAAAAATTATTAGGGGTATGGAACAGCTTCCATTTGAGAAAAGATTATAAAAACTGTGACGGTTCATCTTAGAAAAGAGACAACTAAGGGGCAATATGATAGACTTCCATAAAATCACAAATGGTGTGGAGAAAGTGAATAGGGAAGTGTTATTTAGGGTCACAAGATTAAATTAATAGGGAGGAGGTTTATAACTAACAAAAGGAAGTACATCTTCACACAACAAACAGTCACACTGTGGAACTCATTGCCAAGGGATGTTGTAAAGGTCAAAAGTATAACTGGGTTCAAAAAAGAATTAGATAAGTTCCTGGAGGATGGGTCCATCACTGGCTATTAGCCAAGATGGTCAGAGATGCAACCTATGGACTGAGTGTCCCTCGCCTGACTGTCAGATGCTGGGACTGGACAACAGAGGATTCAATAATTCACTCAATAATTGCTCTCTTCTGTTCATTCCCTCTGAAGCAGCTAATGGTCTGACCCAATATGGCCATTCTAATGTTAACATTTTTCCCCCAACAAACATTCAAAATTGACAACTGAACAATTTTAGGTTTTTGAAAGTTATTTTTGGTTAAAAAAAATTGTTTTCAGTACAAGTTTTCTAAACTAAAACCCAAATATTGTTACTGAACATTTTTTGGTATCTGGTTTTTCATCTAAAAAAGAAACTAAGCAAAACCTGGAAAATTTTGGCCAAAACAAAAATTGTCCACAGAATAATTTTGTTTTGGTTGAGATGCCATTTTTCATCTATAAAATGTTTGAACAAAAATATTTCAACCAGGTCTGAAGTTTTGCTCTTTTGAATAAAGCCCAAGAGCAAAAGGAAATTCCCACAGAATGGCTGAGTTTTAATAATCCAATCAGAACCATGTGACTCCAACGAGTTATCATCTGATTTGCACAGAAGAGAAATCTGCTCCTCCTCTCCCCTTCACTAAAACGCAGCCCAGGTCTCTAAAGAACTTGACCCAGAATCACACAGTTTGCGTACTTCTGTCAGCCTTCTCCGAGGATACAACCGAGCAACTGGACTAGAGTGCTATTGATTGCGTTGAGTGCTTTGAGAGAAGATGCATGACATCTAGGGATGCAGGGGGATTGGCCAGCTTAGTGAAGAGGAAAAAATAAAGCAATGCTATGAAATCTAGTTCATGTTTGCCAAACGACTCCTCAGTGCAAAGGCCTCAACATCAGCCTGTTAATAATGCCTCTCCCTTATGGAGCCGTTTTCATCAGAAGATCTCCAAGTACTTCCTAATCTTTAATAGATTCATCCTCACAGCACCCCGTGAGGCAGGGCAGTGCTCTTATCCTCATTGTACAGATGGGGAACTGAGTCACAGAGAGGCTAAACAACTTGCCAGAGGTCACACAGGCGATCTGTAACATAGCAGCAAACCAAACCCAGGTCTCTGAGCTCCAAAGTGAGGGACGCCTATCATTGGGCCATTTTTGGACCCAAACCACTGGCCCACCCAACCTCCTTAGCTGAGAACACATAGGAAAGGTTTCAGGTTGACAACGGGCTATTTCCTCTCACTTTAGGTGTTAAGGAGTTTATGGATCATTGTAGTCCAGACTCCACTGTAAGGGTCAGATTTCCAAAATGAGGCAACTAAATTGGGCCAATGAGATAGTCAAGCAGACAGGTAGTTATGTATGCTAAAGATGTGATTATGCATGCAACTCTGTGCGCCTAATTTTCCATTGGGCCACACCTTGGGAATCCATTTCCATCACTGCAAGTTGAATGTAAAAAGCTCCAGATCAGAATGTCAGCTTTTTACAGCTGCTTCCTACTGGACTAAGTGACTAAGGAGGGTGCAGGCCATGGGGAATTAGACCCTGAAAGAGCTTTTTTCCAGTTCATGTGCACACTGATCCATTTGCATGTACAAATGCTTGCTTGTGCACACAATTACTTATAGTACCATAGGTCCATGTACTCTCACCAATATTATAAAGGCAATAGATCATTTTTTAAAATTTGTACCTACAAGAACTGATGGCATGATTTCAAAGTGATTTTAGATTCATGCGAGAGCTGATTATAGTTCTAAATGTTGATTTTATACACTAATAGACCTTAATGACAGAAGGGACCATCATGATTATCTAGTCTGACCTCCTGGACATCACTGGTCACAGAACCTCGCTCATCCACTCTTGTACTAGACCCATACCCATAAGCTCATACTGAAGTCCTCAAATCATGATTTAAAGTCCTCAGTTACACTAAATCCATGTTTTACTCTAATTCAGACCAGTAAGTGACCCCATGCTGAAGAGGAAGGCAAAAATCCCCTGGGGTCTCTGCCAATCTGACTTTGGGGGAAATTCCTTCCCATCCCCACATATGGTGATCAGACAGACCTTGAGCATGTTGGCAAGATACACTGGCCAGATACCTGGGAAAGAATTTTCTGTAGTAACTCAAAGCCGTCCCACCTAGTGTCCCATCTCCAGCTGCTGGAGATATTTGCTGCTAGTAATCACAGTTGGGTAGGTAATCTCACCATACCATCTCCTCCATAAAATTATCAAACTCAGTCTTGAAACCAGTTAGGTTTTTTGCCCATACTGCTCACTTGGAAGCCTGTTCCAGAACTTCACTACTCTGATGGTTAGAAACCTTCATCTAACTTCAAGCCTACAGTTGTTGATAACCAGTTTATATCCATTTGTTCTTGTGCTAGCATTGGCTCATACCTTAAATAACTCCTCTGCCTCCCTGCTGTTTCTCTCTATATTTATACAGAGCAATCGCATCCCCCCTCAACCTTCATTGGTTAAGCTAAACAAGCCAAGCTCCTTATCTCACAGGTAGGTTCTCCATTCCTCTGACGGTCCTAGCAGCCCTTCTCTGTACCTGTTCCAGTTTGAATTAATCTTTCTTAACATAGGAAACCAGAATTGCACACAGTATTCCAGATGAGGTCTCAGCTGTGCCTTGTATAATGATAACAACACTGCTCTGTCTCTACTGGAAATACCTCATCTAGTGCATCTTAGAATTGCATGAGTTTTTTTTCATGGCCACATCACATAAGCAGCTCATAGTCCTCCTATGATCAACCAATAAACTGAGGTCTTTCTCCTCCTCTGTCATTTCCAACTGATATGTCCCCAGTTTACAGCAAAAATTCTTGTTAGTCCCTAAGCGCATGATTTGGCATTTTCCACTATTAAATTTCATCCCATTTCTATTACTGCAGCTTTCAAGGTCATCCAAATCTACTCGTATGATATTCCAGTCTTCCTCCGTAAGGGCAATACCTCCCAACTTTGTGTAAGCTGCAAATTTTATTAACGCACTCCCACTTTTTGTGCCACAGTCATTACTGAAAATGTTAAATAAGATTGGTCTTAAGTCTGATCCCTGAGGAACCCTTCTAATAAACTCCCTCCAGCCTGACAATTCACTTTTCATTATGACACACTGTAGTCTCTCCTTTAACTAGTTCCTTACCCACCTGTTAATTCTCACAATCCCCATCTTCTCCAGTTTAACTCATAATTTCCCATGGGAAACTGTCTCAAATGCCTTACTGAAATCCAGGTAGATTAGATCTACTGCATTTCCTTTGCCTAAAAAACAATTGTCTTCTCAAAGAAGAAAATCAGGTAGGTCTGACAAGATCTACCTTTTGTAAAACCATGTTGTATTTTATCCCAATTGCTGTTTACATCTATGTCCTTAACTACTTTCTCTTACAAAATTTGTTCCAAGACCTTGCACGCAGCTGAGGTCAAACTAACAGGCCTGTAGTTTTCCAGGTCACTTTTCCCCTCCCTTTCTTAAAAATAGGAACTACATTAGCAATTCTCCAGGCACAGGGTATGACCCCTGAGTTTACAGATTCATTAAAATTCCTTACTATTGGTCTTAAAACTTCATGAACCAGTTCCTCTGATATTCTTGGATAGAGATTATCCAGCCTCCCCAATTTAGTCCTCTTAAACTGTGTGAGTTTGACTTCTACCTCAGATGTGGTCATTTCTACCTCCATATCCATATTTCCATTACCCATCCCCCCAGCCATTACCCTAAGTTCCTCATTACCCTTATTAAAAACTGAGACTAAGCATGTGTTTAGGTGTTGGGCCATACTTAGATTATCTTTAATCGCCACTCCGTCCTCAGTGTTTAGTGGTCCCACTTTTTCTTTTCTTGCTTTATTTTTATTTATATGGCTAAAAAATCTTTGACTATTGGTTTTAATTCCCTTTGCAAAGTCCAACTCTGCTTGGCTTTTGGCAGTTCTCACTTTACCCCTACACTTTCTGATTTCCATGAGGGAGCTTTCCTTGATGATTCTTCCCATCGTCCATTCCTTGTAGGCTTTCTGCTTTCTCACAATTACCTGTTGGAGATGCTTGCTCATCCAGCTTGGTCTGCAACCCTTCTCTATGAATGTTTTGCCCTTGCTTGGGATGCAGGCTTCAGATAGCTTCTGCAATTTTGACTTAAAGTGATTTCAAGCCTCCTCCACATTCAGATCCTTGAGTTCTTCAGTCCAGTCCACTTCTCTAACTAATTGCCTTCATTTTTTAAAGTTTTCCCTTTTGAAATCAAGGTTGCTAGTTGCAGACCTACTTTTGTTTATCCTTCCATTTAGTTTAAGCTGAATTAACTCATGATCATTCAAAGCAAGGTTGTCCTCTCCAACCAGTTCTTCTATGAGGTCCTCACACAACACACCAATACTAAAATGGCATCACCTCGTGTTGGTTCAGTGACTCTTTGGTGAAGAAATCTGTTGGCTATCACGTCCAGGAATATCCGGATCCTACCCTTATTAGTAGCACCTGTCCTCTGATCTATATCGGGAAATTAAACTCTCCCATAAACACACAATTCCCAGTAATATTTATTTCATTAAAAATATTACAGAGGTCTCTATCCATACCAAGTTGGTTCCTAAGGGTCTGTAGCATGTCCCAAGCATTATCCCAGGGGAGCCTCTGTTAGCCTTCTTCCGCAGACTGATTTTGACCCAAACAGGTTCCGTTTTATCCATCCCATGACTTCTAATTTCTTTGCAATTTACCTTTCTCATTAAAATACAATGCTGCTCCACTGCCTTTACCTTTATTTCTGTCTTTCCTAAGCAGCCCATACGTTTCAATACCTGTACTTCAGTCATGACTACTATTCCATCACGATTCTCTCATCCCTATAATATCTGGTTTCATCTTCCCCACAAGTCCATCATTTCAATCATCAAAAGGACTTATGTTTCAAGATTATGTACAATAAATGATCACAAGAAGGCTAATTCACTATTGTATTAGTCCAGTTTTACAGACGCGTTACTCCACGGACTTCAATGGTGAGATGGACCAGAATATGGAATTTATGCCAGAATAAGAAAAAAGTGTTTTCTGAATTATCTTGCCCTTTTCCCCATGACATATCATTTTTATTGACTTTTAGTAAATCAATTCTGATGGGGGTTTTTTTTTATGGTGGTGTGATGTTCTATATCCTTATGTTCACCATTTTTACAAGACAATGATACATTTTGTACAAAGCATGCCTTGTGAGGTATTATCTGAAAACTCATAATTTGCTGATCGTTATTGTCCAGGTAAAATATGACAACATTGTATGTTAAGTTATGAGATTCTACTCTATGGCATTGCTGAGACATGTTCCAAGTTTAGGAAAGTAGGCTGAAACCAGTTCCTCAAAGACAAAAGACAAACTGATGCATCAGCCAGGTGTCAACATAATCAAATAGACTATCACCTGGTTAAGCAGCCATTATTTGGCAGGAAAAAGGGTGTGAGTGAGAAATTTACATCATGGCAATGGATCAGCTGGAGGTTCCCTTGCACAGACCTTCTACCTCAGCTGGAGATGATTTTCAAAAAGGAAAATAACTATAAGTGAGAACTGAGGACACAAATCATCTCTACTCATGGCATCAACAAGAGTTGAAAGACAAAGGAAGCATCACAGGACTGGGGAGAGATCCTGGCTGGAAGATTCAGCCAGTAAAACTGCTAAAACGTGGTGAGAAACATTTTGCTTTCAATTCACTTAGCTTGTTATGTTAAATACGTGTTGCATTATACCTTTTATTTTCTGGTAACCACATTTTGACTTTTATGCCTCCTTACTTGTACTCACTTTAAATCTTTCTTTCTGTAGTTAGTAAACTTGTTTGATTGTTTATCTAAACCAGTGTGTTTAGATTGAAGGGTTTGTGATAACAAGATTTATGCATATCTTTTTCTATTAATGAAATGACAGACTTTCTGTGAGCTTGTATTGTACAGGAGGGCACTGGACAATTGGAGCTAAAAGGACTGTTATGATGATCTATTTTAATAAGTCTTTGCAGGATTGGGGCCTCAACTAGTAGAGCTGGTTGGGACATGACTTTTCCCTCCATTCACAAAAAAATGTCCACACAAATGTTAAAGAATCATTTTTGCTAAAAAAAAAAAATTACCATCAAAATAAATATTTAACTTTTGGGTTTTTTCAACAAAAGCCTTAACATTCTGGAGAAAAAATATTCTTTGTTAATTTTCATTTAGTTGAAAAGCCAACTTCGGGGGGGGGGTGAATGTTTGGATGGAATTTTTTTTTACCACCTCTATTAATCATAAAGGTATTTTATTTCTGTCCAAGTCTTAATATTTTTGAAGAGCTGTTCCAAGTCTACGACATGAAGAGTTTGTGGGGTTTGTTTTGTTTTTTAAAACACCAGGGCCTGATTTTACATTGCCTTGTTCCTTGTGTCATTGACACCAGTGCCAAGGGTGTGTAAATCACTACCATTCTGATCTGGCAGCACTTTGCACACTTTGGATAACACAAAGTGGAAGCCAGGGAACAATCAGCTCCCAATGCTTTGTTCTTTTAAAAATAAATTGCTAATGCTTGTGCAAAAGGCTAAATTGATGGCTCTGCATTCTAAAGTCCTCTACATAGCCAAGAACAGGGAAAGCTTTGCCCACAGTGCATTGCCAGTATAACTTCACAAGAGAAGTACGTATTCTTTTTATTACTCATTCCATTTTTTGCCTGTTGGCTGAAACTACCAATGAGTGCAAGTTGTGAAAGGGACACTTTGCCACTCATCACCGGTGCTCATTTCATATAGACTTATAGATTTTAAGGTCAGAAGGGACCATTATGATCATCTAGTCTGAACTCCTGCACAATGCAGGCCTCAGAACCTCATTCACACACTCCTGTAACAGACCCCTAAACTTTGCCTATGACTGAGTTATTGAAGTCCTCAAATCATGGTTTAAAGACTTCAAGGTACAGAGAATCTATCAGCAAGTGACCCATGCTCCATGCTGCAAAAGAAGGCAAACACCCCCCCCCCCAAAACCTAGAGCCTCTGCCACTCTGCCCTGGGGGAAAATTCCCTCCTGACCCCAAATATGGTGATCAGTTAAACCCTGAGCATGTAGGCAAGACTCACCAGCCAGACACCTGGCTAGGACTGAAGACAGCTCTCAGAGGGAAATGACTTCTACCCATCATTGATCTGGGATGGACTTGAGCTAAAGAGGGAAAACCCAGAGCACATAATTAATGCCCTAAGAGTTTATTTCAGATGGATTCTTGCCAGGCCGATCTACATATCTTGATCTGCTGGTAAATCAGGCTCATGGCTGCTTGAATGACTAATGGAAATGTTAATGATTCAGCAAAGAGTTAAAGAACATGAAAATCCTCCAGAAGCAGTTTAGCGCAGCGATTATAGGCAGGCAATTGGGAAACTGCACATTATCACCACTGAATGAGTGACCCCTAACGTCACGATGACACATCAGCATTGTCCCTTGTAAAATATTTCCTTTAGGAGTACGATAAGTGAGAAACAAGCTCCCAAATGATTGCTATTGAAAAAAAAAAAAAAAAGGCTTCATAGGCTAAGAGCAAATTACTCTGCAATTCAGAGCGTGATTTCAGGAACATGCTGCAGAGATAATGTATTCTGAGTGGCTAGAATTTCATCTAATTCCACATCATTGTGGAGCATCTTTTCCAGTATTTTTATGACCAAACACTGAGTGCCCATTTTCCTTATTCTTAAGCTTGCCGTTTGACAGTACACTGTGTTCATCTTTATTTGCAGGATGCCTTTTTATAGCAAATCCCTCCTTGGAACTCTCCTTTGCCACGATGCTTACAAATGACTTGGCAACGGTTAGGCCGCTGGTGTGCTGACACCACTGCCCGTCATGCTGACTGATTCTGTCTCATTCTTTCTTTGTACTCCACCATCTGTCTGTATCCACCTGCTGTCTCTTGTCTTAGGTACTTGGATTGTACACCCTTTGGGGCAGGAAAAATCTTTTGTTCTGTGTTTGTACAGCCCCAAGCACAATGGGGTACTAGTCCATGACTGGATCTGACAATAATAAATAACAATAAGGATGATCTTAGGTAGAATCTATATGAGCAAAATAGTCACAAAGAAACCCCAAATCTTGTCAGTCTTGCTTCTGGGTTTAATTAGCAACTCAGAAATCAAGACCTTTGCTTAAGTTCAGCTGTGGCTGAGTGAAAGAGTCGCGTCCACGTACACTGGGCCTGATGTTCACTGAAAACTCTTCACTGGTTTTTGAGCTGAAGAAGAGACACAAGGTGGGGGAGGCAATATCTTTTATTGGACCAACTTCTGTTGGTGAGAGAGACAAGCTTTCGAGATAAACAGAGCTCTTCCTCAGATCAGGAGGAGAAAGGCTGTCTGAGGTCTGGTCTACACCTCAAAATTAGGTAGGCCTAGCCACGTCACCCAGGGCTGTGAAAAATTTCATGCCCTGTGCAATGGAGTTAGGTCAATTTGGCCCCAGCTGTTGATGCAGCCAACCTAGATCCCACCTCTGTGATAGGTGAGGGCATTTGAATGGAATGTGGGAGACCTAGGTTTCCCCCCGGTACCAGGTGTCCTGGAGTGGATCTCTCTCAATCTCTCCTACAGAAGCTGTTCTACTTTGTATAAATAGTCTTTGGAGCAGGGACTTGTGTCTCTCACCTCCTAGGGGATGGTGCCCCAAAGATCAGACGGTCAAATGTTCTGGGGTGGGGCTCCCTCCATCTTTCTTGGGGAAGCTGTTCCACTTTGTGTAACACCCAAATACACAGTGGGGCAGAAAGCATGTCAAAGTGACTTTATAGCCTGGTGTTCGTGGCACTTATCTGGCAGGGGAGAGAAGACCTGGCTTCCGATCCCTTTTCCAGAATAGGGATTCAAACCTAGGCCTCCTACATCCCAGCTAGTGCCCTAACTGCGAGGCTAAAGGTTATAAAACAAGCAATTCTTTTCCTCCTTCCCCCTGCACCCTGCATTTGTGAATCTACCTCAATTTTTTTCTCCTGGCTGAAACATTCAGTGATTTTGCATCAAATTCCCTAATACTGTCAAAGAATCATAGAAGATTAGGGGTTGGAAGGGACCTCATGAGGTCATCTAGTCCACCAACCCCAACTAAATCATCCCCGCCAGGGCTTTGTCAAGCCACACCTTAAAATCCTCTAAGGATGGCGATGCCACCACCTCCCTAGGTAACCCATTCCAGTGCTTCACCACCCTCCTATGGAAAAAGTTGTTCCTAACATCAACGTAGACGTGCCCACTGCAACTTGAGACCATTGCTCCTTGTTCTGTCATCTGCCACCACTGAGAACAGCCTAGCTCCATCCTCCCTGGAACCCCCTTCAGGTAGCTGAAGACCACTTTCAAATCCTCCCTCTTTCTTCTCTTCTGCAGACTAAGCAAGCCCAGTTTCCTCAGCCTCTCCTCATAAGTCTTGTGCTCCAGCCCCCTAGTCATTTTCATCGCCCTCCGCTGGACTCTCTCCAATTTGTCCACAACCTTCCTGTAGTGGGGGGCCCAAAACTGGATATAATGTTCCGGATGTGTCCTCCCCAGGGCTGAATAGAGGGGAATAATCACTGCCCTCGATATGCCAGCAATATTCCTACTAATGCAGCCCAATATGTTATTAGCCTTCTTAGTAACAGGGGCACAGCTTGACCAAAACTGTATTTTTTTGGTGAAAAAACTTCATCTGAAAAAATTCACCCAGCTCTAGATAAAAGAGTCTGCCTCACAGTGTAATACAAAGACAGGCAGGACAAATCCTTTGTGTGCAAGGTCCTACATAAAGGCTTTTCACACTGTGTGAAGTGGACTGTTAGGATTTGTCCCATCCTGGGAAGGTTGTTCATTGCAGGAAGCCACATGGAACCCGCTTGAAGCACACTGTCAAACCAGGCCTCTGAGATTCATGAAAAAACAAAAACAAAAAAACCCGAACAAAAACAGATTTGACTGTGACCAAATTTATCTGCATCTGAGATTGTGTGACTATTTGTAAAGAGAAATGTTCATCTTACTATTCTTGTACTGTCCCTGTCAGTCAGTTTCCATCAGCTCCCTCGTTTTATGCTAGGATTGTAAGCTCTCTGGGAAAGAGACTGTCCTTTTGTACTGCACCTAACTCACTGGGGCCTGATCCATTATAAAAGCCATGATTCCACAATCAAGAAAGAGGATCTCTCTGGCTAAAAGCCCAAGACATGGTCCAGTGGCAAACAAAGGCAGCAATCAGAAATAAAGAAAGCAATATATAACGAATGGAAAAAAGAGAACTAGATAGCAATCAATAGAAATTAGAATTATGAAGTGGCAAAAATTGATATAGGAAGCTAAGGACTTGAGAGATAAATGCATGGCTGGCAGAGCTAAAGAAAATAAGAAGCTGTTTGTATACTAGGAACAAAGGAAATGAGAGCAATGATATAGGCCCCTTATTAGAAGCTGATGGCAAAGTTGTTAACAATGCACAAAGGCAGAATTGTTTAATAAATACCTCAGTTCTGTATTTGGAAAAAAGCAGGATGACATATGCAGATCTAGGCTTGGCAAAATTTGATTTTTATTTTTTTATAATATTGATGGATAATGTCAATGTTTATTTTTAAGTTGTTGGGTTTTTTCCCCTGTTTCTAACCATTTAAATTTTACAGTTGTGGGAAATTGGAAGGTGAGGTCCGACAATAATTATTTAATGATTTAATAATTATTTAATTTTATTTAAACTTTGAAATTCAAAGAGTTAAAATTTTATAAGCGTTAAAACAAATTGTCAACATCACAGGTCACAATACGCAAAGTAAATAGCCTTAAATCAAACTCTAATAAGTTCCCAGACAGCATTTTTCTCCTTGGCCTATCTGTATTCAATTATTATTAATGAAAATATTTTTTCACTGGTTTGTGTGTGCACAGTGAAATTTATGTTTACCAATAAACATCTAATCCTTCCAAGTCAACTCATATTATATGGGAGTTATGCAGTATTTTCCCTCTGAGGAGGATGTTAAACAATATCCGTTAGGGGTGTGATACAGCCGGCCTCTGTGGTGCTCTCTTATGACCCAGTTGGGCACTATCCACCCCGTTGTGGCGTTTCTGAAAGCCGGTTGCTGCATCTCACAGGTTCCGGTGCAGTGGTGCTTTAGCCATTCTTGATTCCTACTTCTTTCGGGGTATTCATGTCTAAAAAGAAAGCAATGTCAAGAACCCAAATCAGGGCTTTCCAAGGAGTCTTCAGCTGGACCCTACCCTTCTACTTAGGGCTTGTCTCCATGCAGCCAGGGCTTCGATGGGTCTTCTGTAGTGGGTCATCCCATCCACTGGGAAGCTTATCCAGGCAGCAAACTGGCTCAGATTCTTGGTTGTATCCAGGTTTCCCTCACCAGGGGAGATGCAGAGCTCTGCTTTCCTTCCTGGCCTGCCCCAAACTGAACTGGCCCTTCTCCTGTTAACTCTGCTGTCCACAAGTGACATCTACTGCAGGTGTCATGGGGCAGGGCTGATTGGGTCCACAGGCCCTCCTTAACCCCCTGCATGCCCCATCACACCAGGATAACCATTTTTAAATCAGCAGCCCTGGAGATCTTGCACCCAAGAGTCCTAAAAGAGTTGACTGAGGAGCTCTCTGGCCTGCTGATGTTAATTTTTAATAAGCCTTGGAATACCAGGGAAACTCCAGAAGACTGGAAGAGTGCTAATGTCGCAGTATTCAAAAAAAGGCAAGCAAAATGATCCGGAAGCTACAAGCCAGTTAGCTTGACATCAATCCCCGTCAAAGTGATAGAAAAGACACAGGATTCAATTGATAAAGAATTAAAAGCTAGGAAGGCAATAATACAACCTATGCAGATTTATGGAAACTAGGTCTTAAACAACCCTGATTTCATTCCTCGATGACATTACAAGTTTGGCTGATAAAGGTAACTGTGAAGATGGAATATACTGATACTAAATTCCCTTGATTTAGTAGCGCACAACATGTTGATTAAAATACCAGCACTGCACAGTATCAGTGAAGCACATGTCAAATGGATTAAGAACTGGCTAAGCGACAGATCTCAAATACTTGTCGTCAATTGGGAAACATCACTGAATGGGGGTGCTTCTAATGAGGTACTACAGGATTCAGTACTAGGCCCACTGCAATTCAACATTTTCATCAATGATCTGCAAGTCAATTCAAAAATCACTGCGGATAAAATTTGTGACTGACACAAAGGTTGGCAGAAGAGAAAATCCAAGGAGGACAGGGCAGTCATACAGAGCCATCTGGATGGGTTGGCCCATCGGAACGAAATACAGCCAGTGCAGAGCGCTGCATCTTGGAACAAAGAATGTAGGTCCTACCTACAGAATAGGGGGGCTGTATCAGGCAAGGCAGAGACACTGAACAGGACTGAGGGGTTACAGTGGACAAACTACTCACTGGGAGCTAGGAGAGCGAATGGCTGTACAAACAGGTAAGCAGCAAGTAGGGGTAAGGAGGAGATTTTACTTCTGTGCATGGCATTAGTGAAACCGACATGGGGATACTGCATCCAGTTCTAGTGTCCATGTTTTAAACAGGCTGTTGAAAAATTGGAGAGGAGGCAGAAAAGAGCCACAAAAGTGATCTGAGGGCTGGAGAAAACACCTGGCAGTGAAAAAGAGCTCAGTCTGTTTAGTTTATCAGAAAGAAGATTGAGATGTGACTTGGCTATTGTGTCTAAGTTCCTTCACAGGAAGGAGAGACCATATATTAGAGAGCCCTTTGGTTTAGCAGAAAAAGGCAGAACAAGAACCAATGTTTGGAAGCTGAAGCCAGGTAAATTCAAATTATGACTTAGCACCTTTTTTTTTTAAACAGTGAGGGTGATGAACGAATGAAGGTAGAAAACACCCGATGATTCCCACACTTGGTCTGAACTCCAGCTCTGTCACTGACCTACTGGCTGACTGGGCCACGCCACTTCCCTCCCACCTGCCTCTTTTCTATCTTGTCTACTTATTCAAAGCTTTTAAAATCAGAAGGAACCATTGTGATCATTTTGTCTGACCTCCTGCATAACACAGGATCTCACCCGGTAATCCCTACATCAAGGCCACCATTTCTGTCTGAGCTAGCGCGTATATACAGAAAAACACCCCGTCTGGATTTAAATAGTTCACGTGATGGAGAATTCACCATATCCTAGGGGAGGTGTAGTTAGACTGTAAGTTCTTCAGGGCAAGTACTATCTCTTGCTCTGTGCCTGTACAGTGCCTAGAGCAATAGGGCCCTGATTGTGGCTGGGTTTCTAGGAGCTACTATAGTACAAATGAGAGTGGAAAAAAAAGTGAAGGGAGAACCAGAGATGGAAAATGAATCCGTGTTTTGAGAATACCTGTGAGTAACTCAGTGCACACAGCGGGCAATAAAATTATGCTGCTGGCTACATTCCATCCTCCTTGGGAGAACTCCGCAGAGCAACATGCTGCATGTGGAACAGTACCAATAACAATATCCCAGGGAGTCAGAATTTAAGGCCAGAAGCGTTTCCCACCCAGTGCGCTTGTCTCTCCACCTAGCCTCAAGCACGTGGCGTCAGTGGGATCTCAGCACCTCGATCTTCTGTCCCTTCAGAAAGCGTTACGGAGCCCTCGGGGGAGCATCGCCTGGTCAGGAAGCCAATGAGATTTAATTGCAATGCTACTGGGCGTCTGAACTGCCAGCTGGGACGCAGAGCTCATCATGTCCAAAAATCTGAAAGTCGTCTCAATGAAGCAGAAAATAGGATAGCACGGAGCCATCACATGGCCTCCAGTAAAACTGAAAGTGAGATCAGGGGTTTCCAGGCAGGTCTGTGCATCCCTCATTTTATATTTAACCCTTTTTTAAGAGAAAAAAAATATTCCCATCCCATGACGACAATAACGTCTATTTACGCCACAGCTCTTAGCTGATATTCACGACTCTCAGGCTGGCACTGGAGACAGATTTGAAAGAGAAAGAGTGGCAGGGGATCTGGTGGCAGGGAAGTTAAAGGCTACTGGCCTGATCATTGGCTGCCGCAGATTGGCAAAGCTCTGTTGACATCAATGGAACTCTGATGACTTAGGCCAGCTGAGGGTCTGGGGATGTGTTTATTAAACCCTGTCCTCTCTTTCCAGCCCATCCACAGCTGTGAGCTCTTGCCAGTCCCTACACGCTCTGTAAGGGAGGCTGATTATCATCACCCAGCAGCATTGGGATGAAGGAGGATTTAGAAAGAGCAGCTGGAAGAATTTCCCAGCAGTGCGATCTATTAGGCTACAGAATACTCTCCCAGCAGAGCTGATGGAGCCCGCATCACTTGAGCCACTGAAACTTAAGCACTGGACAAAGCTGTAGGGAACAGTACTGCTCTAGCCTAGTGCTAAACATGGACTCTGGCCGAATTTTGGCAATTGTATGATTTCCTGCTTCTGAGTGAGTAATCTGTCTTCCCAACTATACGCTACCCAAGCAGGGAATCGGCTATCTGAATGATTATCCAAGCAACCTCTCACTCTTGAAATCTGGGAAGTTTTCCAGCTTCATTAACATTAACATTTGTTTTCACTAAGCCGTCTGTCACGGTGCCACCCGAAGCACTAAAATGCGTGCTCTGAGCACATACGGGTAGGCAGCATTTCAGTTGGACCATGCAGTTTTATTCCCAAGGTTTGTTCCTTAAAAGCTTTGTTAGGTCACTGCGCTTTAAATCATCCTTTCTTTGAACTGCAGATGTTTCCCTAGACACATGGTCTCATCACAGGCTAAAGACTAAGCACCATGTAGCATCCATGGCTCAGCTGCACCCATAAATTAGCCCTGGACATTTTTGCTGGGGTTGGTAGCAGGGTAGAAGGAAAAAGTTTTAAAAAAGCAATGAAAGATGAGAGCAATTGGCAGAAGAGAGGGACCAAGAGACAGGAGCTATTTCATTGTTGGTACATTTTGCCCGCCCCTCCGCCAACCACAGTTTGTTAGATACAGGATTATCTACCCCCTATCGCTGAATGGCTGCCACTTTCCACCCCAGAAGCAAGGCAGGCAAAATGCTTCCTCTCGACAGAATAGTCATTGCCCTCCTCACGACTTGCCAAACCGTGTATTTCTGCCTCCGCCAGGTGCGATCCCATGAGGGGTAATGGCTTGCACATGAGGGGCTGAACTGGGGACTGCCACTGCTAAAAGTATGAGCTAAAGGACCACGCCGGCCTAGCTGGGGGTGTGCCTACTCATATGCTCTGCAGATGAGCGTCCACACGCTCCCCAACAGCACGGTCTGTACGTGAGACCGGGGCGAACGCTTCACCCACCTTCATCCTCTTTCCCCCCACGGGTTTGCTGCTTCACCCCCATGCCCAGGCCGAGGACTGTGAGATCCCACTGCCCTGGATCCCGCGCAGACGTTGCAGGCAGTTTGCCAGATGTGCACAGGCGGAAGCGATGCCCAAAACGAAGGAAAGAGAAGGGAGGAACTGACACAAGCAATCAAGCCACCCATGCATTCTCCTTGCTAAAACAGGTTTAATTCTCTGAAAAAAAAATCGGACGAGTGAGTCCCAGCCCCACACAGGCATCTTTAAAACTTGCCAGGCTGATGCTCGTCGGATCCCCATCGGTCTCCCTGACCTAGCCATCCTTGCAAGCGTCACGTTTTCCCACAGCTGAACTGCTCCTGAGCCATTTATTTGGGGTAAACAGACTCCTCATCCGCACTGGGCGTGTTACATGCCTTGGCTTTTCCAGTGTTGTTCAACGGGGGAATGAATCGCAGCCACCGCGAGGGGAATCCCGCTCAGCCTTCATGCTTTGCGGTCTAGAAGCAGGTCCCAGACAGTATGACTTAGGGGCTCCATTCTCCATGGGCTATGATGAGAGATGGGCCTGAACCGAAGCCTGATCTGGATTCGCACTCAGCAGCTTGGTCCCATCTCTGGCTGTGGCAGGAAACAGAGCCGGGAGGCGGGTTTTTTTGAAAATGAAACCGGAGGCCAGCCAGGCTGAGTTTGGCTTGGTTTAACTTAGTTCAGATTTGCCAGGGATTGGTGGCGTTTCAAGCAGGACTTGGTGGGGGAGCAAAGTTTCCCTCTGAGATGTTGTGTGTGTGTTTGATGCAATCGGCACTGGGCAGCCTTTGCAAATTCACATGCATGGAAACAGAACACAAGGCTGGCAGGAATCCTGGGTTCTGCCCAGCTCTCCTGTTAACCCTTGAAATACCAGATCCCTCACTTCCTGATCCTTCCTACAGCTACCTCAACTGCCAAGCCCATCAGCTCCCCAAAGCTCTCTTGCCCCTCCCAGACTGCCCCTTTCTCCCCTGCTAGTTTTCTTCAGCAAGTACTGCCCCGTCTTTCCACTGCCATAAACCACCCTAGGTCTGCTCTCCCACTTCACTGCCTCCCGCCTGGCAGTTCCCCCACCTGCTTCCGAACCGGTCCCTCCTTTGAGGGGTCAGACAGCCTTCTGCACCCTTGAATTAGCACCCCTGGCAGGGCTCACCTGCCAGACTTACTGACTTCAACCGTGGCCTTGAGGACGTCACCTACGCTCAGAAAACAGCCTTCAACTCGGAGGGCCCAGCTTCCAACTCCCAGGGGCCTGAGTTTCAAAGATGCTGAGCACCCACAACTTCCACTGAAGCCCGTGGGGCTTTTGCCTGGGTGAGGGCAGAGAATGCAGCTGCAGGGCGTGACTCTACACGAAGGCGCACGAGGAGAGGTCTCTCTTACGGGGCAGGACAGTCTGTTCCAGATGGGAGCGTTCACTAGGGGCCAAAGGCGACCCACAGTTCCCTACCTGAGCGCTGGGCTAGAGACTGGCTGGAGGCAAGAGGGAGTAGGCAGGAACCACCCCACTGAGACTGCAGCATAGGTTGTCAGCTATGCATCGCCCCAAACGTTCCCCCCTCCCATGGGTGGAGGTCTGGGCTCCTCTCTGCCCCACTCATGCCCAGCTTTGTGCACTGCTGAGCAAAAACACCTCCGGGGAGCTGTGCCTCCACACGCCACAGCCGTCTGGGATTCACCCCCCTCCTTTGAAAAGTGGAACTGCCCCGAGTCCACTCCCTAGGGTTCTCTGCACAGAGAGGCTCACTATCGATGGTCCTTGCTGGGTATGTTGGCTAGAACAATGGCAACCCAGGTAAACCAACAGGGTGTTGAAGACTAATGGCCCTTCAGAAGGCCACGGTGAGACCTGGAGGAACCGAAGATGAGGTGATGGGCTGGACAATGCACTTGGCAATATCCTGCAGGAAATGACAAGTGATACAAAAGGCAAGCCATGTTCCCCCTTGACACGAGGTGTCCACTATCCAATTATACCATCAGATATATAAGAGCCCTAAAGGTGACGGTGGGTTTGATCTCACTGAGAATACTTAAGGGGCAAGTTGCTACTCACCATGTGTAAGGGTGACAGAAGAAGGTCCTTCATTGTAACACTATGATTTATTCTGCAACAGCCTAGTTAAAGAAAAGAAAAGAGGATTTCAAAAAAATTAAAAAAAAAAAATTCACTGCAATATAAAAAAAATACAGCCTCTCCCCTCCCGACCCAGACTCTCGGTCCACTGTAAACACCGCTGGATTTAAATATCAAAGATGTTCAATGCATCAACAACAAGAAAAAATAATCCGTGTAATTGTATATGACAATGCACCAAGCACAAAAATAGAAAGTCCTGCTCCCTCAGCTTCCATCGCAGCCTGCACTGTAATTATAATCAACAGCTTCTTCAGGGAAAAGAAAAAAGGGAATGTGGGAAACAGAGGCGCGGAAATGGGGAAGCATTTCCATGGCACTTAAAAGACCAGATTCTGATCTCACATTGGTGTTATGTAGACGTTGCGCCATTGACTTCAGTGGAGTTACTGTTACTCCTGAGTTACACCCATTGTAAAGGAGACCAGCATCTGGCTATCATGATTACATGGGGCTTGATTCTCACCTTTCATTTTTCATTTACACCTGTGTAAGGTGGGTGTAAAGGTTCCCAGTGAGAATTTTCCACTCTCACAGTGCTGACAGCATTTTGCACCTGTGCACAGGGAATACAAATGACAACACAAGGTGCGACAGTGCGGAGAATAAGGTCTAGAATGTCAATTTTTAATTTGCAGAGGATGTAGGTATTTGGTCCCAGTTTGGTTTCATTAAGGATGGTCTGAGACAAAGAATTATGGAAGTTACAAACAAAACTATAAACGGACAAGACTTGCTAGGTCATTTAGTCCATGATCTGCGTGTCAATGCCACTCTCTGTAGTATATCTTCTAATTTTTTCTCCAACCCAGTTGTAAACCACCAGCCTAACGGTGGAATGTTTTACTTGAAGGGTTCTTATTATGAGGGTTATGACCCTAAGGAGCGTCAACGGGTTCGGAGGATTCTGCCTTTATCATACTGTTACCTGAGAATGATGTCCCAGCTAGATGGGAATGGGGTCCCGGTATGGAAAAGTTTGAGAACTACTACATTGTTATGGCATGAGACATCAGAGGGTGCTGTGGAATATAGTCTTTAAAGTGCTTTTTGTTTAAGCAGTGTACCATGTTTGAAGAAATGCCGCATTGTCAGTAGATCTGGTAAGCAGGGTCTTTGGGGCAACTGTTGCAAACAGCAAGACAGTTTACCCTCTGGTCTAGCCGCTTTATCTAGAGTAGATACTGGAGCAAAGCTGCTTCATGAGAACCAGCCATTGGTGTTTGGGCTGAGATATCGGAAAAAGGAGCTTGCCCTGGATGCTGTTTGTGTTCACCTCTGTTCAAGGACTGGTGCATTTCAAAGTTGCCAGTCTTTGCCCTCATCCTCACCTAACCCATAAACTGTCCCAGATCACCTGACACTTGGCTAGCCAGATGTGCAAGGATACCACATGTGACTTGGCATTCCACTCAGAGCATTGCATGGCTCTTCCCCCAGCATAAGAACCTCCTGTCTTGGTCTCCCAGAACAGTGAATCTTGCTCACTGCTTTGGGTTCAGCGGTTTTATTTTCTGCAAGATACACATAGTGTATGCATGCTACATACCTATAGCTGCCTTAAGAATCATGCATGCATGATATGAACATGAAAAGGTGAGTAATTCAAGATTTAATTGAAGCAACATGCAAGGATATTGCCTTGACACGGACACACTGGCATATCTCATGCATGAGCCATGTAGTTTGACCAGTGTACTAGACTCTCTGACACCACATGTGAAGTTCCATGGAAAATTAAGTGGCCTTTTACACTTGCATAGTTGAGTGATTCCACCAGCAGCTGCACACGTAACAGCCTTCATAAATGTACTAGCTTCTGCATTGTCTTGGATCTTTATTTTTGGAATCTGGACAAGGAATATACATTTACTTCCCATTTATAATAAGTAGCACCATTAGCATTGGGGCTGGCCCTTTAAAATTAGTTCCTGCTTTACACAGGATTTCCTATGAAGCAGGGTAAATTCCATTGAATAACACTGAGTTCAGTTTAAACAAGATTCTCAATTCCATGCATGACAGGAGAAATGGTAAAGGGCCAGCACCACATACTGTGAAACCTCCCCAAAACCTGGGTAAATAAGCTCTATTAACATTACTGTATCAGAGGAGCTATGGCAGTCACATCTTAGGCCACATCTCAACGCAATGAGAAAGGACCAGGTTTCGGACTTCAATTCCAAGCTCATGCCTTCATCATCATCATCAATTCTTAGCTTTTACGTAGCACTTTGCAGCCATGGATCTCAAAGTGCTTTACAAAGGAGTTCATCATCATCGTCCCCGTTCTCCAGGTGGGGAAACTGAGGCGCAGAGCGGTGAAGTAACTTGCTCATGGTCAGTAACCCATTGGCAGAGCTGGAAATAGAGCCCAAGACTCCTGTTTCCCTGTCCAGTGCTCTGCCCGCCAGGCTTCGACTGAGAGCTGAGGGAAATATTTCAAATGTGGTTTGTCAAAATGAGATTTGATTGGAAATTCAAAGGGAATTTCATTCCCCTCCCCCAATGAAAAATTTCATCCCCTCCCCCCCCCTTTTTTTTCCCCCTGTTTTTTGACCAGCTCCAGAGCTGGTTACAATATTTCAATAGAATTGACATATTGAAAAACCACTAAACTTTTGTGTTTTGTTTTTAAAGAGCATTGGGACATTTTTAAACTGGTTTTCCAATCAGCTCAACCAAGAACTTGTCAGTGGGACCCAGTAAACGGCTTCCTTGCAGGAGCGAAGATCACTCACGTGAGAATGAGTTGCACAACCAATCCTCAGAACTCCAACCCATTTGGAACATGTTTACCCCTCCCTCCTCCAACAGCAGCAGCAGATCTTTGCTATTGTTACATTTTTATCGTTGATTTATGTAAATGAAAGCCAGAAATACCAACTCTCCACTCAAAAGGGAAAATGCTACTTTTTACAGGCTCAATATTTCACAGAGATTATTCATTCTTCCTCACAAGCTACTACTTTTTTCTCGCATTATATTTTTACTGGCAGCATTAAATGCTAGATGTAGACAATATCTTTGATATATGGACAATTTACAGCACAGGCGCATGCACACAGAGAATCCTGACTGGATTTTCCCATCCTCTGGTACAGAAATGAGGGGTCAGATGAAAAAGGGTTTCAGAGAAAGGCAGAGGGGACACGTTTTGAGGCATGTTCTGTGTATAATGTACCCCTGTGAGTGGCAGGCTGTATTTGCCCTCATATTTTCTTTGACTATACCGTGCTGTTAGCGTTACTGATCTCCTTTGCGAAGGACTTTGAGAACTACTGATGAAAAGGTCTATATTGGAGTAAGTTATGACTCTCCGAGAGCCCTTGCAAAGGAATCTTACCTCGCCCTTAATCCCTCGTATGGGATAGCTGAATGAGTCAAAGCATAAGGGACTGAGCAATCTCCAAGGAGAGGTAAGGGTGAGAAGGGGTACAGTGAAGGTCCTGGCTAGCACAGCTGGGCTTGTGCAAAGCAGAAGGTGATCTATGCCAAGGACAGGGCTGGAGCAGATTGTTCTCTCCTGGAGGAACAAGGAACCAAATTATGACTCTGCTTGGTCTGCTCCGGGGGCGAATACACACTGCCCTTTCCTCTGGGTCTGTGACAAAGCCCCCATTGAACCCCAAATGCTTAGATAACCGGGAAAAAAACAGCTGGGCGAGAGACATAATGCTCATGACATTAAAGAATGGCTGGCACAGCTATAGACCCTCGTGGGCCATGAGCTGAGATAGCTTTGCAAATGCTAAGGTCAAGCTTTTCACACTCTGGTGCCTGAAATTAGGCATCTAAAGCCACATTGAGTGACCTAGAAATAATGGTTTTGAAGGGTGCGGAGCAGCCACAATTCCCATTGAAACTGAGGTTCTCCTGAGGTCATCCCTGACTGTGGTATCTGAGTGGTGGCACACTGCAGCCTATTGCGCCAGGTGCTGTACAAACCCCCAGAAAGCCATGATCGCAGCTTTCAGCCTAATTATTTTGGATTACCTTTTAAAGGTATAAACTATGTCCAGCGGCCCTTTTGGAAGCAAGTCTCTGCTATGCAAGCAATACATTGTGCTGGAACAGTACTAATCTTAATCTACATGTGGTCCCCACATCCCTTCTTGGAGGGCTTTCAGTCATCCTTACCCTCTCCCCAACCAGGAGTGGTAGGGGAGCCCAGACACTCCCACCACTCTGGGCTCCAGTCTAGGTACCCTGTAACCAGCAGCCAAAGTCCGCTCTATCAGACACCTTGCTGCTGCTTTCCCAGCACTTCTTCCTGCCGGAGCCTTTCAGCAGGTCTCTCCCACAGCCTCTCCAAATTCACCCTTCCCTCCAGGCCTTACTCTGGCATCCCCCCCAACAAACACCCAAAAGCACACCTGGAAACCCATTTCTCCCCTCTTCCAGCCTCAGCTTTCATCCCTTTGAAATTTCTCTTCCTTGGCTGAACATCTCCCAGGGCACCCAGATCCTGCCCTTTTATCAGGGCTCCTCTCCTCCAGAGCATGCACCACTGAGTGGCCACGCTGCATCTCACCCAGCCTCCTACCAGACATCTCTGCTTCAGGAAGGATCCCAGAGCCAGCTGTCCCCCTTGGCTTCCACCTAATGCAGAAAGAGGGGTTGTAGATTTCCCCCCTTTTCTCCAGGGAGCCCTCCTCTATTTATATTAACCACCTGCCTTCTTTCCCAACTGGGCTTCATCTTTAATTAAGCCTGGGCCACCCTCCAGGGGCAGCATGGGAGCTAACTGGCCTCTCAGGCCTTTGCTAACCCGTTCCTTTTCTGTGTGAGGTACCCACCCCACCACACATGCTACAAGTGGGCTGGGTGCTTCAGAGAAGACAAAGGAAGCCAGTTTCTGCCCCCCCGGAGCTTACAACTTCTGGCTGAGATTTGCACCTGTGTTTACAGGAATTACTGAACACCCCCCATCAACTCCTGGGGGTGCCCTTATACGGGCTTAAAAATCTCAGCATTAATTAAATGCTAGGCTGCCTCACCGAGTTTGTTCTTTTTCTTGGCTGCTGGTGGCTGTTGTGAAGAGGGTGCTTGAACACTAGGAAATGGATGGAAGCCACCAACTGGCTAGGCAGAGAGTGAGCTGAGACCTCGCTCACTCTGCTGTTATATTGTTCTCCCCCCCACACTTTTGCCTCTGTATCGGCTTCACCCACCTGTTACATTTGGCTGTAAACCACTGCATGCTGGTTTGGGTCCTTGACTAGCTCAGGGAAAATCCAAAGGCCAGGTCTTTTTCAGGGCACGGTTTATTGCACCAAACAGAGCTATTTCCCCAGTGCAAAGCAGGCAGCAACAGCCTTTCCCTCTACAACACACTCACACTCTCTGCTCCTAGAATGTGCCCCCTTCCTTTAAAGCCCTGTTGAATCATGTGACATGCAGGCAGCCCTTAACCCTTTCCTGGCTCTCCCACCAAGTTTATAGATAAGCTGTATGGGGCAGGAACTCTCTCCTTATTCTTGGCTGCACAGTGCCTGGCACAATGGGATGCCATCCTTAATTGAGGCCTCTAGATATATTATTATTATTTATTATTTAATAAACATCATAAAATTATTTAACATAGGTTCCCAGAGGGCCATAAATGCAGCTGACTTTCAATTTCTACTGCCCTGAGCTACATTCAAGAGAGCGGCCCTGCAGTTCAGATGTTCCTAGCCCAGAATGGACCATGGTGACCATCTAGTTCTAGTCTGACCTCGTGCATAACATAGGCCATTGAACTTCACCAAAATAATCCCTAGAGCAGATCTGTCAGAAAAACATCCAATCTTGATTTACAAATTGCCAGTGATGAAGAATCCAGTGTGACCCTTGGTTAATCGTTCCGATGGTTAGTTACCGTCACTGTTACAAATTTACATCTCATTTCCAGGCAGAATTTGTCTAGCTTCAGCTTCCAGCCATTGGATTTATTATGCCTTTCTCTGCTAGATTGAAGAGCCTATTATTAAATATTTGTTCCCCATGTAGTTAGTCAGATTGTAATCAAGTCACCAGTTAACCTTCTCTTTGTTAAACTGAATAGATTGAGCTCTTTGAGTTTATCACTATAAGACATGTTTTCTAATCCTTTAGTCATTCTTATGGCTCTTCTCTGAACCCTCTCCAATTTCTCAACATCCTTATTGAATTGTTGACCCCAGAACTGGACACAGTATTCCAGCAGCAATATTATTATAACGTGAACTTTCTTCCAACCTTCTTGAACTTCCCCAGTGTTCCAAGACTTATTGAAAATGAATAACAGTTCAGCGAACTCCTCAGCCAGTTCTTTTAAAACTCTTGGATGCAAGGTCTCGACTTTCTGATTTTAAAATGTTTATCTTTGGTAGCTGCTGTTTAACAGCCTCCTGAGATACTCGTGGAATGGAGAGTGAGATCATGTAATATGATTACATTATCTGTTTTTCCCCAAATATAGAACGTGTTGCTGACAAACCAGATTCCATTTCTTGCCAAAGCCCCCATGTCTCCACTGAACACTGACAATATATAGCTGGAATAGTTTGACTTACCTATGTGTTAGTATTGTTAAAATAAATATTAGCGTTATACAAATGTGCTTAGTGTTTAGAATTTATTGAGTGCTAGTAAATTGCCGAATGCGTTAGTTTCACT
This sequence comes from Mesoclemmys tuberculata, assembly GCA_007922155.1. Lineage (NCBI taxonomy): Eukaryota > Metazoa > Chordata > Testudines > Chelidae > Mesoclemmys > Mesoclemmys tuberculata. The sequence goes on along the minus strand of ML675627.1, from coordinate 5,626,032 downwards.
CACAATGTCTCTATCCCTTGTAAGATGATATCTGAGCATTTGTATTGTAAGTGTCTGTAGCTGTGGCCTGGTCTACACAAGAAATTTAGGGTGGTTTAACTATGTCAATCGGGTGTGAAAAATCCACATTGATTAGTGTGACATGGTGGCCTTGTAAATAATCTTATTTCTTATTTCCTTTTCCTAGTTAATAAACCTTCAGATAGTTTATTATAGGATTGGTTACGAGCGTGGTCTTTGGTGTGAGATCTGAGGTACGCCATACCTGGGATAAGCGACTGGTCCTTTCGGACTGGGAGTAAACTGAACATTGTTGGGATTTTTGGTGTAAGGGACCACCTATCACAAAGGCAAACTTGTCCAGGGGACAAGCCAGATCAGAGTACCTAAGGGGACGGCTTGTGCTCCACGGTTAGGCTGTGAGCTTACACTTGATATCTAAGATATGGTCCACAGTACAGACCTCTACCAGTATAACTATGTCGCTCAGGGGTGTGAAAAATCCGCACTTCTGAGTGACATAGTTATACCAACCTAAGCCCCCACGTAGACAGTGCTATGTCGACAGGAGAGCTTCTCCCTTTGACATAGCTACCACCTCCCAGGGAGGTGAATTAACTACACCACTGGGAGAGCTCTCTCCCATCAGTGTAGGAACATCTTCACTTAAGCACTACAGCAGTGCAGCTGCATTGGTGCAATTGCTCCGAAGGAGCATTATAAGTGTAGACCTGCCCTAAGTATAGACCTCATTGACAATTAGGGGTTTGTGTTCTGCCTCTTAACAGTCTGCCTTGAAGTTGTACTCATGTTCTTGAGCCACTGCAGGACAGTTTGACACAGAAAGCATTTATTTAACACTTCTGCCGTTTCTGCATTATTATTAATAACTCTACCATTTCCTCATCTAGTGATGGACCAATAAATTATTAGGATTCTTTTTGTTCCTAATATAGTTTTCAAGATTTTCCTTAAGTCCACTGGCCGTAGAAGTCTCCTTGTGTCCCTTTGCTTCCCTTATCAATTTTCTGCAGTTCCTAGCTTCTGATTTATATTCATTACTATCAATTTCTCCTTTCTTCCATTTGTTATATATTATTTTTTTATAGCTGACTTCACTTCCCTTCTAAACCAAGTTGTTTTTTTTAACCAAGATGGCCTTCTTCCTTCATTGTGGCTTTTGGGCCATCTAGTAGTGTTCTTAAACAATTCCCAATTATCATTCACATCTTTCTGATTAAATTCTTCCTCCCAATTGAGCTGGCTCTTCATTGTTTTCAGCTTTGTGAAACTGGTCCTTTTAAAGCAGCAAGTATATATGTTATTGGTCTGGACTTTAGTCTGTTTGTATACAACAAATGTGATCAAAGTAACAATCATTTGTACCTAAGCTACCAGCAATTTTTAGTTCTGTGATCAGTTCCTCTTTAGCTGTCAAGACAAGGTCGAGATAGAATCGCCAAGGAGAGGCTGTGTCCCATTACTGACCTATCCTGTCCTTTGAAATGGGTGCTTTCTCTTTTTGCCTGGCGGGTGCCTGATCCACGCCATCGCAGATGTTTCTGTTACCCACAGTGGAGTTGGTGTGCTGACACTCAACCACAGCAGTGAGTTATTCAAAGGGGAGGGACATTCTGCCTAAAAGCCTGATCCCATTAACAATAAAATCACCAGTTTAAAAAAAGCCCAGAAGACAAAAGAGAAAGGCAATCAAAAAGCCCGAGACAGGCGCACTCGGTGAGTCACAGGGCTCGTGACAGTCTGTCAGACACACAATAAAATGTCACACCATGACAAATCCTCTGTCTTGCCATAAATCCTTTCCCTGGATGTCTCCTGTCTTTCTAAAGGCCACTGAACATTTCAGACCCTGTTGTAGGGCTCCCTGTGGAATGTGGCCTGCGCTGCTGCCCGTGGGAATGAAGCCAACGCTCTAAGGAAGAGGGCCAGAAGGTCACTTATCCGATCCGATACTCGATCAGATTCAGTTCAGGGTCTTCGCCGAGCTTGGGTTCGTTGACTCATAGGCTTTAAGGCCAGAAGGGACCATTATGATCATCTAGTCTGACCTCCTGCACATCGCAGGCCACAGAACCTCACCCACCCACTCCTGTAATAGCGGAGTTATAACTATGACTGAGTTATCGAAGTCCTCAAAGCATAGTTTAAAGAATTCAATGTACAGGGAATCCACCAGCAAGTGACCTGTGCCCCATGCTGCAGAGGAAGGTAAAAACCCACCAGGGCCTCTGCCAATTTGCCCTGGGGGGAAATTCCTTCCTGACCCCACATATGGCAATCAGCAAAACCCCGAGCATGTAGGCAAGACTCACCACCCAGTCACCCAGAAAGAATTCTCTGTAGTAACTCAGACCCCACCCATCTAACAACCCATCACAGGTTCAGAACAGGCAGCAACAGCAGTGGTGGGGTTTTGACTAGAAGAGACCTCATCAGACCCGCAGGATTTGTGGGTCAGAACTTTGCACAACTACTGTGCTTGTGTGATTTCCACCATGGCCGATTTACAGCCAGAAAACAGATCACTTCTGGATTCCTGCCAAGAGGAAAACCCTAGCTGAAGATTCAGATCCAGAGAGCCCTGAAGTTTGGAGAGGCTTAGTTTAGAAGTACTGCTTCAGGTTCATCTCAAAGGCCCTGAATCAGCAAAGTACTTAAGCACATGCTTAAGTGTGTTTCTGAAGAGGGAAGGATTTAAGCACATGTTTTGCTGAATCAGGGCCTATTCTGAGAGGGTCCAATCCTGCAAGATGCGGAGCTGAGTTAGGTACACAGTGCTCTTCTCATTCAAATTCACCTCTGCTGTGAAGCCTTTCAGAGTTAATCGGTCAGAGTGAGATTCAACTACATGCAACATCCTGGCTGCCTTGGGAATTCCCCATTAGCCAGTTCCCTGACCAGTTCTGCTCTCAGTTAATCTGGTGTAAATCAGGAGTAACATCTCTTCATCAGTGTGGTTACAACTCCTGTGTGTAACTGAGAGCAGCATTTGACCTGTTGGCTTCCTCAGAGCAAAACTTGTCCTTAAGAGCTTGATCCAAATCCCTTTGAAGTCAAGGGAAGAACTCCCATCAGTTTCAATGGCCAGCAGATTAGGGTCATAGGCTATGTGTTCATTGGGACAGATAACGTGCTTTCTGTCAATTGTATTTATGCCTACTGATCCCTCTAGTACCTTCTGCTAGTTCAATACAGCTGCTGGTGCTCAGGACACAAACAGGAATGAATGAATTGCATTAGTAGGAGCATTGCCAGCAGATTGAGGGAAGTGATTATTCCCCTCTATTCGGCATTGGTGAGGCTGCATTTGGAGTATTGTGTCCAGTTTTGGGCCCCCCACTACAGGAAGGATGTGGACAAATTGGAGAGAGTCCAGAGGAGGGCAACAAAAATGATTAGGGGGCTGGAGCACAAGACTTATGAGGAGAGCCTGAGGGAACTAGGCTTGTTTAGTCTGCAGAAGAGAAGAATGAGGGGGGATTTGATAGCAGCCTTTAACTACCTGAAAGGGGGTTCCAGGGAGGATGGAGCTAGGCTGTTCTCAGTGGTAGTAGAGGACAGAACAAGGAGCAATGGTCTCAAGTTGCAGTGGGGGAGGTCGAGGTTCGATATCAGGAAAATCTTTTTCACCAGGAGGGTGGTGAAGCACTGGAATGGGTTACCTAGGGAGGTGGTGGAATCTCCATCCTAAAAGGTTTTTAAGGTGTGGCTTGACAAAGCCCTGGCTGGGATGATTTAGTTGTGGTTGGCCCTGCTTTGAGTAGGGGGTTGGACTAGATACCTCCTGAGGTCCCTCCCAACCCTCATCTTCTGAGTCTAATAGGCAAAGCCCAAAAGGGTAGACGTGCTGAGGTGGAGCTGAAGCACGACAGGGCAATGGCTTGTGGGTGTCCACACGGAAGAGACAAAACATTAGCAACGGCTGAGAGCTAGTACAAGTATGTCTGCATGAACTGGGAATCACACCTCTAGCCATGTAGTGCAGACACAGCTTCTCATTCATAGATAATAAGGCCAGAAGGGACCACTGGGATCAGACCTCCTGTGTATCACAGGCCAGAGAACTTCTATGTTGTAATTCTTGCTTCAAGTCCAATAGCTGTGGTTGAACTAGAACTTATCTTTTAGAAAAGCATCTGACCTAGATTTACAAGTTTCCAGTGATGGAAAAGCCATTGCCGCCCTTGCTACGTTATTTCAATAGTTAATTACCGGAAAGTTTCGGTCAGAATGATTCCCCACTGGGAAACACAGTTTCTGCCACAATGCAAGTTTTCCGTGGGAGAGTTCTGATTGTGCTGACAACCAAAATGAAATATTTCATTTTGGGTCACTCTGACCCAAACTGGACGGTCTGGATTTGTTGAAATGATCTGAAACACATTGTTCCAAGTCATTTCGACATTAACCTGGGTTCTCTTATCACACCCCGATGGCTTTATGAGCGTTGTAGTTCCAGCCTCCAATTTCCTACCCGTGCGGATGCTATCTGGTGGCCTGTGTGAACCGGGAGGTCAGGTTAGATGAGCTGCTGGTCCCTTCTGGCCTTAAACTCTGAGATTACCTGTCAGGAGAGCTAGTCAGGCCGCTGGAGTAGACACGTGGCTGGCTTGGCTGCAGGGGCCAACAGACCAGCTATTAAGGCAACTTCAGCCACTTGCTGGCTGCTCCGAGCTCATGCCTGCTCCTGTGTTACCTTATTCCTGCTGCTCCTGCTTTGTAATCAGCCCTGATTCTGTTCTGCCCCTGCCTCGAACCCCTCTTTGCCTGAAACCCTGTCTGCCTCAGTTACTGCACTCCAACTTGACCCGTGGTTTTGGCTTCTGACTGCTGATTCCAGCTCTGACCCTAGTTCCTGATGCCTGCTCCACCCACTCTGACCACCAGGTTAGACCACCCTCATCCCGGTCGGCAGACATGCATGGTGCAGCATGGAAGTCACATGACTGTGCATTATTGGAGATGTATCCTGGCCACAGAGTTTGGCCTACAAGGGACAATGAGGCTCCCAAAATGCAGCTGTGATTTGGGATGCAAACAAATGTCGAAATGTCAGCATTTCCCACAGGATGGAAATCTTTAATTTCTCTCCGCTCTATAAATTGCCCTCACTGTTAAAAATGGGTGCATTAGCTCCAGTCTGAACTTGTCTAGCTTCAACTTCCACCCACTGGATGTTAGCTGTACTTTTTAAATTGAACAACTGTTGTGATAATTGGGCCTACAAATTCACCTAATTGCGAGCCCGACTGTGAGAAGTGAGTGAAAGTTCATCAAATGTCACAATGGCTTGTAGCAACAAATGTTGATGGGAAAAGCTGCAAAAGGGAGAGACAGACTGGATCGGTGCAGACAAAAAGGGCTGCTGATATAATTCCAAAACCATATTAAGATCATACCGGATGAACAAGAGAAGTGTGGGACTGGAAAACAGTGGATCAAAACTAGTGTGTCAGAAATTGGGCCCACCTGGTGGACAAAATAATGAGGGAATGGGCTATTCCACTCTGACATTAAGAACAGCCCAAGGGCAGGGGGCAAAGGGCACCCAGAGATGCTGTAATGAACGGCAGCTGGCTTATCAGTTCACGCGTACTCCAATTCGTCAACGCCATGGAATGTATCCAAGTCTCATGGAAGATGTCGATGAAAAGTTCATGATTCACTGGTTAACAACATCATCACATAATGGAGATACAAGCAAATGATGCAAAGTTATGGCCATAAACTGAATTTATAATTCTTAAAATGTCTTTGCCAGCCGAGAAGGAGGTCGCCCACTCGAAACAAAGGAATGTGGTTCCCCAACCTCAAGTTACTGCCAAAGTATTTTGAAAGACAACGGGAATGTATTTACATATCACAAACAGACCCATCAAGCTAAGGGCGGGGGGGAGGGAGGGAGGGAAGACAAATCGCACGCTATCATGGCAGGGGAGCCAATTGACAATCACATGTCTAATGTTCATTCAGTTGCACTGGAGGGGGCAGGGACTAAATAATTTGCATTTTAGAAGACAACGCGCAGTGGGGGGAAGAAGCAGCAGGACACTTCCTTCAAGACAGATTCCATGTTGCTTTCCTCGCAGCTGGAAATAGCCTTTATTTGAAAGTATTCTTCAGAAGAATCCATTTCAAAGATTCAGTGGACTATAAAAGAGAGGGGGACAGAATCCCAAGTTATCCATCTTTCATCTAAAACGACAAAAGGTACCAGCCCTTTGACTTTGTGGGATAGACCCTGACCCAGGAGCTTGGTCAGCTCTCTTGATGGACAGGCGTGGTGAGGATTTTACCTTGAACACAATCTAACTGGTTACGTTTTAGTCACTAGAAAGAATTTTATCTTTATTTCTCTCGTAACCATTTCTGACTTTAGTCCATATACTTGTACTTACGTTAAAACCTCTCTCGTAGGAATTAAATAGACTTGTTTTATTTTTAATCTAGACCAATCCGGGGCTAGGTTTGAAACTGACCTGTTTGGTAACTCCAGTTAAAGTAACAAACTGTTGGCTAGTGTTGCTTTAAGGGAGCAACGAATCTTCACATTCCTCTGATTGTCCCAGGAAAGGGCTGGAAGAACAAAACACACAATTCTAAGGAAATTCAGGGCTGGGGAGAGAGTGGAGTCACCTTACCAGTTGTTAACCAAGGCTGGTGGAGATCACTGCAAGCCTTTGATATTGCCACTAGCTTCTGGATCGAGTGTCCTACCAGGACTGACCAATACACAGACATATAATGCACATGTGTTGCTTGCTTTGTGTATCCCAAGCAGAGAGCTACAACAACAAAGCAATAAGGCACGTAAGTGTCACAGTGTAAGAGGTGGCACAACTCTTCACCCATCTAGGCTGTCCCCTAGAAGTTGACATCCACCCATCACTCCCTTTCTGCTTGCCTGTTTTAGCCCTCCCTCCAACCCTTTGTCTTGTTACACAACTTATGGTACGTCTACACTCCCGAGGCTGGGTCAGGCTCCATGGATTGATGCAATGGGAATCGATCGAGTGGGCATTGGAGACCCGCACAATTGATCCTGGAATTGCTCTCCAGCCAACGCAGTGACTCCACCCCTGTGAAAAGAGTACAGCTGCATCACCCAGAGGGTGTTTCCTGTCGATGTAATGCAGCAGAGACACCGTGGTAAGGGGACATTAGTAAGTCGATGTGAGATACACAAATTCCAGTATATAGCTTGCATATCCTCCTGTCGACGCTGCTGGCAGTGTAGACCAGACCTGAGATTGTAAACTCTTTGGGGCTGGGCCTGCCTCTTACTCTATGTTTATACAGCGCTTTGCACAATGTACCCTCGTTTTCAGCTGGTAAATGGCACTACCATAAGAAAAAATAATAATTTCACCCAGTAAATTTATGGCAGGTGGGTGGGAAAATCGCTTCAGATTGTGTTTGGGACCCATCAGACTATTACTATACCACTGGGCTCACAGACACATCATTCTACCTACTTGACATCTGAGCCCTCAAAGAGCCTAAATGGCCAGCAGTTCAAATAGAATCTCCACCCCGACCTAAACGCTACCCAGAAACCACAGAAGAACAGATGTCTGCATGGGGTTTCAATCTGTAGACACTGGGGTGATCGCAGGACTGTACAGAGACAGAATTCTAGCTGAGGTGTGCAGATGCCAGAGATGAAGGTGTTTGTGGACCAATCTGAAATGCCGGGCGCCTGGCTCATCATTGCACTGCACCTTGTCCACTTTTTGACACCAACGTGGTGAATGCAAGACAAGACTGTTCTGATTTGGTAGCATTTTACACCCACTTTGTGCTAGAGTAAAAGACTCTACGAGGTGCAGGGCAAGATATGGAATAGCTTTCATATAAGGAGAGATTAAAAAGACCGGGACTGTTCACAAAAGAGATGATTTAGGGGGATATGATAGAGGTTTATAAAATCAGGAATGGGGTGGAGAAAGGGAAGAGGGAAGTGTTATTTACCCCTTCACTTAACACAAGCGGGGGCAAAAAACCCAGGGGCTTCAAGACTAAGTTTGATAAGTTTATGGAGGGGATGATATGATAATTGCCAAATTAGGCTGTCCTAACTGATCTTTGATTCCTAGCAGTAAATGTGCCCAATGACCTATGATGGGATGTTAGATGGGCAGGATCTGAGTTATGACAGAGAGCCCTTCCTGGGTGTCTGGCTGGTGAGTCTTGCCCACATGCTTAGGGTTCAGCTGATCGCCTCATTGGCAGTCAGGAAGGAATTTCCCCCCAGGGCAAATTGGCAGAGGCGCTGGGGTTTTTTCTTCTTCCTCTGAAGCCTAGGGCACAGGTCACTTGCTGGTGGATTCTCCATACCTTAAAGTCTTTAAACCATTATTTGAGGACTTCAGTAACTCAGTCATAGGTGAGGGGTCTATTACAGGAGTGGGTGGGTGAGGCTCTGTGGCCTGCGATGTGCAGGAGGTCAGACTAGATGAACATAATAGTCCCTTCTGACCTTAAAGTCTATGAGTAAGATCCAGGGATCACCCAATGAAATTAATAAACAGCAGGTTTAAAATAAACACAAGGAAGTACTTCTTCCCACAATTCACAGTCAACCTGTGGAACTCATTGCTAGGGGATGGTATGAAGGCTAAAAGTATAACTAGGTTAAAAAAAAGAATTAGATCAGTTTATGGAGGATAGATTCATCAATGGTGATTAGCCAACATGGTCGGGGATGCAATCCCACACTCTGGGTGTCTCTAAACCTCTGACTGCCAGATGCTGGGTCTGGACAACAGGGGGTGGATCACTTGAAGATTGTCCTGTTCTGTTCATTCTCTCTGAAGCATCTGGCACTGGCCACTGTTAGAAGACAGGATACTGGGTTAGATGGACCATTTGTCTGACCCAGTGTAGCCTCTCTCATGTTCTTATTGAATTAGGTACTTAGGACTGGAAGGGACCCACTAGATCATCTGGTCCAATCCACTGCTATCCCAGGCAACCACATCATATCTTCCTGTTTATAAACATATTAAGCTCTATCTTAAAAACTAGTTGGCTTGTTTACGGGCCCTGGGGGCACTCATCCAAACTGACCCTCTTGAGGGTTGCTCATCACTTGGGGCCATGAACTATCAATCATCCCAGTATCGTATTAATCATAACCAAGTGTCAAACCAAAAAGGCACAAAAAAACTTAACACAGGGGACGCAAACTGATGCACCATTGTGTTGGATGAAGCCGTCTTACTTTTCTATTGCATCTGACAGCTGGAGCTGTGCCAGCCCAGCATGGCTTTATGATATCTCTCTAAATTACAGTTTGACAGTGGTATGCTCAATCAGTGTTAATTCTATCCACAAGACAGTCAGAGCAGGAGAAAGGTCTCATTCAGTCTGTGAACATATTGATCTGAGCGCGCAGGGTCCTTTGCGGGAATGAGAAAGTGATGGTCTTTATGAGACTGAAAGAGGCTGTATTGTATTCGACGGGAGGAGAGGAAAAAAAGGCTGCTTGTCAATTTCAATGAGCAGTTTCATATGTAAGGAACTGTTTATGGCCCTTTCTAATTGCTGTGATATTCCTGCAGCAGCCACAATTCTCCTTCTATTTTCTCTGCTTGCTCTGACAATTCGGCTGCTGAGAGAAGGAAAAACAGTAACGTAAATAATCTAAGAAATGAACAGAAGGCTGACCAATCCAGCTGACTTCTCCATCTCCTTCCTGCTTGTGAGGTGCCGGGGCTGGATGAAGGGGTTTGCCCTACCCACTCAAAGCACTGCTCCATCAAGCCTGACATCCAGCCTCCAGCCATGGACAACCCAGTACAGAACACTTCAGTTCTCCCTGCCCCACTGTGCATCTGACCTGTTGTGCACTATCGTCCAAGACCATTGGCAGCGACTGTTGTCTTGACTCTAGCAAATGATCCCTCTTGCTTGAAGCTGGAGGCTGGATTGCCCGTGTTTTAACCTCTGTCACAAGAAATGTCACCATTGCTCAGAATATTCAGCATCACTTTTAAATCCAGCCACTACATCTGACTCAACCTCCTGGTTGGCTATTGGTTTAGAATAGTATTCATTACTTAGAGTGTAAGCTCTTTAGGGCAGTGGCTGTCTTTACCTGGTCCTGTTTGCACAGTACCTAGCACGAGGGGTCCATGAGCCATGATTGCAAACTATAAGTGCTGGTGGAATACACGCAATAATCATATCAATGATCTGAATAGTCCAGGCAAGTCATCTTCAGGATCTGGCTTGTTTCTGAGCTGTGCAGCACAGTTCTTCTTTATTTGTTCTTCATGTTTCTTGATTCATCACATGGGCTCATTTCTGCTCCACGCCTACCTGCCTGAAACATCTGGAACAGGTGGCTAACACATTTCCAGAATAAGTTTTTGGACAAATAAAACATTCAAGCTAAAAGTCTGGAACATTTTGAGATTTTTGAACAGCCCAGTGCTCTGAAATAACAGGTAACCTGATCCAGGCATCCTTTTGACTAAAACTCAGCACTGTTATCCGTGGGGAAATTTGGGAGTCCGTTCTTCTTTACACTCCAGCTCTGCTCTAAAGATGGTGAATCCTCGGGGATGCTCTAGGCTGCGAGGAGGTAACCAAAGCAGTAACGATAACAAATATACATTTCTCATTAGAGATTAGTGGATAGGGAGCAGACTTCCCAGAGAACAGGTCCAGCAGACTCACAATACTCAGCTGAATTAATTGAGTACTTAAGTGGGAATAATAAGCGCTGTGAAGCTCCGAGCAGACACTTGCCTCATTATCGTTACAAGGGAGGAGCAATCCATCCAACCAGGCTTCCTTTGGTGGGGCACAGCAGTCCAAGAGGGAGGGGAAGGGAACCCAGCACCCACTGGTAGGGGTTGATTCTGATTGACACCCCCTACCACCTGACTCCTGGGTGACATCTTGGGCTTATGCTTGTAAGAAAATAAGTAGGCTGGGATCTTCGAAAAGACTCAGCACTGGCCTAACTCTGCTCCCACTGGAGTCAAACCTGCCTGAATTTCCATGGCAGGAGTGCTCGGCCAGTATCGAATGCTGTTGAAAAACCCACCTGCAAAACGGAGAGGGAGAAGTGAAATTGCCCAGCGTCCTGATGCACTGATGGCGAGGAACAGGCCGGCTGGAGTTTTGAACAAAGCTATTGACTGCAGACCTGGAAGGACTATGTGCTCCGTCTGTGAGTTAATGAGAAATCTGCTTTCATCATGTAATATTGCTCTTCAAAGGGGCTCATGGAGTGAAGGAGACTGCAGTAGAACAATGTGCCCAGCATCTGGTCCAACGCATCTCTTGTCCCAGAAGGAAACAGACTCGTTTTGGAGACCGGCCCTCTCTTGGAATCATGGGCAGTGTCTCTGTTGGTCTCCCACCCAGCGCTGTAGGACCTGAGCACCTTGCTATGCCCTTCTCTTTCACTCACACCAAAGTACACCGGTGTGCACATCTGCCAGAGCAAAAGGATGGTCCAGTGGTTAAGGTGGTCATGTGGGTCTCAGAAAATGGGGGTTCAAGTCCCTACTCTGCCCCAGATTTCTGTGAGGGAAGACAAGTCATTTAATCTCTCTGGACCAGATTTTTCAACAGTATTTAGTTGCCCAAAGATGCCGACAGAGAACTAAAAATCTTTAAAATGTGTGCCTTGGTCCCCCTCTGTAAAATAAGAACAATAGCACTTCCACACGGCACAGGGGTTATAAGGACACATCCACTAAAACTGCAAGGTGCTCAGAGAACATGGTAACAAGGGCCATATAATGACTATTGACCTGTCTACTAGGAAACAGACTAAGACTAGCATCTCTCATCAGTAGCCCCTAGTAAGGCCTTGTCATCAGCGTCTCGCCCTGGCTGCTTTTAAGTGGCAAGCCAGGCGTAAAGGGCTCCAAATCCCATTAACCACCCCCCAAAGCTATTTATTCCCCCCTCGCCCCTGGCACTAAATACAGAGTTGCAGTGGGGGTCAAACATGAGCTACAGCCTGCTACACACAAAATCAGACTGGCCCAGTTTCATGGAAAAGGGCCAAAGTTACAAGAGCTCCACTTCCCGACCTCTTCAGGCAGTGGCTTGCAAAATTGATTAGCAAACACACACAGAGAGGAAAATTGGAAGTGTAAGAAATGGAATTGTGCTTTTCTAATGGAACTGAAAAGAAATTATAGCACTACCTGACGGCTTCTTTACTTCAGCCAACCTTAGAAATGGGCCCGAGCTGTGAAACTGGGATGTGGGCCAAAAGCTACACTCTCCCAGTCCCCTCACAAGAGCAGGGGTGCTGAGACCCAGGGCACAGGTTCATCCCATTGGAGACAGAAGAGTAGGTGCAAAATTCAGCTCCTAGATGAGCACGGACAGGACAAAATTCAATGTGGCAGAAGGGGGGAGGGGGATTATCTGGGGCTTGATCTTGGGCAATACAGAGCCTCCTCCTCTCCAGATCAGACCCATAGGGTGTGGTTAAGCACCCCACTAAGATCTCTTTGCACTAGCTTTGCCAGCATAAAAGGCAGTAAGAAACATGGTTCTGGCCCCCAGAGATATGGGGATTCCCTGGGTGGCCCAGAGCTGGTTTAATGGTTGCTGTAATCCATGCTGGGGAGCAGAACACGGAAGATGAAGAACTGACACCAAACTGCCTTTGCCCCCTTTTTCCCTCCCTCATCTGAGTTCAATGTGGATGCAGCGATGAATGTGGCCCACCCGGCTTTTGTGGGCCGGAGGTATTTCAAGAGAAACAAACCAAAAGATGTCGGCTCCAACCAAGCTGGTGCCAGGTTCTTTCCTCTTCCAAAAATACTGCCAGAGAACGAACGAACAGATTGTTTAGATTTTCCCAGGCCAAACCAATGGCCGGGGTATGTCACAAACACTCCATTTAAAAACCGACAGAGGCAGGCCCACTCCGCCCCCGTGCAGAGAGTAACTTTTCTGTCCTGCGCTGAGTGAGGTCACCACCGCCCTGCCGTTGGCCCAGAACGCTTCGTTAGGAACACACTCCCCCATCTGTTCCCTGGAACATTTCAGTGTCTACTTCATGAGGTATTAATGGTATCAATTTAGCCAGAGGGAAAGATGGTTATTGCTGCTTGTTAAAACTTTCTCCTTAACATTATGACTTAAGGTCCTGTCTATTATTAATTATTAGTGCATTAGCACCCACTAGCTAGAGCCAGGATCAGGTTCCGGGATGCTAAGTATTGTACAGACGCATGGTAAGAGACAGACTCTGTTTTGAAGAACTTAGAGTCTACATTTTATTTTGCTATAGATTTCAGTGGCACTCAAATCAGGCCTATTAACTGCATGATCTTATTAGTATCGCCCATTTCCTCCCTTCCTTCGTATTGTTTGTTATGTTCATTTGTTGAGACTTGTTCTAAATTAGATTGTCAGCATTTTGGATTGGGAACAGAGTCTGTTTGCACAGAACCTAATGTTGTGTCCCTGATCTTGACTGGGACCCAGGAACACAACACAAACACCACCACAGTACAACATTCCCATGTGGGTGTTAGAGGCAGGAAAACTGTGGCACTGATCAGTTGCTGGGCTGCTAAGCATGTCAGTTAAGTTGGTGGCAGACACAGGGTAAGAATCTGGTGCACGGTCCCCTGCTATAACCATTGGACAAGACTTCCTACCTTCACCACCGGTTAGGCGAATGGCGTGCACAGGCTGTGTCTAGCTGCTCTTTGGTTTGGTCAGCATATGGCTGAGCTGTAAGGGGAAACAGAGACCCCCTGCATTCCAGTTCACACAGCTTTCAGCACCTATGTGCCCGCTGTTTGGTAAACCCCAGTGCAGAGACAATGGGCCCATTATTAGCAGCTTCTTGGAGCCTCTCTCGAAGAGGGCAGGGTACCAGCTTCCCTCAAAAAAGCAATGTTCAGGTCCAGGCTCCCTACCTTTTCTATACAGCACTTTTCAGCGGTTGTTCTCAAAGCACTTTACAAAGCAGGTCAGTGTCATTGTCCCCGTTTCACAGATGGGGAAACTGAGGCACATGGCAATGAAGTGACTTGCCAGGGGTCACCCAGCAGCTCAGTGACAGAGCCAGGACCTGAACGCCAGCCTCCAGATTCCCAGGCCACTGCTCAGTCTACTAGACAGCACTGCCTTGAGGAACCATTGCTTCTTGGCATCGACACTGTCACTTAATTATTACTGTTTAATCTTTTGTATTGCAGTAGCCCCTAGGGCCTTAATCCTGGATCAGGACTTCATTGTGCTAGGTGCTGTACAAATACAGTAAAAAGAAAGAGGCCTTGCCCCAACAAGCTTACCATCTATGTATAAGACAAGAGATGAGATGCAGCCAGCCAGATGGTGGAGCACAAGGAAAGCAGACCAAACTAGTCAGTGTGCAAAGCAGTAGTCACTCTCAGCACACCAGCAGCCTAATTGCCGTCCCATATTTTGCAGGTCTCCTGGCAAAAGAGAATTTTAAGGAGGCTTTGCAAAGGTTTACAGAGAGATTCCTGTGAAGAAGGACAGAATGGGAGAAAACAAGGTGCTTGTTGGAAAATTTAACCAGGGGATGATGAAGCCTTCATTGCCTGACCGGAAGCGGGGCTGAGGTCTTGATGGTGTATGAGAGAGGATAAGGTAGAACGGGACTAAGCCATGAAAAAGCCAATCTCCGGACTAGATTGTCATTGATGCGATGAACTAGGGGGAGCCAGAGGAGGAATGCAAAGATAGTAGTCACTTGGTGGAAGCAACAAGCCAGGAAAATGATCTTTGCAACAGTGTAACTGATTAATTAACAAATAATCATTGCCTAGACACTGACTTTTCTCTTGTGGTGCAAGACAGAGGGGCACAGCAAATCGGGACCCCTGCTTGACCTTCGTGATGGTGCAGAGCTTGCACAGGTCAGAGAACTCCTCTTGGCAATAAATGAAAAATCACAAGTCCGCGCTGCTTCTTCTGTATCTAACAGGCGTCTTTGATACGGTTGGCTCCTCAAAGTGGTGTTAATTGCAGGCTGTTTTACATCACCACATATTGTTAGCATCCTTATTTTAGACAGGGTAAACTGAGGCACAAGGCGATTGAATGACTTGCCCAAGATCTGTGGCAGAGCTAGACAGTGAATCTCACCCTCCCTCTTATTGACACAAAGGTAGCCTCTGGCAGGGATAGATGGAGCCAATGTTCTTTGCTTGCTGACAGGATATAGGGGGCAGCGCCGGGTGGTTGCTCATCTGCTCTGAGGGGTCTTTCATGGCGGATGCTGTTGGGGATGTGTCATGTGGGGTTGGTTTTTGTCCTCTGTTTGTGTCTGTCAAGCCAAAAGAGGAGAGGAACCCTGCCAGTTCATTGTGGAAAGAGATAAGAGTTAAAAAACACAAACATCAAACATTGTAATTTTCAATTAAAGAGGTGTTTGAATAAATGCAAAAAAACCAAGCTACATTTCATGGTGTCACTAGTGGTTAGACACAACCCATAATTTCAAAAAACAAAGAACAAAACTGAAAAACACAGCAAGAACCTTTCAGAGCTAATTCTGTGCACGCTGCATTAATTCTGCATATTAATGCAGATGGGGAAGCAGTAAACAATATTTAAGCCATCACAACATCCCCATCACTCATGCTGGGTCCACACTAAACAGAGACTCCGAGTCCTCTTACTTGTGGTGGTTGAAGAACATTGTTCTGACTGCAGCGTAGGGGGTTGCAGAAGGGGAAATAATACTTGGTTTTTGCCACAAGATGTTAAGAAGAATTGGCTCAATAGACCTGGAAAATGGGCCAGAGATGTAACAACGCTTTCATGAGCTTGAGTTAAAAGTTGTTCCTAAGGATGAGAAAACTGGCATGGTTAAAAGGACTCTCCCGAGTCTTCACCAACCTTCAAGTTAGACATCATCTTGAACTGGATTGAACTCAGTGACATTGAAGCAAAAATTGGAATTTCTGTCTCCCATAACATTCCACTGTGTTAATATTTGTGTTCAGCCAAACTTAGGACATAAAGCTGAAATACAGAGATTTTTCATGGAACGAAAAGTTCTAAAATATATTTAGTTTTGAGTCAGTTCAACACTAAATTGCATCTCCCTGTGATCCCCCACTGCCTCATGGGATCTGTAATTTGAGTGCTTGATGGTCCCATTCTCCTGTACGGGCTGGGCTCCCTGGCCTGGACTACATCTCCCATAATGCAACTTCCGTCATGAGACTCCTATGATGCACCATGCAGCAGACAAACCACATTGCATCATGGGAGTTCTAATATGGCTAGGGAAGCCAGTGCATTGGAGAGAATGGAGGCAACATGTAGGTGAGTGGCAATTCCCTTGAAGCAAAGCTTCACCATAAAGGATATTGAACTCATCTGAAATGAAACATTTTGGGTCAGCTCAACAAACTGAAATGTTTTGATTTAGGTTGAAGCGACCTGAAACAAAAATGTTTCATATCCATTTCCATGATGGAAAAATCAAAATATTTCGAGGTGGGGAATCAGCATTTTCCTATGGAAAATTTTATTTTTGCATAAACTCTATTTTCTGTCAAAACACAATCATGATAGAAAATTCCCAGTTCTCTAGAACTCAAGGGTAGGAGCTCGTCAGTTCTAATCCCACCTCTGCGACCGACTCACTGAGTGGCACAGACCGGAACAGAGCATTAGAGGTCCTACCCCAGTGCCCAACTATTTCCCCTAAAACAAAATAAAAAGGAGTGGAGACATAAAGCAAGTCTTTCTATATTTCATTGACCACATGGAGGCAACAGGTCTCAGAAGTCTGTCGTGTGGCAGCGCCACATGGCTAGGTTAGCTGACTGCATGTGAAAAATACACGGTGCTATGTAAATGCGAAGAGCTAGATATAACTCCTGGGAGGGGCTGAGATTCTGCATCTCACAATGCCTTCAGTGGGAGTTGCAAGCACGCTTCACCATTCAGGATTTGGTTCCTGTTAATATGTTGGAGTTGTACTCAGATTCAGCCATTGCTGAGGATCTGAAATATCAGGATTAGAGATGGGTCCAAGGTGTCGTGTTTGGATGAAAATCCAGACCTTTCCAAAGTTGGGGGATTGGTGTATGCACTTACAGATCCAGAGGTTGTGTTTGTGTGTGTCCAGATCCAGAATGGGGCTGGGCAAATGGATCCAGGTGTTTTGTTTTAAGCCCATGTATGTTTTTCATGTCAAGTCTCTTTC
This sequence comes from Mesoclemmys tuberculata, assembly GCA_007922155.1. NCBI lineage: Eukaryota > Metazoa > Chordata > Testudines > Chelidae > Mesoclemmys > Mesoclemmys tuberculata. The sequence continues at coordinate 5,608,826 of ML675627.1, read as the reverse complement.
CTGGGAGGCAAATCCCACAGTTCTTACTCATGTTTACTCTTTCCTTACACCAGGCAAGGTCCCACTGAAGGCAATGGGAATTTGCCAGAGGAAACACTGAATCCAGACCTCAGGATCACAGAATCATAGATTAGAGTTGGAAGGGACCTCAGGAGCTCATCTAGTCCAACCCCCTGCTCAAAGCAGGCCTATCCTCAGCTAAATCATCCCTGTGAGGGTTTTGTCAAGCCTCAGCTTAAAAACCTCTAAAGATGGAGATGCCACCACCTCCCTAAGTAACCCATTCCAATGCTTCACCACCCTCCTAGTAAAAAACTTTTTCTTACTGTCCAACCTAGACCTCCCCCACTGCAACTTGAGACTTTGCCACCACTGAAAACAGCCTAGCTCCATCCTCCCTGGAAAACCCTTTCAAGTAGTTAAAGGCTGCTATCAAATCCCCCCCCACTCTTCTCTTCTGCAGACTAAACAGGCCTAGTTCTTTCAGCCTCTCCTCATAAGTCTTGTGCTCCAGCCCCCTCATCATTTTTGTTGCCCTCCGGTGGACTCTCTCCAACTTCTCCACATCCTTTTTGTAGTGGGGGACCCAAAACTGGACACAATACTCCAAATGTGGCCTCACCAATGCCGAATAGAGGGGAATAATCACTTCCCGCGATCTGCTGGCAATGCTTTTACTAACGCAGCCCAATATGCCATTAGCCTTCTTGGCAACCAGGGCACACTGCTGACTCATATCCAGCTTCTTATCCACTGTAACCCCCAGATCCTTTTCTGCAGAACTGCTGCCTAGCTCGTTGGTCCCTAGTCTGTAGCTGTGCATGGGATTCTTCCGTCCTAAGTGCAGGACTCTGCACTTGTCCTTGTTGAACCTCCTCAGATTTCTTTTTGCCCAATCCTCCAATTTGTTTAGGTCCTTCTGTATCCTATCCCTCCTTTCCAGGGTATCTACCACTCCCCCTAGCTTAGTGTCGTCTGCAAACTTGCTGAGGGTGCAATCTGCCCCCTCTTCCAGATCATTAATGAAGATGTTGAACAAAACTGGCCCCGGGACCAACCCCTGGGGCACTCCACTTGTGACTGGCTGCCAGCTAGACATGGAGCCATTGACCACTACTCGTTGAGCCCTTTGCTCTAGCCAATTCTCTATCCATTTTATAGTCCATTCATCCAACCCATACTTTGTTAACTTGCTGATAAGAATACTGTGGGAGACCATATCAAAAGCTTTGCTGAAGTCAAGGTACATCACGTCCACTGCTTTCCCCTCATCCACAGAACCAGGATCTCACTCAGGAGAAGGAGTAGAAATGTTGTGGCGTTAATGCTGGGTGTGGAAAGCTAGAAATCTCCTGAGAAACCTGTAAATCAACATTGTGCCAACAAAGTGAAAGACTGAAGTCAACAGATTGAAGTCATGACACAGCCCAACAGGATATAGGGGGCAGTGTCAGGCGATTATTCCCAGGCCCTGATGGCTCTCTCTTGTGGGGTGCTGTTGGAGTTATGCCAGTGGATACCAGGTGAGGATCCAGCCCAAGCTGTTCTCAAGAGATTTCCCTCCCAAAGGATCTGAACACAGGGAGAGTTTCCCAAAGTCAAAGGCTTATCCTCAATTAGTTTCTGAAGCTCTTCACTTTGCATAACTGGCTTACTGCCCAGCTATCTCAGGGCTGCAACATAATCTCCGTGTCACTGACACTTACTTTTCAAAGGGCTCATTTATCACACTATTGCAGCTAGGGAGTGTCCCGAAGCAAAACTCCAGAGCCAAAGACTCTGGTACTTCCAGGAGATCAGATCCAAAGCCCAACGCTGCAGCTTGGCCCATCGCCCGCTCTTATATCCCAAAAGTTACAGAGACATGTCAATCAAGATAAATGTTACATAGCTGACCAAACAAATCAATCACTAGACAGAAGCAGGAGTTACAAAGACACATCACTTTAAAAAAAAAAATTGTTCAGCACGCAGTCTTAGCTGTTAGTCTAGCAATAACTTCCCCATAGCTGCAGTTCTAAAATATATCCTGATTTCCTGTTTTTCAAAGGCAGGATAAAGTCAGGCTCACTTCATGTGTTCATTGTCTACTATCCCCCTCTCCCAGTTTGCCTAATTATGCTAATTTCCTGCTAATGGCTAAAAGCAGCAAGCCAAATAATTGGTAGCCCATCCCAACAACTGGCAGTGGCTTGAACATCTGACTGACGGCTAAAATGCCCCTGTACAGGTGAACCAATCTGAGTGAGACACCAACAAAACCCAAACTCAAACCGCAGGGTTTGCGCGGGTTCAAAAACATTTGGATCGCATCAAAAGAAGCGACTGCACCAACATGCCATTAGGGAGGCTATTCCTTGGGGCATGACCAGCCTGCACAGAAGCAAGAAAGAACAAATGAGATGGGCTGGCTAAGCATCGGGACTTTGCGGGGAAATAACTCAACCCAGACGCTGAGGGCTCTCTCATGCACACTGCCCATGCTACCAGGGCAACAATCTCTGCCGATTCTTCCAGGAGCGGAGGCTGTTCAGCAGCCCGCAGGCTTGAGCGCGTAGCTTCTCGCAGCCCTCCCTGGATCAGAGCCTGGGCCATGGGAACAGGCAAGCAGTCAGCACATACTGCGCAATGCGCCGTTTTTAATTTCCTGCCGGCGGCCCGTCTTAGGGCAAAGAGGTGGGAGGTCTGTGGCTGTTCCTCAGGCCTTTTATTAACGCGTGCTGCCAGCAGCAGCTGCCGGGCGAGCTATCAGATTGCGCGGAACAGCACGTCCGCCTTTGGAGGCTATGGGGACGCTGTGCAGAGGGGGAATGAGGAGGGAATGACGATGACATTGGATGTGGCAGCACGTGCACATTTCAAATCGCTGGCTGCAGCCCTCAGGCGAGTATGTCACTCGCTGAACCAGGCTGCAAATTTCTAGAGTGACGCTTTACGCTAATCCCCTCCCTGAAGGCCCCATTATGGTGCAATCAGTAATGGGCTATTATTTGGGATTGTTGGAAGGGATGCAGTTTGGAAGAGAATGCTGCTGTTTGGACCAGCAGCTTCACAATGACACTTCCCCAATTTGCCACGTGGTTACGCGGCTCTAGAGTAATTTGTTCTCCTTTGCTTTGACCATAGGGCTGTTCTGGGGAGGAATTTCTTGATGGTTTACTGACTCGTATAACACTTATGCCCAGGCATCAATATTGATTTTAACATAACATTTTATTTTAAAGCTTCTTTTGTTGTTTTGCAGATGCACCACAAGTGAAAGGGGTTTGTAAAATCTGTGATATTTTCTCATTTAATGAAATCTTACTGAGATAATGATCTCGCTCTGTTGATAGATAGCTTTGCCTGAATTATATGAAGAACACTTCTTATCAGTTTTTCTCCTCTTCTTTTAAGAAGGCTTTGCTATTTGGGTTATGTGCTGTGCACGAATATAGAGGGCAATATTTACTGCATGCATTCCATCGTCACTTATGGTCTCTCCTCACCACGTACTTTCAGTCCGAATGACAGAACACACACAGTAAATGCCTGCCCCTTATTTAACAGTCTGCATTGAAATGAGCGCAAAATGGCTGCCTGGCTCCGTAGACAGGAGGAGCCTCTAGTGTTACAATAACGAGCTTCCCAGCATGGGGTGCTATGGTGTGATGTCTAGCAACTTCAAGAACTTTGCTATCAGCAACTGCTTGATGAGAGAGAGCAGCATATACGAGGAAGGAATAAAACCTAAATGTAGCATGTCTTGGCTCTACAGCCCCGTGCTTAGAGAGTTGAAGTTGCAGGACAAAGAAAACAAAGACATAACAGTTACATGGTTGGATGCTCCGCATTATTCAAGACACTTTTTTTTTTTTTGATCATCTTCTGCCTGTTTCTCTTTTTTATTATGGTTGGTAGTTCAGAGGGATGCTAACCCAATCAATCAGACAACCGCATTTCCTGCTCAAGGACATGATAAAACAGGTGATCTCTGCTGGAGATGCCTAAGGGAGAGCAATAGAAACAATTGCGCTTCTATAGCGCCTCTCCTCAGACTGTAAACACAGCACAAATTACATCAGCCATTAATTACCGCCATCTGCCACGGAGCACACTGAACCTAGAATGGCATTGGCAGAGATGTGGCAGTCAGGTGTTAGCCCACCTGAGTTGGATTTACTGCTACTAAATGTAGTAAAAACTTTTGGGGGGGGGGGAAGAGGAGGATTTGCCAGTTTAAGTGTCTGGATATTCTCTAATAAATAGTTCATCCCCTCCATCCTAGTAGGATATTTTATTATCCAATCCTTAATCAACAATTCCCAAGCATTTTCTACTCCTCTCTAATACGATAGATCAGTGTTATCACCCATGCGTGCTCTTACAGCTGTTCAGTTTTGGACTTACTAGCCAGCCTGATTATTTTTAGAGGGACATTGCTCATAGGTAGAGTAGGATAAATATAAAATAAAAGAATTAGAGTTCGCTTAAGTATGATAGGTATATTTTGTCTGTGTGTTATACAGACAGGCCCTGACTAGCAAGTAGAAGGAAACTTTAAAAATGAGTTATAAAGGACAGAAGGAATAAAGTAAAGACACAATCTGGTTCAAAGAATAACTAACGAGATAAGGGGAAACATCTAAAAAGTGATTGATAGGAGTGATCGCAGATGGTTTGAAATAAGACAACATGGCCCTCCCACCCCACACACCACTGCTATCTCAAAAAGCTAGGGCCTATGTGAACCTAGAGCCAAAGAAGAAGCTGTTGATCAGCAAGGAGGAGGGGAAGAGATAGGGAGGAAAGTCCTTGGGGAGAAAGGAGATTGTAAATCTGACCTGGATTAAGCCTGGGAATGAGGGTGAGCGGTCTCCATTTGTTTTTTAGCTGAAGTCAGTAACTGGCAATGACACCATTTGTTTGTTAAAGGATATAAAAAGAGTTACGAAGTCGAGGGCTCTTTGTCAGACCCTACTTGATCAGGCGGGAGCACAAGTATGCCAGAATGAAAGAGTCTTCCCTAGGTCTGGCCTATTTGTAAGTATTCTGGTTACATGCTTGGGAATAGTTTGTTACTGTACTGGGTGCAATGACTGCTTATTTTTAGGCTGTCAAGGTGGCCAAAAGAATATCTTTTATCAGACCAGTTTCTGTTGGTGGGAGAGACAAGCTTTCCAGCCACACACAGCTCTTCTTCAGGTCTGGCAGGGTAGTCCCAGCTAAATGCAAGGTGGAACAGATTGTTTAGCATAAGTAATTAGCTCATTTTGTAAAGGACCATTCAATGCCGGGCACCACTGGGCAAGAGTTTTAGGACAGGAAGTGAAGAAAAATGTCTTCTCTAATTAAGTCTGTAGGGGGAGATTTAGGCTGGTAAAATAGAAAGGCAGGCTGTGGAGTTTTTGAGCTGAAGGAGTGGAGCTCTAGTCCTGGCGTCGTAGCTCTTCGTGTGCACATAGGATTTATTTTACATGGATTTCTACTGCCTTCACTTTATGGTTTGCTATAGTGCAACTCCCTTTGGTAGCTGCAGGCAGCTAGTGAAAAGAAATCCTGGCCTATTTGTTCAGCTGAAAGCTCTGTGAAATCGCTCTGCCCCGGCACGATCCTGAGGAAGGCTGGGACAAGCTGGGTCCAGGTCTGGCCACAGGGAGGATAAATCTGAGCTCTTCAAAGCTCCCACCCGCCAAATAATTCAAGTGTCCCCAGGGGCACGGAGCAGTTGCAGTCAGAGCTGTGATAAATGGGGAGCCAAGGCAGAATTCCAGGCCAACTGCAGATTGTTTGGAAACTCTGTTGGGGCTCATGTCAACATTCAGCTGGACAGTTGGCTTCAGACCTGCTTCTGGGGTCTCCCACACACCCCATTCTTCAAATAAAAGAATGAATCGGGGCAGAGTCTGTGAGGGTCAGCTTGATCCAAACTGCCAAAGACAGGAAACATTCAGCTGCATAAGGATGCAGTGTCAGCAGAAACAGACATCATGTGCCTTCTCTGCTCCAGCATGATATAAGAGATGGGTGTGGCACTCTGGACAGAAAGAGATCGCGGCACAGATGGGGAGGTCATAAAATCACAGAAGATTAGGGTTGAAAGGAACCTCAGGAGAATATCTAGTCCAAACTGCTGCTCAAAGCAGGGCCAACCCCAACTAACCCATCCCAGCCAGGGCTTTGTCAAGCCGCACCTTAAAAACCTCTAAAGATGAAGACTCCACCACCTCCCTAGGTAACCCATTCCAGTGATTCACCACCCCTTTAGTGAAAATGTTTTCCCTAATATCCAACCTAGGCCTCCCCCACTGCAACTTGAGACCATTGCTCCTAGTTCTGTCACCTGCCACCACTGAGAACAGCCTAGCTCCATCCTCCCTGGAACCCCCTTTCAGGTAGTTAAAGGCTGCTATCAAATCCCCCCTCATTCTTCTCTTCTGCAGACTAAACAAGTTTAGTTCCCTCAGCCTCTCCTCATAAGTCTTGTGCTCCAGCCCCTAATCATGTTTGTTGCCCTCCGCTGGACTCTCTCCAACTTGTCCACATCCTTTCTGTAGTTGGGGGCCCAAAACTGGACACAATACTCAAATGTGGCCTCACCAGTGTCAAATAGAGGGCTTGTGCTTCTCTTTGTAATATAGACAAACATATATACAGATATTTTAAATTAAATCAAACACCCTCCCCCTGAATATTGCTTCTGAACTCTAATGTTGCAGACACTCCCCCCCCAATAAAAGCCTAGATCCCTCAAAAAGCCTAGATCACGTGCAGAAGACCTACATCTCTACAAGGAGTTCAGTCCTCTTTGTTAGACCTAAATCTAAGGCATCCTTGCAAAACTGTCATCTTACACTCAGTTTGTAAAGTTTTTTCTTTGGGGACAGGGACCATCTTTCTATTACATCTGTCCAACACCAAGCACAAAGGGACCCTCACAGCTTGACCAGAGAGCCCAGGCGCTACTTCACAACCAACAATAAAATGAAAGATCCCAGGCATCAAATCTACATGCCTGTTCTTCACCTCGACAACAGATGGTGAAAGCACCAATGTTTCACTAGACCACCAAAAACGTACTGAAACTGGAGAGAGGCATGTGCTCAGGTGATGAGGGCCATGTGAGGACATGGAGAAGTATTGTTTAGTGGCTAGGACACTAGCTTAGAATTTATGAGACCTGCATTCAAGTCCCTGCTCCAACACAGACTTCCTGTGGCAAGTCACTTAGTCTCTTTGTGCTTCAGTTCCCCCTCGGTACAATGAGGATTATAGTACTTTGGTACCTCATGGGTGTTGCTGTGAGGATAAATGCACTGGAAAGATTGTGAGGTGGTGCGATGCTACGATCATTTGAGCCATGTAAGAGACTGAGGTAAAATAGGAGCATAGATTTTTCCAAGAAAGATATCGTTAATGGAGTGCAGAGTGTGTAATTTTGCTATTCACTTTGTGTTCAGGTCCAGTTTGTGGATTTCCTTTTAGTCTAACTTGAGACTTGATTTAAAATTTCCTTTCTGGCACATTGAAACCTTGAAGTTGCAAACTCTTCTGCATGGTTTTCATATAGAGTGTGGGTGGGACGGTTTTGTAAAACAAGAGCCCAGGGAAAAGAATTTTATGGGGAATTAAAATTGAAAGTGAACTTTATGCCGGGCTTCTGGTGTTTGGTCACAATCATGATTGTACTTCCCGCTCATTATCCAAATGAGGAGTCCCTTGAACTCTCAGAGAAGGCTATGTGCAAGGTCAGAGAGAACTCCAAAACATCCTCCGCTAAATGTCAATGTGTTGCCGTGTGATGGCATTTTAATGAGCACCAACTGTTTGCATTTTGTTGAGATTTCCAAATAAGTGAAGACTATGACACTGGAATGAAGAGAATCATATTTAGGCTGTTTCATAATAGCAATAAACCTTCCCAAAAAAAAGCTAATAACTGCAATTAGGAGCCAAAGGAGACAGTTAACCATGGGCAGCTGACAGACGAGTCTGTCCTCAGTGGCGAGAGGAGTTTAAGGAAGGCTGTAAGTCATCACTAACAGGCACTGTGTGAAGGCAAGGATAAATATGAAACCACTAACACTGCTTTTAGCAACTCTTTGATTTGCTTTTCAAAGGTCTCTAGAGGATATTCTGTAACTACACAGAAGCTGGCTCAATATTCCAGGATCTAGAACAGTCTTTGTTGTAGAACCTGCTTATAGGAAACTGGAAAGAATAGTCCTCAAAAGAGAAATCAGTGGTGGGACACAAATCAAGCAAACCGTGCAGCTGATATGGAGTATACTTAGTTTAAAGAGCATTCCCACTGGCAATTGCTCCTTATAACAACAGCAGCCCAACAATCTGCCTCTGTTATACTCTCACAGATATGGATACATAAGCAATCTGAATAGGAGGCAGGATTTCCTGGTGACCGGTAATGTTGCATGCAATAGCCACTAAAAATTTCATAGGGTGCAAGGCAGAACTCCTGTTCCCCCAAGGCAAAGTCTCCTACCACTTGAGCTGAGCGAGCACCTCCGTTAGCTTTATAGGGCTTATGTAAAGGAGCCAAGCAAGGGGGAAGCTAAAACAAACCGACAAAATGAATGTGCACTTTAAGATGGTCTCAAGGAAATAGTAATTGTAAAGTTCCTAAGGCTGTTACCTGCAGCCCATTGGGCTAGCTTGCCTTTACCATATTCGCTGCCTTCCCTTCATTCTATTTAGCTGCTTTTATTATATTCAAACACTACTGTGGAAGCAAAAAAGCAAAGCCTGGTAGGCCTTACACTGAAATGAAAGATGGGAATATATGTTAGCATCACTGTGGATGGAAAACACCCACTGAAGACTGTTGACTGTGCTTTAAGCTGTTTTCGAAACTAGTTGCTTTTGTCTTTGCCCTAGCTGTTTTCCAACAGATAAGGAGGTAGTCTTTAGACTTGTATAATAGAGAAGGAAGTATCTGTCCTACTTGTTTTGCAATGGGAAACTCCACTATGCGACCAGTATAGCGAAGACCTATCCTACATAAGCCATGACTGTACGGAGACTCCTGACAGCAGCACAGAAACCCGGTGCTGTCCAGGGCTCTGCTATGGCCATAGCTCTCTGTGTGTCTGTCTGAATAAAGCTCTGCTCGATTTGACTAAAAAAAGAGATGTGTGATCATTACTATGACAATTTGGTGCCGTGACTCGGATCTCCAGCGCTGGTATCATACAGGAAACACCGCGGACCGCTCCCCGCTGAACCCCAGGCGCCACTCAAAAAGGTAAGAGACCTTTTAAATCTCTATTCGGGGTTTCGGAGGAGGGCTGCCCGTAGGCTTCCTATTCAAGAACAGCCAAGCAAGATCCGAACTTTGTTAAGGGTCGAGGTGAGCTTTAAAACTGTCTGTCTGTCTCTGGAAAGCACGCAGGGAGAGTCTGGGGGTTCGTATTGCAGGCTGAGGACGCTATCAGGTCCTCACCTCGGCAGTTTAAGGGGTGCTAAGACAAATGAGCAAGTCCCAAATGACTGTGTTTGACAAAATGAGCCGTTGAGCAGGTCTTGGACTAAGGCAAGTTCCAGCCGCCCTGATTCCACTGCAAGCCTTGTTGGTGATGACCGGTGTGTAGTCAACCGCAAGGGGGGCTTGCGTGAACCCAGTGACCCAACGGACAGACGGAGTGTTTGCAGCCGCAAGGCTACCCCCTCCTTTTCTTCGGATTATGGGCCTCCTTAGATCTGTTGTCCAAAGACACCTTAGCCTCGGTCACTAGACGGGCCTACGGTTAGGACTCCTGTGACTTTGGAGAACTCCTTCTGTGTCTTGTCTCCTTCCCTTCCACCTCCTGCTAAATAAGCGTTTTGTTATCGGGTTCATTCACCTCGGCAGTATTGTGGGCTGAATTGAAGCAGTATGGATTCCTCAATAAGCCATTCCTGTGTGTGCATAAGTAATAAGGGGAACAAGATAATCTAATCGAATGGGTACAAATTGGATATTAGGAAATTTAGACTAGAAATTAGACGAAGGTTTCTAACCATTAGGGGAGTGAAGTTCTGGAATAGCCTTCCGAGGGAAGTAGTGGGGGCAAATGACTTATCTGGCTTTAAGACTAAGCTTGATAAGTTTATGGAGGGGATGTTATGATGGGATAGTTTAATTTGAGCGATTGATTTTGGATTATCGGCAGATAAGTCTGCTCAATGGTCTGTGGGAATGCTGGATGGGATGGGAACTGAGTTACTGCAGAGAATTCCTTTTTGGGTGCTGGCTGGTGAGTCTTGCCCACATGCTCAGGGTTTAGCTGATTGCCATATTTGGGGTCGGGAAGGAATTTTCCTCCGGGGCGGATTGGCAGGGGCCACGGAGGTTTTTCGCCTTCCCCTGCAGCATGGGGCATGAGTCGCTTGCTGGTGGATTCCCTGCAGCTTGAGGTCTTCAAATCTCACTTTTGAGGATTTCAATAACTCAGTCATGGGTTCGGGGTTGTTATAAATGTGTATGGGTAGGGTTTTGTGGCCTGCCTTGTGCGGGAGGTCAGACTAGATGATCATATTGGTCCCTTCTGACCTATGAGTCTATGAGTCTATGAGTCTAAGCTAGTGTCAGGTCCCCTGAAAGGGAACCCCAGCATAGTATCTGAGTACGCATTACTCTCCCAGGACTTGCAATTTCTGGCGAAATGGCACTCTTATACCAAGGGTGACCTGGCCAGGCAATTCCCCCAGGTGGGAACGTTTGATTTGGATAAAATAATGCACTTAAGAAAAGCTCTAGGGTCTCATGGATCCAAAATATCCCAGACATTATGGGACGCATTTTTGACTGGTATGATGAAGCTTCAAAAAGGCATAATAAGTCACAAACTCAGAGTCTTAGACTCCCAGGAAAAATTAAAACAGCAATTGAATGAGGTACGGGAGAAATTGGCCTCTCCCTCAAATTGCTATCAAGCAGAGGTCTGACAAAAGATCCAAAAATATGTTTTTAAAAAAAGAACCAAAAGCCCATCCACAGGGGAGGAATTTAAAATCCTGACCTCTCTGCCATTTATACAAGAGGAAACTCCCTTCTTCTCTGCTTTGCAAAAATGTGGTCCTAATCTGTGGACAAGACAAGCATTAGTCAACGTTCATACAATTTCCAGTTTGGAGGCTAAATTGGCCCGGTACCTGGTGGTATATAACCTGTCCAGCCCAAGCAAAAGGGAAACTGAGGTACACCACCTTGTGAAAGAAATTCACCCTAAAACCTTAAAAGGTAGAAGCCATAACAAACCTGGCCTGCCTATAGAACAAAAGACACAGGAAAATATAAGGGTAATTTGTCTGTTTTGCCTGCAATCAGAAAGGAGATTTGTAAGCATTCTAAGCAATAATCTGCCACCCCCCAAAGGAGGTAGAAAAGTGTTCAGAGCTGCAGGAAAAGAAAGGAAAAAAAAAATTGGTACTAGTGAAACAGCTAAAGAACAAAACCATGGATCTACTGTTGCGACAAAGATTGTGTTTTGTGTTTTATGTTCTGTATTGTTTGTCTTGTTACTAACATTGTTGTGTGCGGTATTGGGAGGTACTGCATGAAGCAGAAAAGAATCAAGAAGCACGGTAACTGTATTACAAAAACATCCTCTATCAGGTAGCAAAGAGGAGAAATAAAGGGCAATCAAGAGCAAGGAATTTGGAAGGAAAAGGGGTCCTGAAAATAGATGTATTTGTAGTATTATAGCAATGAGGGGATGTAATTTTGAATTTCAAGTGCCTGAACTTAGACATAATCAGTTAAAAGTAACGTATACTCTTTATTTTGCTGTAAAACCTGTACTACTTGGCAGGAATTTGGCTGTTTTATAAGAGTGCTTGTACATCCTAATTTGTAGAACGAGCTACACTGCCAAACAGCAAGGGCCCAGAGTACTGGTTATTGTGCCTCAGCATGTCAAAATAGGTATTTGCAAGAATTGCCCACCAGCGATCTATGGAGGTAGAGTTATGGAAGGTAAGCCCCTTGTCAACATTGACCACAGGATCCTTTTGGTTACCACGGGTTATGAGTCAGTGGGCCAGGAGAGATGGAAAACTATTGGATACCAGGGGTGTAGTGCCTGGAACCCCCAACAATGGGTCTGCCTATCCATACCTTCCTCCGTAGAACCATGCAGCAGAACTACCACAGTGGGAACATGTATTTGGGATAAATCAGGAACCACCACCAGAGTTCTGTACGATGGACAATGTCTGTATATCATCGTGGGAGGAGGTATTCTGGGAGGATGGGAGTACTAGCAAACACCCTGTAAATGAATGCAAATGCAATGTAAGTGTTCTGCTCACTACAAACCATACATATACCTACCAACAATCCAAGGGTACGATACAACTCTCAGTGCCAATCTAACAGAGTTTTCAGTGAGCCTTGAGTTGAATTGGTCTGAAATAACTGATCACTTGTTACAGGGAGCAAAAGTAACTCAGTTCCTGCAGCAAACAAAGCGAGATGCTGGAAACAAAAGTATTCAAATGTCACAGTCTAATGGGGAAATGATTAAAATTGCTAAAGCAGAAAAAGAACTTACTGCATATCTTTGGTAGGATGCTTTTACTGGATGGTCCCCCACCTCTACAGGGATAATATCTATTATACTACACCCTTTGTTAATTGTTTTAGTGTTATGTTGTATTGGTTTAATTAGTATGTGTGCCATGTGTTATTGGATAAAAAGAATGTTGGCCCAAGGTGCCAATTGCACCCAGGCACCTTGTGGCGCTCCCCGAATGGCTGCCTGGTAGCGCCCAAGGCTCTTTTACCCTACCTTGCCCATGTGACCCACTCGGTGGCTCACATGAGCAAAGGGGGGGGGATGATTGCTGCAGTGCAGCGTGGGTTGGTTCGCCCCACATTTTTCTTCCATAGTGCAATAGTACTGCAGAACCCGTCCTATTTGTCTAGCCTATAACATAGGCCAGAAAGAAAAGACCACTCCTTCAGCGCACCCTCCCGTCCATGGGGACCCTTTGTGAATTTGCAAATGGATTTTATCCTAATGCCTAAACATTGTCACTTTGAATATGTGTTAGTCATTATTGATATATTTTCAGGATGGTAGACGCTTATCCTTGTAGGCGAGCAGATGCAGTAACTGCCACCCAGAAACTGTTGAGAGACTTCATACTTAGGTTTGGCTTGCCCTTCATTTTGGACAGCGATAGGGGGACATACTTCACAGGACAGGTCATTCAGAACTTGTGTAAAGCCTTAGGAATTCAACAACACTTGCACTGTGCATACCACCCCCAGTCTAGCAGAGCTGTAGAAAGAAAAAATTCAGATCTGAAAACTAGATTAGCTAAAATATGTTCATAAACTAGCCTGAAGTGGCCAGCTGCCCTACCCATAGCTCTCATGTATATTAGAAACACAGTCAACCAAAAGCACAGACTATCGCCACATGAGATCCTTATAGCCAGACCTATGAGACTGTCACACATCCCTCCACCAAACCCACATGAATTTTACTTGCAGTTAACTGATGATGTAATCCCGGACTATTGTAAAAATGTTAATACATTGTATCAAGTCTATCCACTCACAGGTTCTAGAAGTCCTTCCAACACCTGCAACGGGACCCTGTCACTCCCTCCAACCTGGAGATTGGGTCTACGTAAAGGTCCACCAGAGAAAGTCAACCCTGGAACCATGTTGGAAGGGTCCATTCCAGGTACTCCTCACCACTAACACTGCTGTTAAGTGCCAAGGCCACCAGTCCTGGATACACGCCTCACTCTGTAAAAGGACCTCTGGACCTGAAGAAATAAGGTCAGAGGAACAAGGTGTAAGTGCTCGTAACCTCTCCCCTGCACAGGAAGAGGATTTGCCACGTCAGAGAGAAAAGGGTGTGCTACAACCTCACCCATGTTATTTGAGAAGCAGAACTTAACCCTTATCCAATGATCTACAACAATTCTTCCCCTGAAAACTCTACAAATCCATGGACTGTTCTTGACAAATATTGGGACTTAGAGGCGAGACAGGGACAAATTGCTTTTTGTTTAATGGTATTGATGGTGTCAAAGCTTCTTGTAGTGTGGAAACCAAAGTTTTAAGACTTTAGGCCAACATTGTAGCAGGCAAGGGCAAGTTGGAAGATAGTACGGCACCATAATAGTGGGACACGTTGGTGAACTCACCAAGAGGCAAAACCCAGGGTGTCTACGGTCTCCAACATCTCACTGCTGCAGTATAAGCTATACAAAATGCAACATTTTCTTATATGGACCCTTAGTCTTACAGCCTTTGTTAAAGGAAATACTTTCTTATCTACAGCAATTCAATATGCCAAAGATGTTAATGTTTCAAACTGTTGGGTTTGTGCCCATCTTCCCATTCATGCTCAAGGAGGAATTCCTATGATCCCTGTACCGGTTCCCTTAGGGACGCCGAGCGAGGCATTTGACCAAAGCCCTCACAATTGGAATGAAACTTGGAATGCCGTAAAACGAAATATAACTGAATTTATTAGAGTAGTAAACCCTAACAACTCTGTTCCTCTGTGTTGTGTACGTGGAGCTATAGTCGGAACGAATCCAACAGCTAAAACCTTGGGAGAAGTACCAGACCATCAATGTGAGATGACCATAGGGAGTACAACCCCAAGTGCTTGTCATACTCACAGTCCTACACTAGGACAGTATTGGGTATGTGGCACTCGGGCTTATAAATATTGGCCATGGGGATGGAGTGGTAGATGTTATAAGGCATATTTAAATCCGGCCATAAGGCACGTTCAAGGAGACCTTGTTACATCACCCAACTCTCACCGGTCTAAAAGAGAAATAACTGAGACTGATAGATTCTTTGCCATAACCTTCCCTAGCTTTGGTGTAGGACGAACCATAAAAGAACTTAGACGGGTGGCATTAGTATTAGAGGAGGTAGCAAATGGAACTACTGAAGCTTTTAAATTAGTCACCACTGAAGTTTCAGAAATAAGGCAAATGGTCTTACAAAATAGAATGGCTCTAGACATGGTGTTAGCAGCAAAGGGAGGGGTATGTGCCTTAATCGGAAAAGAATGTTGCACCTATATCCCCAATAATGAGGAAGGAATTTATAATGCCTTAACAATGATACAAGAGGCCACTGCTAAATTACACCAGATTGAAAACTGGAGTCTTTGGAGCTGGTTTGGAGATTTGTTAGGAAATCTTGGTTCCAAAATTGTACAAGGGTTACTATTGCTCCTTGGAATACTAATAGGAATATATGTACTGTTCATGTTATTCAACTGTTGTTGTCAATGTCTAGTAACTCAGACCCAGAAAAGTATAAAGACCAAAGAAATAAAACAGATTATCCAACTGATGTACGCCGAAGTACTAAGAGAGAAGGAAGAAGAACACGAGGAAGTGAATGAATTAATGCAAATAAGTCTATAGATGTGGTGCTACAATGCACCAAAGGGGGAATGTGGAAACACAAAAGCAAAGCCTGATAGGCCTTACACTGAAATGGATGATGGGAATAGGAGTTAGCATGACTGTGGATGGAAAAAACCCACTGAAGACTGTTGACTGTGCTTTAAGCTGTTTTCTAAACTAGTTGCTTTTGTATTTGCCCTAGCTGTTCTTCCAACAGATAAGGAGGTAGCCTGTAGACTTGTGTAATAGATAAGGAAGTATCTGTCCTACTTGTTTTGCAATGGAAAACTCCACTATGCGATCAGTATGTGAAGACCTATCCTATATAAGCCATAGCTATTCAAACCTGTACGGAGACTCCTGACAGCAGCACAGAAACATGGTGCTGTCCAGGGCTCCGCTATGGCCATAGCTCTCTGTGGGTCTGTCTGAATAAAGCTCTGTTCGATTCGACTCAAAAAGGAGCTGTGTGATCATTACCAGGACATTACCTTCAGCAAGTTAGCATAAGGCCTGAGGCCTATAACCTTTGAAGAGAAAAACGGCCCAACGGATGTACATAACAGGTGCATAAGCTGCAGTCGCAGATACCTAACCACAGGAGGACCATGGTAACAAACTGACATCTATGCTAATAAGTTGAAATCACTGATATACTAACCCATAGGAGAAGGACACTTCAACATTAGTAAGGTGAGGAAATACAAAGAAGAAGAATGGGGGAAAACCGCTACTGAATATGCATCAAACACAGTGGCATCAGTTTATCATATTATAAAAGTTGTAACCCAGCCTGGGGCAATAGAAGTAGTCGTCCTAGGGAGATTCCAGAATGATGGCCATGATGATGAGGGGAAAGGTGAAGACTATAATAAAAGCAGCTACATAGAATGAAGGAAAGGCAGCGAATATGGTAAAGGCAAGCTAGCCCAATGGGCTGCAGGGAACAGCCTTAGGAACTTTAAGATTACTCCTTCCTTGAGACCATCTTAAAGGGCACATTCATTTTGTCGGTTTGTTTTAGCTTCCCCCTTGCTTGGCTCCTTTACATAAGCCCTATAAAGCTAACAGGTGCTCTCTTAGCTCAAGTGGTAGGAGACTTTGCTTTGGGGAAACAGGAGTTCTGCTTCGCACCCTATGACATTTTTAGCGGCTATTACATGCAACTTTACCGGTCACCAGGAAATCCTGCCTCCTATTCAGATTGCTTATGATATCCATATCTGGGAGGGTATAACAGAAGCACATTGTTGGGCTGCTGTTGCTAAAAGGAGCAACTGCCAATGGGAATGCTCTTTAAACTAAGCATAGTCCATGCCAGCTGCACGGTTGGCTTAACTTGTGTCCCACTATTCCTACTCTGCTTCCCATTCTGGTTTCAAATTGCCTAGCCCAAGAGCAGGGCAGGAGGCTTCCTTAAGTACATCCAGCCTGTTTTGATTGTAGGCTCCAGTCTGTCCCATAAAGGGATAGCACATGCCTTCACAGCCTCTGGTACAGAGCTGAACAGCTCTGATTCCAGCTACTAAGGATAGGAACACACACACACACACACACACACCCCTTACAGTACTTTGCACTTTATAGTGATTTCCACCAGAGGAGCTCAAATCCTTTGTCCATTAAAGAAATTAATCCTCAGATCCTGGGAGAATTTGTATTTTTACCCCCATTTTAGAGATGGGGAAATTGACACAAAGAGAATCAGTGAGCCATCGAAGATCACACATCAAGTCCGTGACTGAACTGGCAATAGGAGCCTGGGGTCTTCGCTCCCAGTGCTGTGCTCTGGCTAATAAGACCATCCTTCTCCTAAAGGGTACGCAGCTGGTCTTTAAAAACTGCAACCTTGGTAACACCCCTCTGGAGTTTCAGCTCAGCCCAGTGCCAATGCAAGCAATTATTTAGCTACTTTTCCTGCTCAGCCTGTTTTGGGTTTTTGTTTTTTTGTGCTGAGGGTCTCAGGAGGAGACAGGGATGCCACTACTGCAAGAAACAACTCTGGATACAAACCAGGACGCTCGCAAGCCAGGTACGTTTAGAGGCAGAGAACGAAGGGAAACATTCTCATCTGAACCGCTTTTGATGGATAAACCCACGACAAGGTGCACTGAGGGACCTGTAGTAATAACAACTTACAAGTCCATAGCAACGTTGATGCTCCGATCTCAAAGCATTTTAGTGCCCTTTGTGAAGGCCCTCTCCACAATAGCCCCAGGGGGAAACTGAGGTACAAAGAGATGAAAGCCCTGATTCAGCAAGGCACTTAAGTGGGACTACTCACCCGCTGACATCAATGGGGGAATACTCAAGCACATGCATAATGATAACCCTGGGGTATTTAAGTACCTTGCTCAACAAGGGTCTCTAGGACTTGGGCTTGGTTACCCAGAAAATCAGGGGGACAGCGGGTAACAGGCCCCAGCATTCCCAGGCTCCTGGGGTCACCACTAGATGGCACAACACTTCCCTCTGGACTTACGCATCTTCTGTTGTCTCAGGGGAGAAGAGGACAGTCAGACACCAGGGAAAGTCCGCCCCAGCCACCACAAGTTATGACCAGTCAGCAAATGCATGCACCGACATCCCTTTCAGCCTGATAAATCCAGAGGGAGCATAAGTCACGTGGCTCGCCTGGAGCCAATGGGTCTCCCCGCGCCCTCTGGTTCACACGGCTTGGTGATTTGTGAGCCACAAGCAGTGGGCCTCGGGCATTTGTTTCAGCAGCAGAAGGACGATCTATCACAGCTGGCAGCAGGAGAACTGGTATCGTAGCAAGAGGGGCAGAGACAGGAGACGTCACTGGAATAAATATCTGAGACGAGAGAGTCCTGCAGCAGGATTAGACAGAAGGGCCATTGCAGTAGATGCCCTCAGGATGGCTTCAGAGTTTGACTCCCATCCTTTTAGCAGAGGATGGTGCCTCCCTCATGGTTCTAGTGGAGACATGTGGAAGGGCCAGGGCTTTCTACCTTAGCCTCTTCTCCCTGAATCCAACCAAAGCTGCTGCCTGCAGGGTCAGCTTGGGTGACTGGGACCAGCTGGAGCTACCTCTCACTCTGGCCGAGTTCTCGGAAGCCCTCCGCCTCATGCCCACCAATAAATCTCCGGGGATGGACGGGCTGACCATGGAGTTCTACCATGTGTTCTGGGACGTCCTCGGCCCGGAGCGCGCCATCGTCTGGACCAAGTCCAAAGGCAGCGGAGTGCATCGCCTTTCATGCAGGCGGGCCCTGCTGCCCAAGAAGGGGGACCTCCGTGACTTTGGAAGTGGCGTCCCGTCTTGCCCCTCGGCACGGACTACAAATCATAGCTAATCCAAATTCAAAAGACCAACCAAAGACAAGATCCTCTTTAGCTCCCAATGACAATCTTTTAAAAAAAATCTCCTGCTTTCTGGATTTGTCTCCTGGTGTTTGAGCTGTTGGGGTTGGCCAGGCTGCTTCAGGGAGACTCTGTCCCTTTCACAGGCAGGAGGCTACGAGTCCCAGTGGCCAGTGGGTGCAGGACATGCAGGGACTGGTGGCCCATGGAGGTGGGGGGGGCAGAGTACCCCAGCTGCAGTGAATGGGGAAGATGGTTCCCCCAAAGGCCCCGCTCCCACATCTCTTGCCCGGCTGCAGCGTGGCCTGGGTGAGGCTCACAACCCCCTTCTCCTTGGGCCAGCGGATGGCTGCCCTTTTTCACCTCCCTCATGTGTGCAGGTGCCTGTTTGCTCCCCCTCGCCCCGTGGCACTTCCTTCCTGTGAGCCTTTCTAGCGAGCCCAGCAGCTGCGCCCCACCAGCCCACTTCGTGCAGCCGGCCCCAATTGCCCTCAATGATGGCGCCGGCGCCGCAGGGCTGGCTCAGCCTGCTTTCAGCCAGCCCCTTGTCTCAGGGATCTTCCTTCGCTCAGCTCCCGGGTGTGGCCCGCCCCTGGGCAAATGGGCCTGAGTGAAAACGACCGTGCCACCTCCCGCAGAACAGGGCACCCAGCAAATACTGGCGTTCATTACACGCTGCAGCTCTGGCAGGCCCCCCGTTGCTGTCTGAGCTGTGGAGAGCACTGACACCTCAGGGCAGGCTTTAGGGCCCCCATCAACCCTGGGACACTTGCTGCTCTTGGGATGGGGGGTCCGAGGAGAAGATATAAATGTCAGTGGAATCCCTAAGCCCTAGGTCACTGCAGCCCCGGCTCCTAACGATCGGAGAACGTCTAGCTCCCATACAGACAGCGCCCCTCTCCTCCAGAGCCTGTCCTCACCACCTCTGCCCCCTACTGACGGCTCACCACTGCCCTATAACCTAGCCCCCCTTCACCTCCGAGTGCCAGTCTGTGCCTCTGTACAGAGCCCTGCGGTTCCATGACCGCCCCCCATCTCTCACTGCCAGCCGGTGCCCCACAGTGACAGCGCCCCGCTCGTCCACAACCTTCCCCCGCCCACTGCCTCCAAGACTGCCTGACTGCCAGCCCGAGAGCTACGCCGACAGACGCTTGGGGCCGTTGTGCTCACGTCAACCTGCATGTTGTTAAAAGGGCCCGGGTGTGGGAGGGGTGAGCAGTGAGAGGGGCGTGGAACCGCTGTGATTTTTGCCAACATTTTAGCAACCAAGAAACACTCATTTCACCATCGAACCTGCCACAAATTTGTCGTACCTACCAGACCCACGAGCTGCAGGTCATCGCTAGCACAGTCACCATTGCGAGCAACTCTCATCAGTGGATCTCAAAGTGCTTTGCACACAGGGTTGGTATTACTAGCCCCGTTTTGCAGGTGGGGAAACTGAGTCACAGAGTGGAGAAGTGACATTCCCTAGATCACCTGCAAGTCCGTGGCAGAGCTGGGACTAGAAGCAGGTTTCTAGACTAGAAGCCACCTTGCCAGGATGATTTAGCTGAGGATAGTCCTGCTTTGAGCAGGGGGTTGGACTAGATACCTCCTGAGGTCCCTTCCAACTCTAATATTCTATGGTTTCCTGCCTCCTAGCATGGCGGTGGGGAGAGTGTTATCTGAGAGCGTCAAAGAGAACTGAGCAGGAATGAAGGATCAGCTAGGCATGCATGATATAAGCTTTAACTCGCAACCTTTTTGATACTGGGGACTTGCTTGCTGCCTTCCTAAAGTGTGCCAGGAAGATCTCAGGGACTGGCAAGGAAGCCACCACAGACTGGCGCCGGACCACGGACCAGTCATTGAGAGAGACTGCACTAGGCTGTCCTGCCTCCTCAGGAAGTCAGTGGAGCTATGCTGCTCTAAACCAGAACCTATCCCAATCCACTTCCTCCACAAATGAAAACTGGCAACTCCACACCTCCATTATACCATGCCAGCAAATAACCCCCCGCAACCTCACACAGAGCTGGCTCAGCTCCCCTGGCGGGATGTTCAGACGTCTGTGAGGGATCCAGATACTGGACTCTCCACTCGCTGGGGCTGGCAGGGTTAAGTATTGGCCCTGGGCCTGGGTCTCTCATGCAGGCACTCCAGGGGCAGACGTCATGGCTGACACCCCGTTTGGCAAAGGGGACGCTGCAATCTAATTGCCCAGGCCCTGACTCTAGTGCATCTCCCACAAGTACTGGCATGTTCCCCAGTGCCTCCGGGGTTAGAGTTTTCCTCTGTAGGGACTGTGATAAGCAACCTCAAGTTGATCAGTTTTAGCAACAGGGCTCTGGCTCGGTTACACTCTGCGGAAGAGGCAAAAACACAGGACAGCACAGATCACTTAGAAAACACCCCCCCCAAATGCAGCGCTCACCCTCACTCCAGCTCACCCTTCGCTGGGGAGTCCGTCTGGGCTCAGATAGGCAGAGTTCCCCCACCTGAAGGGGCTCCTCAACAACTCCCCCCGGCTTGAGCTGGTGAAAATGACCAAAGAGTCTTTAGCAAAGACCCAGACTGGAGCCGCTCCTGCCCATTTATAATCTTCCAATCTCCTCTCTCATGTGCCTTCCTGATCAGCCTCAGCTGGTGACCGTAGACCCAGGTGACTTGCTTGCCAGGTGGCTTCTCCCTTGCTAAACCAGTTCCCCTGGGTAGAAGCCAGCCTTCTGCGTAGGGTGCTTCTATCTGAACGAGGGCCACCAAGATTTAACGACCCCTCCTCGTTAGCCCCCTGCCACCACCCCTAGGAAGCCCAGCCCAGCATGGAGGTAAAAGGCCAACAGGGAAGGCAAACAAATCCCACATTCGAAATACAGTCTGCAATCTGACTTCAACCAGGCTTCATAAAGCTGCACAGCCAGGTTCCCCAAGGGCAAACCCTCCTGGGTGTTTCACCGGCGTGACTGTGAACGCTGCAGGCAGATCTTGAACTGTGTTAGGGCAGCTTCAGCCCACTCCCTGCAGTGCAAAGCTAGCCGAACGCTGGAGTAACCAGACACCAGGGGGGTTCCTCTAGTAACGTGGAGACAGCCCCGTAGCTCTGTCACTGATCTCTCTGTGGGCTGGAGAAGTGGGGTTTGGCTGGGATTCCCTGACTGCCAGAATGTCCCTTGGGCGCCAGGGCAACTTCTGTAAACTGACCTAAATTGCACCCAGGGTCCACAGTAGCACAGGGGATTCGGGGAGTGCGAAAGTGACTTCACTCCTCTTTGCAACTCACTCCAGAGCTGCACCAAGCACCCTTCATTAGTATTTATTTATATTCCAATAGCACCTGGAGGCCCCCACTGAGATCAGGGCCCCACTGTGCCAGTGCTGCACAGATACATAGCAAGAGAGAGTCCATGCCCTGTTTAAATAGACAGGAGAGCTGAAGGAAGTGTGATCACACCCATTTTACGGATGGGGAAATTGAGGCACACAGTGACTAAATGATTTGCCCAATGTCACACAGCTGGTCTGTGGCAGAACCAGTACCCAACCCAGCTCGTGTCTTCAATAAAAGCCATCCTCTCTTGCAGTTCAGAATCTGTGCCAGTTTCTAAGAGCTAAGTGTTATTTTAATTTCTCTCTCCAGCGGTTAGAAAGTGCTAATATTTTTGGCTCAGACCCAGCTGACCTGACCTCTCTCAGACATTGCATATCACATGAAAAGCCTCCCATAGATTGGAGCAGGCGACAGTGTAATGAAAAGCAGGGGGAGAAAAAATGAAATGACTAAACAAAGCGATAGTCAGGCACTCACATAAAAATCTATTCAGGTAATGAAGCCGCTATAAATATGGCATGTCAGAGGTTCTGTATAAATAGTCACATTAAAAAAAAACGTGAAAGCATATTAAAAATTACTCTGAGTCTATATTCCAAAAACAATTGACTGAAGAGTGACATGTTAAAGATTTTTTTTTATAGGTCAGGGCCAAATTTATTGGAGAGAAAAGTTCATTATTTAGTAATCCCACAGTTCAATATGCTTGGATCACCATTAACCCTCAACGGTTCATGCACTAAACTCCCCGTGAACTCTGGGTGTGCTGCCTCAATGAACTGCTGATGAATTTTGCTGAATACTCACCCAACACTGCATGGATGGTCATCATAATTTATGCAGATATGAATCCCAGCTCACCTGGGCACAAGTGCCTGCTCTGATGGAAATATGTTAATGGGTAAATTGCTCCCCCAAACACACACACACCATTTTATAGAACTGCATTCCAGACCATCTCTTGCACAGATGAAAATTTGGCTCTCAAGTCCTATCTAAGCAAGAACAGAAAAAGAATGAGCAATTGGGGTGTGTATATGTAACATACATTTGCTTCATGAAACTGAGCTGGTGTTAGTAACAGCAGACGCACACCTGGGATCTTGAGGAATGTACACTCTTAGAATAATAGAATATTAGCGTTGGAAAGGATCTCAGGAGGGCATCTAGTCCAACCCCCTGCTCAAGGCAAGGGTGGCTTGTTGGTCTAGGAGTATGATTCTCGCTTAGGGTGCAAGTGCACCTGTGTTCATAGCCTGGACAAGCCCTTGCCACAAGTTCCTTATACCCTTCCTATTTCATACTTAGCTGTTGCTAATATGGCCACACTGTAGCCTGGTGGTGCTGTCCTTTTGCAGCAGCATCTCATTAAAGAGCAATAGCCAACTCCACTTAAGATGACAGCAGGACTGAATCGGGGCCCTTCTGTACTGCAAGCATGAGTTTCTACCACCTGAGCTAAAAAAGCTGGCAGCAGAAGTAGATTTAGCCTCTGCTGTTGACCAGCAACCAGAGCGGGGTGGAAACTGCTACCAAGCTGATTTGTTGGCATTTTATTCCCACTTTGCACCAGTGTGATTACCCAGTGTGCAGGACACCTGAGAAAAAGAGTCCAATGAGTATAATAAATGCTTGTGAAATTATGAGAAAAATATATTTGCATTGCACATGAAATCCATCGTGGTGAGTCATTTACTACAGGGGATTAATTACTCCTGCGAGGCAGGTCAAAATATGGAGTTCGGTGGAAAAAAATAATTGAAACCAGCCAATATAAACATTGTTCCAGTGGCAGGAAGCCCACGTTCCTTTGGGAAAGGTCTTATCTTGCAGCCAGGAGGAAGGTTGCAAAACAGAGGGAGGTATTAGGAGAAGCAGCTAGCGGTTCACTCACCACTTCACTCCAATTCTCATCAGTCAAAACTGTTCTCAGCATTCCCATTTCAGAACAGCACTGGGTCCTGGATCTTGTCATGCCTACACCAATGTTTCTTCGCTCACAGCAATGGAATTCTGACTCTTGCCACGTGTATTACAGTAGCACCGAGAGGCCACAAATGAGACCATTGCGCAAGGCATGGTAGAGACAGTCCCTCTTGTGTCCTAAAGAGTAGCAGTAGAAAGCATACGCTCCATTTTGTAGACCGGAAGCCAAGGCACAGAGACATGAAGTGATTTGCCTAAGAAGTCTGTGACAAATTCAGTTCCCGAGTCCCAGTCTAGTGCATTAACCACAACAAAATTCCTTAGTCTCCATTTGCTCATGCTTTGCAAAAAGAACCAGGTCTATGGAGTTCGTTCATCTCTTCTACTTGGAGGCCTCTTAAGAGAAGCTTCCTGTAAGAGCTGTATCGACTAGCTGGGGGCAGGGAGGGAGGGTTTTTCTTTTACTTCTCTCCTCATTCAAATTTTGGGGCTTGCTTCTGATCTTACGCCTTTGTAAAGGTCCAATCCAGCCCCAGGAACTTTGACTCTGATGAGGCCCTAAATCAGGAGTAATATCATTGTAAATCTAGCCAGACAGCAGAATGCAGCCATTCATTTTCCAGGCGTAATAGAACCCAAACCTAGGGTGGGGTTGGCACTGTAAACAGACAGACATGATTCTGGCCACCTAGAGGTTTTACACCAGGTCCAGTTAAGTTACTCCTGATTCATACCGGTGCCAGAGAACAGAATGGGGGCCCAGAATTTATCACGGATACTTGCTACAGGTGACAACGGCTCTGTTATCTTCTGCAGTCAGGACAGTGCTGTGAGTTTTGTAGTCAAGACCAGAGAGGTCTCAGAGACCAGGCAGAGGTGATAGTTTATACAAGTTGGCTGATTAACATGCAACCTCGGGGATGGCAGAGCTTCACTAACATTCATCAGTTTTAATTAATGGATTAGTTGACCCACTTTATATATATGCTCTGGATGTGAGATTCTTAATGCTGCCATAGCATGAGTTTATATTAATATGCCAACTGACAGCCATTTCCAAAGAGTGCCCTATCCTAACCGAGATAATGAGAACAGAAACAAAAAAACCTAAGCAAGTGTTTGAGAATACAATGGGCTAGGACTATGGGACAGAGAGTGCATAGCTGACCAGAACACAAGACTGTTAATGCTTCTCCAACCCATCTTCCACTAGAGCATACCTCTGGCCCACAGGAGTGTGCCAAACAAACTGATCAGCTGGATTCCTTATAACATGGGGTACTGTAGTGGGTTGGCGGTCATCACTTCCCCTCTGGGTTGGAGGGACGGCACTCCCCCTCACTACGTCCCAGTGATCACAGTCTGGTAATGGGGATGGGGAGAGATCAGAAAATCAAGTGCTAGGTCCTGACCTCTTTGGTGGGGTAGAGCACTAAGCAGTCTTAGGGGGCTCTGGCCCTCAGGTAGGGCAGAGCAATAAGCAACATGTCTGTTCAGTCTCAGGTGAGGAGGCTGCCACCCCAGGGCTGGAGTTTGACAGCAGGAGAGTAGGGGAACCTGGGCCCACCCTACTCCACCTGGTCCCAGCCCGGGGCCCTGACACTGGCAGAAGACTCAGCCACTGGGTCAGCTGGGATCCCACCAAAACACACCGATGCGTGTTCCGACAGCAAAACCTGACTCGAGTCTGGTTCCCATGGGCTACTTCCTACCGGAATCCGAGGGTCAGGCTCAGTTGTCCAAACGTCCTCCATCTCCTCAGGGTATTTGACAGTCAACAATTCTAGTAACTCCTCTCCGCTCTCAGTCTCCTCTCGGTAAACGGCAGCTGGCGACCACAGCCGCTCCTCCATGGACTCAGTCTTTCTAGGACCAGGGTGCTACGTGGCTTGATAGCCGAGCTGGAGGCCTGCAGCAGGCTAGAGACATCTGTCTCCTTCCTGGTTTTGCCACAACTGAGCTGGAGGCCTCGCCTTTTATACTTCCTGTCCCGCCTCTCAATTTTGGGTGTGGGGTGGGCCCAGCCTAGCTCCACCCACCAGGGAGAAGCTCCACCCACCAGGGAATCCCTCCCCCTCTGGCTCTCTACAGATACCAACTGTAAACTCTCCTGAAAGGATTGGGCTCCAAGTTGGGATCAGGTGGCTGGAGCAGTGATAGTTGTAGCCAGTTAGTTCATTTTATCACCCATTTATCACCGTGTTATGTGGTGATATGGGCAATTCATAGGCCATTTCAATTCATACAATCAATGTATGCTAGATAGATTTAAGTTACTAGGTCATAGGCTTAAGAACAGTTGACAAAATTGGGTGACCTAGGAATAGTCCTATGCCAATAAGGTCACAAGACCTCGTACTTGTGGTTGTGTCTGTGGCCGCTACCCTTGGACTTTGTGTGTTCCTAGAGTCTCCAAATTTGAGAAAAGCACCGGAGACTGTTTTCACTCTATCGAGCTTGAGCCTGGAGCAACAGGCGCTGAACCCATGGTAACTGAATACAAAATTATTAAATTCAATTTAAGTAATAAAAAAGGCAACACAATGAACAGATTTACAGAGCTGAGTCACAAGAGAGTTGAGGATGGGAGTGTATGGGCCAGATTCCTGAGAGCCAACAGGTGCAGTGGAGAGGGGTTTCTGGGGGAGGTTGTACTCCTGGTCGGTTCGTAGCAGATTGATTTGAGTAGAGCCGTTTGGGTGATGGGAAAACAGATTCACTACCACATTTGCAAACGCCAACTTGTGATTCCCTTTTCGGGGCGCCCCCATGTGACCGAGCACTGGCTGAAGCACCTTGATCACTGACATGGCCTCACAAGCACAGCTGGGAACGATTAACCGCTTTCTGTTGGGGGATTATGAGCCCCCAGGTGGTAATTACCAGGCTCTTGATACAATTAACAGTCACTGGGAGGATATCAGCCGGAGAAAGAGGAAGGAGCTCAGAGCAGGAACAGTGTGAAGGAGAGAAGCGACGTGGCAAGCTCTGTGGCAGTGTGCCCGTGTCATGTTCTGTTTGCAAGAGAACTGTGGAATAAAAGGTACAGATGATAGACGGAAAACAGCCTGGGAATGTGTACAATGGTGAGGGGACAGAAATAGGCAAGGCAGCGTGGAACAATGGGTAGCTGAGGAAGCCCCACACATGAACAATAACTCAACCAATTTCTGTGCACACAGCGGCCGGCGAAGATGCTCCAGAGGGATAGCCGGGTTAGTCTGTATACAGCAAAAACAACGAGAGTCCATCTAGTCTGACCTCCTGTGACTCACAGGCCAAAGAATGTCACCCAAATATCCCTGCACTGAGCCTAATGACTTTAGCTAGACCAAACCAGTTCAGTCCTCAGGAGATTATACTGTCATGAGCCACAGGAGAGACCGAGATGCCACAAATGGCAGGGAACTGATTAGGTGAAACATGACCAAGTGATCCCAGCAGGTGACCTGCAACCCATACTGTAGAGGAACGCAAAAATATCTAAAGTCTCCACCAATCTGACCTGGAGTGAAATTCCTTCCTGCCCCCAAATCCGGCAATCAGTTTGAACCATGCTAAATATGAGTCACTGTCACATTATTGCAAAAAACATCCACAACACACACATCATTCTAGTGCTGTAAGCAAGACACAAGTAGTAATTCTGCTGTCTTTTGCTTTGCTCTGTTCTGCACTGATTAGGCCTCAACTGGAGTATTGTGTCCAGTTCTGGGCGCCACGTTTCAGGAAGATATGGACAGATTGGAAAAAGTCCAGGGAAGAGCAACAAAAATGATTAACGGTCTATCAAACATGACCTGGGAGGGAAGGATGAAAAAAATTGGGGTTTTTATCTGGAGAAGAAAAGACTGATAGGGGACATGATAACAATTTTCAAGTACACAAAATGTTGTTACAAGGAGGAGGGAGAAAAATTGTTTGTGATAACCTCTGAGGACAGGACAAGAGGAAATGGGCTTCAATTGCAACAAGGACAGTTTAGGTTGGACATTAGGAGAAATTTCCTGTCAGGGTAGTTAAGCACTGGAATAAGTTGCCTAGGGAAGTTGTGAAATCTTGGTCACTGGAGATTTTTAAGAGCAGGCTGGACAAACACTTGTCAGGGATGGTCTAAATAATGCTTGGTCCTGCCTTGAGTGCAGGGGACTGGACTGGACGACCTCTCAAGATCCCTTTCAGTCCTATGATTCTATGTGAGCAAGACACACCAGCTAGACATCTAAGAGGATTTTCTGTACCACCTCAGAGCACTCCACCCCACCCAGTGTCCCATCTCCAACTGTTATTGACCTCTTATGTTTCAGAGGAAGGTGAAAAAAAACCCCCGAATACCTCTGGCCAATTGTGCCTCAAGGAAATAATTCCTTCCTGACCACTGCAGGAAACTGACTGAAATCCTGAAGCCTGAGATTTGATTATAGTAATTGCTTTAATGCAGAGCTGCAATTGTTAAAAGCATGTTGAGGGCAACGCAAGCAATCCTATTCTCCCCAGGGCCCATGGAGTAAGTGGATGAATAGGGGGCTTCATTTCCAGGCCAAATGGGATTGCCAAAACCATCCAGTCACACATTCCAGCTCTGTGCACCAAGAGTATGTGTCGTTTGTAATTCTCTGGCTAAAAAAAAAGGTCAGGCAAGGAAGAGAAGCAACACCTTGTGACTTAGGTGACCAATCATACCCAAGGAATAATGACAGGGCTTAATTTGTAGGTAATTCACAGATTTTAGGTCATGCATCTGCCTGCTGGTTCCACGTGCCAATGCTGGTGTTCTACAGTCAAACTCTCCTGTTATATTGTGTGTTTTTCCTCTCTCTTGTTGATGTGTGAATGAGCCACAAACAGAACTGGGGGAATTAACCATACAGGGGAACATGTGAAAGTGACAAGACACAGACCTGTTGTGAAACTCGCAGTGTAAACAACAGACTAAGACAGGAGAGAAAAATACTCTCACTCTAATCTTCTGAGTCATTCGATGGGTGACTTGTAGGAAGAGCAGGTAAAATAATTCCAGACAGGAATGTGAGTGTTAAATTGGCTGCATCCTGTTAACAAAAGATCACCACACGCTGCCAACAAACCACTTTCCCAGGAGTAATAATTCACTTTCCTAGCATCTGATAGGAATTTTTACAAGTTGAAAAATAGCTTCTTTTTTTGCAAGTCATATTTTTGGGTGTTAAAACCTGGAGGGGAAAGCAGAGTCTGAACAGGTATTTCAGCTCATGCCCTCTAAGTGAGGGACCACGTGTAGGTCACTGTCTTACACAGAGTACCCACACCCCATGCTGAAAGACACAGCTCCTTTAATAAAGACATAACATGTCCCATGTGTGATCTCATAGCACAGCTGCAAAGTCAGGAGTGGGAATATCACTTGTAAAAGAAGCTGGCAGGACCTAACCCTCTTCTGCCACAAGAGAGAATTAACGGCAGCTTCAGACCCAGTTTGTTGTTGTTGCTTCGTTAATTTTAGGACCAGCTGCCAATCTGGATCTCTTCCTATCTGTTTCCCAAAAGCGCTCCGAGCTATAGCTAGTATTTCAAATGAATAAAAAAAATAAAGCAGAGAAACGAAGAAGCTCAAGCTGGCTGTAAAACGGAATAGGAATGGAGCAGGGTTTTGTTAAACGTGACATTTATTGAACAGGCTACAGCTTTAACAAGCTTCTGTTTGGAGCAGTCGCTCAAGCCCCATTCTGTTTTACTCCTACTCCAGCTCCATCGATTACATGCACCACGACCAGGCGCAATAAAGCTAGATTGGGGGCAAGGACTCTCTGTTTGCTCTGTACTTGTTCAGTACAATGGGGTCCTGGTTGAGAACTGAGTTCCTTTGTGCTACCACAAGGAAAGGCCCTTTATAACAGCACTTGACGTTTCTATAGCACTTTCCATCCCTAGCTCCTCAAGCATTTTACAGAGGCAGGCAACTGTCACGGTCATGCTGCAGATGGGGAAGCTGAGGCATGGGTAGGTGAAACTGGTTTCCCCCAAGGTTGCACATTAAGTCAGTGGCGCAGCTCTTCCAAGCGCCAGGCCAATGTCTTCCCCATTGCTGCCTCAGTAAAGCTGCTTCAAAAGACAGTGGTTATGACAGAGCTGTAGCTGGCCCAAAGAGACCAGGATTCAGCACTGGTTTTGCATCTGTTGCAGGGCCGGCCTTACAGGTAAGCGACGTGGGCGACCGCCCAAGGCGCTGTGGTCAAGAGGCAAGGCGGGCCTGGGGTGCCAGGCCATGGAAGGGAGCTTGGGGCAGTGGGAAGAGAGGCAGCAGGGTCCGGGGATGGCGGGGGGATGTATGGGGAGCAGGGGCACCAAAAGACAAGGTCACCTAAGATGCCACCATTTCCGCTAAGGCCAGCCCTGATCTGTTTTATCTTGCCCAGGCCACACAGAGGGTTTGGAAATTCTGGGGCAAAATCTGAACCTGATCCCCTCCCCCCAAAACTTACTCTGAAACGGAGGCCCTGGGGCAGGGAGTTGGAGGTTGACCCCACCCTGCTCTCACCCCACAGCGGCGGTTCCTGTCCTGTGGGGCTAGGTCTGCTCCCCGCTCTGGGTGCTGTGACAGGGGGCACGGCGACACGACGCCCTTGTTTCACTGGCCCAGATCTGAGTGACATTGCGACCTGTCACACAGGGGCCAAGTCGTTCAAATTCGGCCCACACACGCCTCCATTGTGATGGAGGAGCAGCCAGGCAAAACTTGCGTGGCACTGTGACCTGTGGGCCATGTCACAACACTGGTCACCCAAACGCCACAGGTTTTGGGGGCCTCTCAAACAGGGAGCCTAGGGTAAATTGCCCCTCCCCCCCACTGGGTTGTGGTGCTCTTATCTTATACTTAGATTATAAGCTTTTCAGGGCACGGACAATTTCTGTGTTTGTACAGCGCCTAGCACAACAGAGCCCAGGTCCATGACTGGGGCTCCTTGGGCTATGGTAATACACATAAAACAATCCCAGACTAGATTGACTACCAAAGTTTGGGGGTTTGAGAACAGGTTTTATAGCTGGCCCGTGTGTTGTGTCTCACACCCCAAAAGGGATAAGACCGGGCTGTGATTAATGTAAAGAGGATGCTTACCTAGGCTACCAGACACAGAGTGGTTCTCTAACTTCCAGGCTCATCAATACAACCCATGCTGCCTGCACACTGTCTCTACTTAAATCTTGGCCAGGATGCAGAAACCTTGCAAGTGGCTGTTAAGCGTCTAACTGTGCTTCATCTTTTGCTCTCCAAACCCAGACAGGTCTGCCCTGCATCTGGGAGGTGTGATTGTAGCACAGAGACAGCTGAACTAACTTCCATCTAGCTTCCAGAGCACGTACCGAGGCTTGTAGGCAAGTTAGCCTGCCTTGCCGCCATCACGCAGCTATCGTTACATGGGCACGTCTACACAAGCCGCAGTCACACCCCTGATCGCAGCATACAGCGCACCACCCGAGTAAGGCAGTGCAACAGGAACGGGCCGCGCTAAGACTTTCTACCAGGAAAGGACTTTTTACGCCCTGCTCTCTGTCACAAATGCAGAACCAGTCATTGACGTCAATGGGATCGCTGAGTTTAAGAATCTTCAGGACAAAAACCTGAGGCTGCAGGGCCCGGCGCGGCTGACATCAACACATTGCCACCCAGAGCAAATGCAGAGCCGCAGTCAAATAGTGCTAAGGAGATTAGGCACTGCAGGACGGGCCACCCCAAGGGGCCATAGCGACAGTGTCCTGTGTCCCTCTGATTGGCCCACGCTTACGATTTAACCCGAAAGCGTGTGTCATGGGGCAAGCCTGCTGGAGGAGGCGGGCGGGGTCCAGGAGGGTTGCAAGGCGTCCCCGCAGTTGCAAGCCCACCCACTCCGGCCTGCTGGAGGAGGCTTGGTGGGCCAGGAGGGTTGCAAGGCGGCCCCACAGTTGCAAGCCCACCCACTCCGCCCTGCTGGAGATGGCGTGGGGGGCCAGGAGGGTTACAAGGCGTCCCCATAGGTGCAGTCTGTTCCCGACCTCCCAGCCATATGACTCAAAGGTCCGAGGTGAGGTGGCCATCCCTAGGATCAAGTGGCCAGAGACAATAGCTGCCCTCAGGGCAAGATGGGGCAAGCCAACTGTAGCCCTGGCCCTCCAGCAGGGTAGGGAGAGCCAATGGCCTATATAGCCCAAGCTCCATGGCAGGGTCCAGCAAGAAATGCAGTCTGTAGCCCCCGGCGCTCCAGGCAATCAGTCTGTAGCTACAGCAGGGGTTCGTGCACCTCTGCAGTCTCAGGCTCCGGTAGGGGGTCACTGTCACCCCACAAGCAGTGGCTAGAGTGGGTAGGGGGTCAGGCCCACCAGACTCTACCACATCCCAGCCCAGGACCCTGTTTGTGACAGGGGTAGTCATCACCCTGGCCAGTGATGCCTCAGCGTGCCTCAGGAAAGCTCCACGAGACTTCCCGCTTACTGCAGAATCAGATCTCACCGCACTTTCCAGTCTCCAACCCTGGCCTGACTCTTGGCTTCTGCCTACTGACTCCAGCCTGGTAACTGCTTCTGATCTTTGGTCTCCGACCGACCACGACTTGACTCCAACCCTGGCTTTTGCCTATTGCTCCATCAATCACTTTGATCCCAAGTTCACTGACTACTGCCGCATGACCATCCTTGACTCTGTGACATCAGCCGGCAGCGACCACTAGGCCAGATCGCCTCTTACCACGAGGTGCACAGCTGAACGGTGTTTTGTCCTATTTTCACATGCCACAGCATGACAGAGTGGTTATGGTTTTGCAAATCCAAGCTGGTTCAGGGCCCTGTTCCATTTTATCCAAACTACAGTTGTCCTGGGCTATCAAAGGATGACAACCCTAGTCTGCCCTGAAGATTTACCAAGTTTAGTAGAGGGCCACCAAAAATAAAGAAATCTGCATCTTTGATTGCGCTGGAGGTGAATAGCTGAAGCTAGGGAATAAATGCACTATGTGTCAATCAGTAGATTGGGGTGCTCTCAGGGCTGACTCCTTAGTAAAAGACATTAGACCAGGAAAAGGGGTGTGTATGAGACATGCACAGAGACCATGCAAGGGCCAGGTGCTGGATATCTAAGGCAAATGCCAGTCACACATTTGAAGGGATAATAGCTTGAATTTACCTCATTCTGGGAAATGTAGTCCAGCCCGAGAATCCAGCCTACAGATGCAAATGGCTGCATGAGACACCTGTTCTCCAATTCCTAGGAGGCGCTGCAGTAGCATTTCCAAGTCAAAATATTTCAGGTTTTCGCTGAGAAAACAAAAATTCCATGGAGAAATACCTCATTTTCTTACCAGCAGCACTGGGAACTTCTGTTAGAGAAGCAACAGACTATGTGTGTTACTCACTATACTGCTTGGTCAGCTGACGATACATTTATCAATCTAGTTCCGTGATTCTCAAACTTTTAATAGTGAGGCTCCCTTACAGATATTTTAAAACTTGGTGGCGCCCCACAACCAAATACCTGTTTTTACTGACTCAGAACACTAGATTCCATAGTTCAGGAAACTAGATTCAAGTGGGACACAGAATTACAATGTAATTCAACTACATACAGTTTATTTAGGTATATAACCCGATCTAATCCAGGATTTTAAAAGTATAATTTGAAAATAGGGATTTTGTGTGTGTGTTCATACACAGCCTAAGGCTGGGTCTACACTGACCGCAGCAAATTCGCCGCCGTCACATCGATTGCTCTGGATCAACTGAGTGGTCTGTATAGACGCGCTCAGTCAATCCAGGAAGCGACGCAGGAAAACCACCCTGGTAAGTGGAGTAGCGCTGCGTCGAAGGGAGCGCTGTTCCCTTCGACACAGTGCAGTATGGATGCCGCACAGAGGAGACACTGCAAAGTCGATGGGAGATACGCAAGTGATTTACGTCACTTGCGTATCTCCTGTCGACTGCCGCCGAATCACCAAGGTAAGTGTAGACCGGGCCTAAGTTTTGGGTGAGAAGAATGGGCCTATTTTGAACTGTGTTATTGCAGAATGCTTGGTTGAATCTCGGGTAGCACCGGACATAAGTCATTTTTCAAATTTAAATCATTTCTATGCTTAGTTTTCATAGAAATCATTACTGGAAACCCAGATAACTGGAAGTGAATGGAAGCTGCAGTTTCATAGCTTCCTCACCAAGTTCTTCATCCTCTCCTTCAACAGAAACCCGGAGTTCCTGGTTTTAGATTTGGACGTTTGATCTGCAGTGTGCGATCTCTTGACAATTCTAAGAGATGCTCTTGAGCTGAGATACTTAAAATTGGAATGGAGTCAACTGTTACTGAGAACATGTTTCAAATCCATTTGGTGTCTGGAGATTCATTTTCAACCCCAAGAAAATATGCATCAAAATGGGAATACAATCCTGACAAAGGAGTGAATATTTGGTCTTCAGTGGCACTTTGACCATTTTTCACTCCATTCTTTTGAAAAGTCTACATCTGGAAACATCTCAGCAACTCCCTTTACAATACGGCATCTCCAAAGACAAAGCTCTTGATGAACCCTTGGATTTCTTTTCTTTCATGTCTTGTACATTTGTATTCAGTGCATTCACTCTGCTAAATATGTCCATCGGGTAAGCAAACAGTCAAGAAGTCTATATTACACATGTCATCTGCAAAGTCTGTTTTCCCCAGGAGGAAAATTCTGATTTTGTCATGCAATTCAGAGATGCACTGTAATACTTTCTCCTGTGAAACTCACCTGACTTCACTGTGAAACAGAAGCTGAACGTGGTCAGAGCCCATCTCTTCACACAGCACAATGTGTGCACATTACCCAGGATTTTAGATATTTAACAATTTGAATAACGTTGAGGGCCTCGTGTGCTTCACAGTGCAACTTCTTCGATGTCAAAGCTTGGGGATGCCAAATCAGGCAGTATGTCCAAACTGATGCTAGTGTCACTTTGTTCAAATGTGGTGCAATCCCACTGTTCTTCTGGTTATGGCTGTTGCTTGTCAGTGCACAGACCCCCCCCCCCATTCCCTCCCCAGCTCAGTTAAGACTTTAATCCACTGTGAATTTATTCAGGATCTTGAATGGTTTCTCAGCGGTTGTTTGGGTTGGGATTTCTTTGCAAAATAAAAATTCTTCAACTCGTGTATCTGCTTTGACAAATCTCCCATTACACAGAAACGGAGCCATAGAATCACAGACATGTAGGACTGAAAGGGACCTCGAGAGGTCATCTAGTCCAATCCCCTGCACTGAGGCAGGACTAAGTATTCTGTAGACCATCTTTGATGGGTGTTTGTCTAATCTGGCCTTGAAAACCTCCCGTGACGGAGATTCTACAACCTCCCTAGGTAATTGTAATGTCTAACCTAAATCTCCCTTGCTGCAATTTAAGCCCATTACTGCTTGTCCTGGCTACAGTGGTTAAGGAGAACAATTTTTCATCCTCTTCTTTATAACAAACTTTGATGTATTGAAGACTGTTATCATGTCCCCCCTCAATCTTCTCTTCTCCAGACTAAACAAACCCATTTTTTTCAATTTTTCCTCATGGGTCATATTTTCTAGACCTTTCATCATTTTTTTTCTCTCCTCTGGGCTTTCTCCAATTTGTCATGTTGGCTATGTCTGTGGATTCATCAAGCTGCAGTGCAAAATATTGACT
This sequence comes from Mesoclemmys tuberculata, assembly GCA_007922155.1. Lineage (NCBI taxonomy): Eukaryota > Metazoa > Chordata > Testudines > Chelidae > Mesoclemmys > Mesoclemmys tuberculata. The sequence continues at coordinate 5,573,251 of ML675627.1, read as the reverse complement.
TTTCTTAACTTGTTCTCTAGACTGTTCCTGGATGTTTTCTGCAAGGCCATCAATGGACTGTATTATTTGACACAGGAGTGGTTTTCAGTGCAACGATTACTCGTTCCCCAATCATAATTCTACACATGTGCTGGAAGTAGAACCGTCTTGCCAATGATGTGCTTTGTTTGCATCTTGCAATTTACATGGTCACAACGTAGAATACTTCTCAGGCTTTTTGAGGAAGAATGGCTTCTTTAGATGTGAAGTTTTTGGGGCCAGTTTCTTGTTTCCAAAGGAAAAATAATTGTAGCTCTTGGTTACAAATTCTGGGTGTTTTGTTTCTAAACGTCTCTGTAGTTTCCCTAGCCCCATACTTTCATTTACTAACACTTGAAAACAAATGATGCAGTTTTGGCTGTGGATTTTCCACAGCAATATCGAGATGCAAAAATCCAAATATAATATAACTATCATCGTACTGTTTTCCTTTTCTGTTTCACTTTATTAAAATTATCGGTTTCTTCAGCCAAACGTTCATTACATGTAGGATTAGTGCTTGGTAAAAATATTATAAAGATAAGATGCATCTGTCTCTCCCTCGGCCCCTTTCTCCTATCTGTTGCTACTGAAACTGGGATCCTCTCTTTGCTCTCTGCTCCAGCAGGGAGATTTCAGCACAGAGACTTCCTGTTGGGTACTTCCCCCAGCCACAATCTCTTTAGTAAAGGCTCCCAGCAGAAGCAGAGGGCACAGAGGGCTCCCAGCCTTGGGAAACGGCAGTATTTTAGGGGCTTGTCTACTCTTGGAATGCTACAGCGGCCCAGGTGCAATGCCGTAGGCCTTCAGTGTAGACACTACCTATGCCAACAGGACAGGTTTTCCCATTGGAGTAGGTGATACGCTTCCTGAGAGGTGATGACTTGGTCAACAGAAGAATTCTTTCATTGACCTAATGCTGTCTACACCGGAGTTCGGTCGGCTTAACTACACCACTCAGAGGTGTGGATTTTTCACACCCTTGAATAACATAGCTGGGTTGACCTAACTTTATAGTGTAGACCAGGCCTAAGATGCAGACCCATAGATAAGATGCAGGTGATTTTTAAGCCTCGTTTACTAGTATCTTAATTAGAAAAAAATGGATACATCTATTCATCTTTTCCCCCCAAACACTCATGGTAATAGTTAGTCCTGCCTGTCTCTCGAGGTCCCTACCAGTCCTACAGTTCTATGGTTCTATGAATAGTGGGGCGCCACGGCTCACAGTTTGGGAAGCGCTGGTCTGTTGGGATGTGTATAGTATCTCTAGGGCTCCCATCACTGTAGTATCTAAGGGTATGTCTACACTGCAATGTAACCCTGGGTTCACACTCAGGCTCAAATCTCATTTCCGTCTACACACAATTCTGTTTAATTTGGGCCTGGGCCTCAAGCCCCCGCAGGGGTGGAGGGTTTGAGCCTGAGTGCCTTAGGGTTTAGGTATTATGGACTGGGAAGTGGGCAGTCTGGCCTAGTAGTCAGAGCAAGAGTCAAGTCTAGTGGGAGAAGCAGGTGTCCACGTTGGGGAACGAAGCCAAGGGTCAGCTACCAGTTACCAGACCCAGGGGTCAAGCTGGAGTCTCAAGAGTTGGAGGCCGGGGTCAGAGCCAGGACAGGTAACCGATGATTGGAGGTGAGGCGTAAGGGCAGGAATTGGAGGAGAGGCAAGGATCAAGCATGATGCAGGAGCATGGTGGGAACAGGACTGAAGACAGTGGTGAGGCAGGAACCGGGAGATGAACAGGAAGCAGGGACAGGGCTGGACGCAGGAGGTAGGCACAAGCAAGTTCCAATGTAGCCACAACAGCAAATCGCCTTGTGGCTCAGACAAACTTGCTGTGCCTCCTTCTGGCTTAAATAGCATGGTCGGACCAATCAGTGGAGCTGGGCGATCCTACAATCAGGGCTTCTTGGCTCAGGCTACAGTCCTACTAGCTGGTTGGCCCACCAGGTTTCAGCAGACCTTGGGTGGAGGCCAGGATGCAGCAGATGTCTGGGGACTCTTATGCTTGGGTTCAAGATCCAGAAGATTACATGGGATCCAGTGTTGATACAGCTTGGGCCTGGGTCCCCCAGACTCCAGTCCTGAGAGTCTACCGATAATATCCCACAAACGCATGGGGCAGCGTCCTTTGTCCTTTCTATCCCAAGACACCCGGGAAGAAACCCCTCTGGTTCAAGTACATTGGCTCATCATTTAACCTTTCCATTTTGATCTGACTGAGGAGCTGCAAGCAGAGGGAACCTTCTCCTGCGCTTGCAATGGCCAATGCCGTGAAGAAGTTCTTTGCCAAATACGCTGCTAGCTGGTCAAAGGAGAACGTAGTTACTTACCAGTAACTGTTGTTCTTCGAGATGTGTTGCTCAGATCCATTCCACTTAGGTGTGTGCGCGCCCACGTGCACAGATCTGCGGAGAACTTTTCTAGCAGCCCCTGCCGGCCCCTCCCCTCCTCAGTTCCTTCTTTCCGCCCGTGACGGTCGGTTGAGAACTACCCCTGCTCTTCAAACAGGTTTTTTTCTCCTTAAAGTGAGTAGTTAGCTTAATAGTTCATCCCGAACTCAGTTAGTTTACAGTTAGTGAGGGTTTTTAGTTAGTTTAGGGAGCCTTCGGGCTCACGTCGACCCGGCCATGCATCTGAGCAATCACTTGAAGGAGAACACAGCCAGATTTTGATCTATCTCTGGTGTGAGGCGACTTCTGCAAGATTGTCAGGAATGACCAAGTGTATCAACTAACAGATAAGAAGCTGGAAGCGTTGGGGATTCACTGGACTGGTGACCGGAACAGGGAGCAGATTGAGGCTCAAGAACAACCCCTGGAAAATCCGAATGGGGAAGAGCACCTCTGGGAACTCACTGACATCCCGCCCTTTTATGAGGAGTTTGGCTGGGGGTTGAGTACTATGCTGAGCACTGAGACACCAGCGCTTCATGACAGCCTGGTTAGCCGGGACGGCAACCTTCTCACTCCTTAATCCAGCATAGGACCGGAAGGGAGCAAGCAAGTGCCGGATGAGGCTGGCAAAGTAATTACTGTGCTCAAACCGGTCTCTGAGGGGCTTTCCCTGCCAGACCATCTGCAGCAGATTCTGGGTCCCTTCTCGGAGGAGCTGATGCTCCTTGGAGGACCTGCTTGCTATGGAACCAGTATCAGAGACACAAGAGGCAGAAGTAGCCTGTGAGTCTGGTAAATTTCTGGCTCCATGTTTGTTGGGGGTAGAGCCGCCCTCATGAGTGTGTCGTGATGCTGGCGGGGTGGGGCAAGTGGCTCACAAAGCTCCAGAAATGCAGCTTTCTTCATGTGAAAGTTCTGGACCCACTGCTGGTTGTCCCAGGTCTGTATGATGATGTGATCCCGCCAGTCTGTGCCCATGGCTCTGCTCCAGAAGTGCCAGTCTATGTAGACGGCACCAGAGGCAACACCAAGGGTCAAGAGCAGCATCAGCCACTTCCATTCTTCCCTTCTGTATCGCCGTCTTCCTCCTCCTGTGCCAGGGGCCTTTGGCGCGTCAGAAACCACCATCAGAACTTCCACCAGTGCCTCATGGATGCTCTGCCTGTTTGCTGAAACAGGAGTAAAAGTGTAATCAAAAGAAGCTTTCCAAGTGGCGACTCCTCCAAGCCGCTGGCTCCATTTGCCGGGAGCGAGCAGACCCAAGAGATAGCATGGCAGGATGCGTTAGGAACTTGGCAGACTGCACCAAAAGGTGGATGGTCAAGTTTTTCCACTCTGCATCTCAAACCGGTGGCTAGATCGGCTGCCGCTGGGAAAGGTGCTAGGAAGCCTGGGATATGGTGATTTGGCTTGGGTCTGTGCACTGAAGCGTGGCCACTCAAGCCCCAGGCTTGCCAACCCAGGATCTGCATACTCAAATCCCACTGACCCTGGGCTTACATTGCAGTGTAGAATGTCTCTAAGTGCCATTAGGATTTGGGGCTCCCGTGCCATTCCTGGTGTCACGTGACAATGGCAAAGAACCACAGAAAGGAGCTATTTCTTTTAATGCTTAATTAGATTTTTAAAAACAGCCTTATTCTACAGCTGCTCTGCCTCTCTCTATGCGGTGCCTCTACCTAGAACTTTCTCTCCCCGTTGTGCAGGCACAGACTGGCGTCTTTCAGACACCTGCTCATTCTCATTTTACAGGGGTCATGGCACTAGGATAATTAAAATGTTGATGAAGAGCAGGAATCTGTGACCCTTGCAGCGTCCCAGACCCCTGAGATGCTGGAAGGGACTTTCCCCATTCCATCCTCTCATTAAACCCTTGCCACTGGCTGCTAGTTAAATATATTTTGGAAATTGCTTGGAATAAGCATTTAAAACTCAAACGGCATATTGAATAACATCTTTCCCGGTACCATTAATCAAGCTGATCCGTGTCTTCAGCCATCTGCACACAATTGCATTCTGTTTATGTTTCCAAGCTCTGGTCCAGTGCTCTCTGGGATAAAAACTGTTCTGCAAAAGGCATTGGAAACCAGCGTGGTCTTGTAGCTCAGTGGCTTTGCGTGAGCAAGCATGGCGGTGCCCCCTCGTGGCTGGGCCACGGAGAGAATGAAAGCTGCTGGTTTGATGCTGCTGTGGGGAAACGGGACTTGTCCTTCACAGGCAAATGCATGGTTCCAGTCCCTTCACTTGGGGCTTTTCTGTATTGACATAGAACAAAGATTCAAAGCAAAGCAACTCCATCTCACTGCCCCTCTTGGTCTTGTCGAACCTTGTCTCTGGGGTTCCACCACCTCTCACTACAGCTTCGCCCTCAGCCCTGCCTTCAGGGGTCGTCCACTCAGACCTTCTTCCGGACAGGGTTGGAGACCTCCTCTCATGGCCTTCCCTGACTCTCAGCCTAGTTTCTCTTCAGCACCCCATATCCAGGGCAGGGCATATGCAATTTCCTGTAGGACTCACGACAAGGAGCAGGGATGCAACCTGGAGCAACAGCCCTTTCCCATTTGAAAGGGCCCCGGGGCTGTAACAGGCACATCAGGATACATGAGGCTCACTGTCCTGTTCCAACCCATGCCGAGCAGGGATCAGTTGTACAGTCAATTGCCTGGCCCACACACTGGTTTGCTATGAAAGATATTCGAAAGGGCAAATAGCCAGCGTCAGTCAGGTTTATTGCTCTAAGCCAATAATAAGATAATACAGGAAAAAGGTTCTATACAGACCAGTCTCCGGGAAGCCGTCGCGTGCAACGATGTTGCACTCACCTTACACAGGAGGTGCGCTCCTGAAATTATACTTTTCAGCTGGTATCATTTATATGGTGATTTTACAAATTACACACGTCTTAACACGTCACTAAAACCCAACCCATCGGTCTGTCCCAGTTCCCTCAGTTGTTCTGGTCCTTCCTTATCTTTGGCTTGGTTACTAGCATTCCATGCACTGGTCCGTGAAGGTACATCCTTAGCTTGTACTAAGACGTAGAACGAGGGAATCTTGATTTTTACACCTTTCCTATCTCCTCGTGCCAAATGCTTACTTCAGAAAATACAAGGAGTTATGGGACATGTAGCATAAGTGAACAGAGGGATGGCTCAGGTCAATTTAGGCTAGATTACTGTTACAATATTTGCTCTTGATGTTACTGGTGCTTAATGCATACTAATACATATGATACATGTATAGATAGATAGTAGCCAACTGTGGTCATAGCTAAGACTTTTAGCTCAAGTGGTGGAGGTTTGTGGTTTCTAAAGGATCAGGGTTCTAATTCCAGTATTAGGAATCACAAACACTTAAAAATCATAAGTAAGGCCCTCAAAATCACGAGCTTGATTTTTTTTAAAAATAATGAATTTAAAAAAATATATATTTCGGGGGGGTCAGGGGGGTCTCTCTATTTGCTTTCCGGTTTCTGAGCCTTTCTGGTGCATTTGTCATGTTTTTAAACTTTTTACCACAACTATCATGTCTAGAAACTTACTCTTTTAATAAAAGCTAAGATTCTAACTTCACCCCAGGACTCCAGCAGGCCGTCGATGTGTGTGATTTATATATGAACTGTGTCTGCAGTGTAGGGTTTCCTTATCCTTTTGGCAAAAAAAAAAAAAAAAAAAAAAAAAAAAGAAGGGGTTAGGGAGAGGGCAATCATTACTGTGAGCTTTGTGTCCATGCCACCCTGCCCATGTGCTTAATGACTGACCTAAAAGGATTCCCCATCACCATGGGTCTCTTCCTCTTGACTGTAAGATTTTACGAGAGCAATTGCTAGTGCTGGAATTTAAAGGGAGCTGAAATGATGGGTTGTATCAATGGATGCAGCCAGAGCCCCGGAGGACAGAAGAACACTGCCATATTAACAGGCGGTATTTACAATGATACTAATTTGTTTATATTGTCACTAGAAATATGTGATACTGAGCACACATCATCCTACCATACCCAAGAGTACAGTTCATTGCCTTCACTGCTTGCAAAGATGATACATTAAAAACCCTTGTACTTATATAGCACCTTTCATTCAAGAATCTGCCAAAGCACCTTAGATACATGAAGACATTAAACCTTTGACACCAGTGTAAAGCAATACCCAGTTGTATTGATGGGGAAACTGAGGCACAGAGTGACTTGTGGGCTTATCCACAATCACACAGCAAGCCAGAAATAAATCTGAGAACAGAAGCCATGTTTCTTGACTTCCAGTCCCCTGCTCTAAACACTAGAGCACCCTCCTCTCAGCTCAGTGCATCGTCATGCATATTCCTACCCTCGCCTTGCTGAACAGCAGCCAACTGGCTGACACGGAGTCATGTAATTTAAGGAGCTTTTCACTATTTCCTTCCTAGCTGGTCAATTAATTTTTGGTATCCAAAAATAACTGACTGGCTAGTCACTGGCTAAGGCAATCACATGATCCTGCCTCAAATACCTCAGAGGATAAACTGAAGGGGCAGTATTTTTAGGGCACTTACTTAGACTGTAAGCTATTTGGAATAGGCAAAATCTTTTCCCTCTGTGTGTGTACAGCACCTAGCACAATGGGGTTCTGTTCTCTGGTTGGAGCCTCTAGGTGCTACTGCAGAAAAGAGGATACCCACCTCCTTCCCCAGATCCTTATATCTGAAGACATTTAAACTTATGCCACACAGTGTGATGTGTATACACATTCCCTAGCCTTGACTGAGGCACATAAGGCATTTTAAAATCCTGTGTCATGGCTGTGGAGAGACTTTACCTGCTCCTTTCACTGTCCAACAGAACTGTTCCAGGGCATGACGAGTGTGGTGAATTTGGACTCTCACCATGTGGGAACAGAGTCTCTATGACAAATTTTCTGATTTTTGTGTGGGTAAAAGTGCCTGGATTTTGACTCAGCTGGCCACTAGAGCTCATCCACAATGGTTTGCCACTACATTTTTTCAGAGGAAAATGGCTTTTTGACAAAATGGGAAGTTTTGTGAGAAATATTACCATTTTCATTGTAATTGGGGGGAGGGGTTTCAGAAAACTGACATCCCGAAAACAAAACATTATTTGGTTCTTACACAGCCAAAATTGTTCCAGTTTCGGTAGTCACTGTTTGACAGAAAACACCCCCAAACTGTGAAAATGTTCCACAAAAATGAATTTTTGTCATCAAAATTTTTGGCTGAAAATAAAGTATATTTTTCCAGCCAGCAACACTAGCCATGCCCATAGAGACCCGTCCTTGCCTGGAGGAGGCTGCTGTTCATCATCTCTAGTTGAGTCTTCACCAATCTCATTGACATTTTGGAGATTCCATCCACCTTTGATTCCGTGGACCGCGAGGTTTTGCTGAATCGCAGGGTTGATGGGCGTCACATTTGTGTGGCACTGCAGGGGTCCTTCAGAATGATGTTGGGTGATTGCTCCAGCTCTCTGAGGGCTGGCTGTGAAGTGTTCCACACCACCATCCCTTTTGTCCAAAAGGGGATATCAGACCAGTGGGCAAGACATGTTTGTAGCCATGGTTTGTTGCCGAGACAGAGGGATTGTTGTGGAAGAAGATGCAAAAAGAAGAGGAGTTGTGAAGGGAAGGAGGCTGGGGGGATGGGGTAACCAAAGGCACAGCGTTCTGTGCATATTTCATTAAAAATACTTTGTGCTCCTATCATATCTGTCTCCGGTAAAGCCAAAATGCTATGAGAATAACTTCTGCGTGGTATTTCAGTGTTTTCCTCCTGAATCAGACCGGGAAGCACAGAAGAAGCAAGAACTGGAAAATAAAGAGGAACTGGTGGAACTTCTCCAAAGCCCAAAAATCAAGAAAAAAATGTTCGGGTTTGAGTTTGCAGCCCAAATTCCGGATGGCTCTGATTTTAATCTAACGGAGGGGCCCATTCCTATGTGCATTAAGAATAGATACCTTAATGAAGGCTTATAGAAATACTCCACAAGAACAAATGTTGGGAAAGTCTTTTATGTATCTAATGACACTTAATTTCCATAGTAAATGCCTAATGTTTAATGAGTATTTTATTCTCTCCCTATTTACATATTTATAGTTAACTTTGGTAGCTGCTCATGAGTAATTAGCCGTCTGTTTAAAGGAAGCCAATGAACTATGGAGCCACATGCTCATTCCTGTGATGGCAGTGGAGGCCTGAACCTGTCCCTGGGTTACTTACTGAACTTGTCTGCTGGGCGCCTCTGTTATGCCAGTATTTTATTATAGGTAGTTGAAGGAAAACCAGTGAGGGAGAGAGATGGATTAGGCTATAATGAGGTGAGCATAATGAGGATGGAGCTGTGCAAAAGGGAAACCTGAGCTCAATACCAAGGACATTTTGTAGCAGTGAGATTAATCAAATTGTGGAATAAAAAAGAAGTTGTAGAAACACCATCACTTCAGTCCCCTGGAATTAGACAAGACCAAACATGTGAACATCGTGCGCAAAGAACAATTCTTCATTGGCTGGCATGGGATGGATTAAGTGACAAGCTAGCTCATCTCTCTCTCGGGTCTCTGTGTTTTTTCCCTATACCTTTGATCTTGTTGGGTGGAGAAATTGAAAGCCGTTTCTCTTCCAGAACTGCCTGTCTAATCACAGAAATTTGGGAGTGGAGAAGGCCCAGCCCCATTGCTGGCGCAAGGTTGTTTCTTACAGTATGTTTTCTAGTGCTATGTAATGTAATGTGCTTGGATGTTTTCACATGGAACGTCCTACTCATGCAAACATCACCAGAAGATGCAGAACAGATTATTACAGGAGGTCACAGGCTCCCAGCCAGCCTTGCTGCTCAGTCCCCCTGCCTGTGCATAAGACAAATGGCCTTCATTTGGCTCTTGTCCCGTTTAGGCAGGGCACCATCTGCAATAGTCCTGCTCTAGCAACAACAAGCAAGCTACCGGCCGCAAATCACCATTGTAGTCCCATGTCTGGCCTCAGATGGGGGTGTCTCAAGCAGTCCCTTGCCCTAGCCAGGCCTCTCTCAGAGGGAAAACTGGAGCTCTGCTCTCCTTCCCAGTTGGCCCCCAACTGAGTGGGGCACTCCCCCTTTTAACGCCTCATTCCAAGCCCGGTGCCTTCTGCAGAAGTAATGGGGCGGGGCTAACCAAGTCCTCAGCAGCTAGTTAATCCTGCCTGGCCCACGTGGGGTTTGTACCAGCTGTCCCTTGGGCACAGGGGACCAAATTCTTCTCCTCATAGACTCATAGACTTTAAGGCCAGAAGGGACCATTATGATCATCTAGTCTGACCTCCTGCATGTCACAAGCCACAGAACTTCACCCACCCACTCCTGTAATAGACCCCTCACCTATGACTGAGTTATTGAAGTCCTCAAATAATGGTTTAAGGACTCCAAGGTATAGAGAATCCACCAGAGAATCCACCAGCAAATGGATCTCCTTCGCACACACAAAAGACGACACACACCAATGGGGCTGAACGATGGCGCATGAGAACACAATTTAGCCTTAGTCTGAATTTGGACACGGGGCAGGCCATTCTGACTGGGAACTGGTTCAAAGATTATGCCTCTGAGCATGGGATATTTGCCCTACCTGTTCATATTTTGATGCCTGTGATGGAAACACGTTCGGTTCAGTCAGCTGTAAAGATTGGTGTCCAGTCCTTGCCTGGAAAGGCGGTCACGGGCGCAGGAAAGGGAAATGAAGAGCAAACTCTGAGAACATGTTCCCCCATGGGTTGTGAGGAGTTCACCTGCGGGCTCACCCAGAAGCATGTGCCTGCTGTTCTCCCAGCAATCTGCAAGCTAGCTACAGCCTAGCTGCTACATGGCAACAATACACAGCGGGTCTGCTCAGAGCCACTGGGTCAGTGAGAGCCTTTCCATTGACATCAGGGAGTTTTGGGTCAGGCCCCGTAAGAATCAACCTAACTGCATGCCTCCCCGTAGTACCAATGTGCCCAGGCAGGTACATTACTCTTGTCTGACCATCTTCTCACTTCACCAACAAGGGTGGTGCCGGGTCTCTGCCGAAAGCTAGGAAGCAGCTGATTGTCACGGTTACCACGTGATGCTAGTACAGGAAGAAATTTCAGGGCTATGTAACAAATAGGATACGATGCTTCAAAACGGTTGAAGAGAAACTTGTCTCCTGAGGGAAGGCGGGTCTCAGGGCTAACTCAACTGACACGGAAACAATGGACGTCCATGAAGCCAGTCCTTCGTTCACTGTCTGGACCAAGTACATGTTTGAGGATTTACAAAGAAAAGAAGCCCCCCCCAAAAGTCTCTAACTAGGAGACCCGCCGAGGTAAGAAACAATAGTCCGTAACTGCATAGGAGAAGAGGGAAGGGCACAAGATTCGACCATGCTGGAGACTCTTCACTAGTGGGAGCATCTCGTGAGAGGTGGATCCAAGCTTTCTGGACTGGGCAAGCATTGTAAGGACTGATCAGTCGGTAAGTAATACCTTGCTAGACAGGAAAGTAACTTGCTAAGCAGTACAAGCTATGGATTGAGTGTTAAGTATTTACTTTACCTGTACCCTCATGTTTCCAAGCCCTTATTTGCTTTTATAGGAATCTCTGTCTCCAGGAGAGCGTGGAACTAAGGGGGAACCAGGGAAGTGGGGTGCATTGCTTCCCTGGAAGCGGTGGATCGGTGCCCATTGCTGGTGCCTGGGAGATAAGAGAGTAGGCACTCAGGTGTAACAAAGCGAGGTGTGTTAATGGCTGGCCTGCAGAGAAGAGAAGCGGGACCCCTGGAGCCCAAAGCAGAGCATCTGTGTTGCCAGTAGCTGGGGCAGGTTTCCTCTGATGGGCATGGACAAGGCTCCTTCCGGCGGTGAGCACATCAGTTAATCCCAAACAGTGTCACATGCCCCCCGTTAGGTTTTGTCTTGGTGTCCCACCCCCCTACATTTGTCACTGACAGAAAGCCAAGAGAGGCCGGCCAGGCCTGCTGCGGAGCTGCAGGGGCACCCCCCGGAGATGCCAAACAGCGTGAGGCAGAGGATGGTGTGGTGAGAACAAGTCCAAACGGATGCCCTATCTGCATCCTGCCCCAGGGTTGGCTCTGGCTCTGAAACCAGCCTTGGAGCAGCGCTTTCCTTAATTCTCTAGAGTGACAGCAGAAGAAAGCGCAGCCTGTGGAGCCACGTTGATCGCCTCTTAATTGGTTCATGTCAGAGTTGCTCAGCTGATCATCAAATTGCCGGTTCCGAGGCTGACACTCCCCTGTGTAACACCAGTCTAAAACTGGAGTGACTCCATGGAAGCCAATGGAGTTTAACCAGCATGAAACTGGATTCACCCAAAGTCAAGAATCAGGCCTTTTCCCTGGCATGTGAAATCCAAGATGCATTCTTCATCAGGCCACTCCCAAAATCACTGGTAACGAAGATTCCGTTATTAAATGTTACGTAAGAATTGCATCAGCAATGCTCTAAGCAAAGCACGACGCACTACAGCTCCCTCTCCCACAGCACTGCAGAGACCGTGTGACTAATGGCAATAAAAACTAAAGCACACAGACTTTTGGAGCAGCAAGATGCCAGTTGGATGCTCTCAAACCTTCAAGATTTTCACATTAAGAGGTCTTTACAGGAGACGGCATTTAGTGACTTAATAAACGTTTACAAAGGAGGAGCTGAAGAAAGTACAAATGAGTTTCACCTTGGTTTTAATGACTGTAATTTTCTCCCGTAATGGTAATTTCTGTAATTAATGGCTGTGTTTTTCTATAGTAGCAGTGTTTGGAGATGACACAAAATAAGAAAGTGTTTTTGTTTCGGTGACAAAAGGAGCAGATTAGCTGGTTGAATGCTGATAGAACATGCTTGAAGGGAGGAATGAAGGGAAAAGGACTGATAGCATTTTTTCATTATTGTTTGTGTAGTTTATTATCCATACTTTAACGGAACTAACTGCAGCATTAGTAATATCCCTGTCCCGTGCTGAAGGCCTCCAACTCCTACTATAGTCAATGGACATGTGCGGACCTCAGGACCTTGAGGGATTGGATACACAGGGTTTACATCTGATATTCAACATTACAAATGTGCTTCAATGGGCAGGCCACGCCTCAGAGGAAGGATGATGTTGGGGCTAACGTATAGACAGCAATTCCACAGATCATGGGTCAAATGCTTGTTCTCTCCAGCCTTCATGGTTGGCTGCTTAACCTTTCTGCACTTTCTCCCCAATTCACAGATGAGGTGCTAATAATACGCCTTTGTCTTTTTTATTTATACTGTAAGCTCTTCAAGGGAAGCAGTGGTTCTTACCCTGTGTTTGAACAGATCCTACCACAATAGGCCCCCTGTGTCAATTCTTCACTGAAAAGAGAAAACTCCATGTTGCTATATACTAAAAATTTAATTGTGATAACGTTGTGGATTGGGCAAATCATCATTGAAGCTGGTGGGGATAACCATCACCTTTCATTTAAGATCGCTGTAAGAAACAGTTGATCTCCTTGTCAGCAGCATCCACCTAAAACAAAGACATATGTGAGTCCACCCCGGAATTAGATTTATGTGGATGGAAGGCTTTTGCTGGATAGTGTTGTGTGTGTGTGGGGAAGTGGGGGGGCGGGGAGGGAATACGAGGAGAGAAGCAGAGACGTGACTAGGAAAACGTCAGAGAAGCAAGCAACAGACATAGCCTGTCCAAGCACAATGGTTGGGGGTCCCGTGGAACTTGGCACTCCCAGAGACCATCTTGCCCGCCCACCCCTAGAACTGACCCGATTTTGTTCGACTATGACATGCTAGTTGATTGACTCTAAGAAGATAACTCATGTCAGATGCAACTCCCTGAACATATTCAGTCTAAATGAACTCGTCTCAAAAGACCATCTTACATTAGTGTTTCCAAGACGAGAGGAAGGAAGATAATGAAGTCCAGGTTTCACCTGAAACATTTCCAGAGACAAACAATGATCTCATGCTTATCCAGTCCCAGCAGGGAGCCAATAACTCACACACTTTCCTTTGTTAACACAAAGGACCTTGGGATTCTCTGGATTTAAGATGATAAATCCCGTATTTTATATCAGAAGAAAGATGGCTTTGAGCATTGAAGTCCGTAGTAAAGCAAAGCGTCCACCTATTTAGGTTCTTATACACTCCTCATTGCCATAGTACCTGAGCACCTAAAATGTTAAAGGTGCCTCTCTGGAACATCTGCAGTCAATGCAGACAAAACAAAATCCCTCCTTTACGTCAGTCGAATTACTCCTCAAGAACACCGGTGGAAGTAAAAAGAACCCATTTTCTGTAACCCTCTGGGTTTTAAGAAGCATTCCTATGAAGAAAGGCAATCTGAAATCTTAATATGAAATATACAACACAACTCGTGTCCAGAAATATCAGTCACTTGTGTACACTACTCACTGACTGTGGCTGGCGCATCGGCTGATGACCCAGCTATCTGGGTGATAGGTGAGTGCCTAGCACAATGGGATCCTCATAGACTTTATGGTCAGATGGGACCACCATGATCAACTAGTCTGACCTGCATATTGCTCCCACAGAACTTTGCCCATCCTGGTCCATGACTTATTTAATACATAATAATAATAGTACCTCTCTAGCAACTGATTTTTGACACAGATGCAAACCTCTGAAATGGATTTTTAAATCTATAGATACTAAATTCCATCTGAACTGATAGTCCTTGTGTCCTATTTTCTGAAATCATCAGAGGAAGCAGACAATGATTGCTCTGTAGGAATGATTAGCCCCTGATAAAGAATCTGCCACATTTTTTTTCACACCTTAAATTCTGAAATTAGGAGTTTTATAGCAGCATGACATCTCTTCTTTCACCCTCTCCCCTCAGGAACTGCTCTGCAGCTGTGCAAACTGGGCGAATAATGTTAAAATAACTTCTTACCACAAAAGACTGCAAAGAACTGGTGTGAAAGGGAATTTCCAGCACATTCAGATAAAAATGGACAAAGATTGACAACAGCAAGATCCAGCCTGTTAAACTCCTCTAAAGGAGGTCAAGTTTGCATGAAGATGGACTCACTTACTTGCTGTGCTGGTGAACTGAGCTGGTCAAAGGAACATGGAAGATCACGAACGCATCTTACCTGGCTTTGCATCAGGTGTAACCGGTGCTAACACAGTGTGACGCTGTCCCTCTCCAGTAGCTGCTAGACCACTCTAGCTATAGATGCAACAATGCCCGCGCTTGGGGTGTCTAGAGAGATCAAAGTCAGAACCGCAGGATCCTGAAGCGTAACTCTCCATTGCCTGTGCCAAAAGAGCAGATCTGTTAGCCTGAGGGCGGGAGCAGTGAAGCTGTGGCAGCATGGATGGCCCCACGGCGGCTACCCTGTGCTACTGCCTGTGCTGCGGAGGTTTCTCCAGTATTTTTTTGCAAGCTAAATCAAAGCTACCCATGCTGCCATCACCCCTCTCATTGCAGCATAGCCATCCCGTTGGTGACGTATGCCAATGTTGCAAGGCTCGCCCTCTCTTGGTAACTGAATGCCATGGTTCTGCACTGCCCCCAAACCCAACTGGCCGGGGTAACGGGACCCCAGTTATAGAGGAGGGGCAGGGAGAAGGAAGCCGCACCCAGTTCTCCTGCCTAGCAGTACAGAGCATGCACTGCAGTGCTCCCAGGCCTGGCCCAGCACACATCATTGTGACCAGTCGACGTCTCACTCCAGGGCATGTAAAATGCCCAGGCAGGGAGCACTCCATGGGAAGGCTCAGTGCTCAAAGCAATGAAGCAGCATGAGGCCGCCTCCAAGAGAGCAGAACCAGAGTTGTATTGCCACCCAGTCCCTCCCCTGGCCCCGAAACGGACAAGCACAACAATGCAAGCAAGTCACCAGCTCTTGTGCTGGTCCCGGAAGCTGCAGACCCTAGTCAGAGCTGTTCACTTGGGAGCCACTAACCCATCTCATTGCCAGCCAGGCACACTGAGTGGAGAAGAGCTCCCCTCGGCAAAGGCGCTGCTTCTGTAGGGCCCAATCAATCACACATGATTTATCCCCACTCGTGCTTTCTGCCCCAGCTCAGACACTCAGGCTGTCACTTTGGAGAGGTTTTTAATACGGCCAGCGGCCTCTGCCAGGCAGTGTCCCTGGCTATGTTGACAGAGCAGAGCGCTGCCGCCAGGTAAGCTCTCTCCTTACTTCACAGTCAGCGTCTGCCTTGTCTAACACAATGTGATGTGGCTCGCTGGGAGAGGCAAAGCCGGACCTGCCATCAACTGGCACTGCAGAGGTTCACGGGGATGTCAAACAGAGCTAGATCTTCCTTCGGAGAGCCTGGGGAAAGACAGCTGGAACTGTGGACCGTCGTGACTGTGACACAACCTCTGGGCCAGCCACCACACAAACGGCTTCATTCATTCAACACTACACAAAGAGCCACTACACAAACAGCTTCGCAACATCGCCTTGACCTGAACCGTCTGCCCTGTTGTTGAAGCTGTGCTGGTCCCAGGATATGAGAAACAAGGTGGGTGAGGGAGTATCTTTTATTAGACCTGCTTCTGTTGGTGGATGTGGCAAACTTATGGACTTCCACCAGCCGAAGTGAGTCCAATAAAAGGTATTCCCTCACCCTCCTGGATCTTGCCTGCAGGTCTTGATTCTCCTTCAGACGAAGGCCTGAAAGGCTGTGGAAATGCCTGCCAGGGAATAACCCCTGCACGCAGAGATGCCCCAGTTAGAGTAAAGGTAGCATCCATTGCTAGCACAATGCTAACCTCTAGCTCTAATATATCACTTTTCATTGGCGTATCGCAAAGTGCTTTACAAAGGAGATCAGGATCATTAGCCCCATTTTGCAGATGGGGAAATTGAGGTACAGAGCAGGGACGTGACTTGCCCAAGCTCACCCAGGAAGCCAGTGGCAGTGGGAACAGAAAGATGATCTTCTGAGTCCCCGTCTAGTGCTGCATCCACTAGGGAACACTAATTCTATGCCCCTGCTATTCCCAGCTCCCGGGGCAGGGGTGTGTTGGGGGCACGGCTGAAGAGCTACGCACTCTGGCTATTCTTTGCTTCCCAAGATCATGAGAAGCAGAGCGGAAGCTAGAGCAGCCTCATTGCTGCTCTAAGTTACACCAGGAGCCGAGCAAGCCCAAAAATACAAGGCGTTCAGAGGGATCTTAAAGCCACCTGTATCACCGGGGTTCTGTCCGGCCTGGTCGGTGCGGACCTTCCTCAGGCTCGGAGGAAGGCCACTGCACCTTCCTACAAAGGGAATGTTAGCGTCCACAAGTCTTAGTCCGCCCCTCTGGCTGGGCGGGGGTACCCATGTAGTCTGTCACCTCGGGCCCCCTTGGCAGGGCAAGGCAGGTAAACAGGGAGTCTAGGGGGCTCTGACCCCTCAGGCAGGGGTGAGGCCAAGAGCAATCTATTGCCCCAGACCCTTTAAGCAGGGCGAGGCAGGCAGTGGTCCCGCTATCCGCAGAGGGGACTCCTCCCGGGGTCGCTAGGGAAGGGGGACACAGGCCCTCCCGTCTCCACTGTGCCCCAGCCCAGGGCCCTAGCAGTGGCAACAACGTTGCCTAACAGGTGGCTGCCCCGGGCTACTTCCACCCTGTGTCCCCAGGTACCCGTCTCCACCAGCTCCCCGGGGTCGCAGGGGGACTCGGCCCGGGGCGAACTCACTAGTCCCTCCTCGTCGACTGGCGGCAGGGCGGGGAGCTCCTCGGCGAGGGGCAGCTCCTCCAGGTTGCAGGGGTCCTGGGGGACCTTCGGCGTCGGGCAGCTCCTCCAGGTCCTGTCCTGCCTCCGGAGGTTCAGCGTCCGGCAGCTTGTCCAGGTCTGGGCTGGCCTCTAAGGGTAGCTCCCACCCCAGACTATCAGGGGGCCCGGTCCAGTCTCTGGGGCCCAGAGGCCCTACCCAGTCTCGGGGCCCAGTCCAGTCCTGGGGGCCCGGTAGGGTGGGCTGCTCCCGGTGCTTCTTTTCCAGGAGGCCCTTGCTCGGGGCGTCAGCCCGGCTGGGCTCAGGCCTACGCTGCAGCCAGTGGGACAGCACATCTGTATCCGGCAGCAGCCTGTGCCTCACTGAGCTGCGGGCCCTGCCTTTTATCCTTCCTGTCCAGCCGGAAGCTCCACCCCTCTGCTGCCGGGTTGGTCGGTCTGCTACGCCTATCACGGTCTGCCTCCCTGGTTGCCGGGCAGCCTGGATTGCTGGTCCCGTCACTGCCCGGCCCGGCCGGTGCAGCCCTTCCTCAAGCTCAGGCTTGGAGGAAGAGTACCACACCTTCCTACACCACCATAAAACTCTAGTCCTCTTATTCCTGCCCCAAATGCAAGAAGAGAGTGACTGAGGGTCCACCCATGGAGCGACTGTGCTGCTCTGAGGTTCACAGCACAGCCAGACACAAGAACCGTACCAACCTGGATTAGGCAAATAACCTACTAAAGGCAGATCTGCAGCCGGGGCCCCCACCCTGCCAGTTGCAGATTTCGCTCAGCACGCCAAGGAGGTGCTTCACGGCTCACCGGATCGGGCTTTATGAGCCCACGTGCGCCCAAGAAGCACAAGTCGTGTTGACTGAAAACGTCAGTGGAAGCTGCACTTCTAAAATCGCTGGAGCCCGAATCCTCAAAGATAGTCAGGTGCGTGAATCTGAATGGGAGTTAGGCACCCGAACACCTTTGAGGCTCTCGGCCTGTGGCATCTTTGGAAAATCTCACCAATTGTACAGCGCAAAAAAGGACCCCACCGTAGGAATGCCATTGGACCAATTTCTCCCTTTGCAACAAAAAATGCATTTTCCTTTCACCTGGGGGAGGGGAGCGTATTTTATTTGCTCCACGTCACAGTGACCCATGGGTGAAGCATTGCCTGGCTTACAGTGCGGGGAGCAGAGCAGAATGGTTTGGGCACGTAAGCAGATGATGGAGGAGGGGTAACCAGGAGAACACACCAATTGCACCAAGCATAATTCCACTGACTTTGGCAGAGCTAGATCCAGGTTGGGGGTGAGGATCTGGCCTGCCATTAACATCTTAATTAGTTCACAGGTCTATAAAGGCCAACCCCCCCTTGTTGTATCTCTGTATTGAGGAAAACAGGGCTTTGCCAGGCGTTCCTGTAGCCTGACATTGCCTGGCCGCTGGAACAGCCCTTAGGGAGTAAAGGCAGCCAGCACATCCTAAATTATGCCAGGGAAGCAGGCAGATGTAAGCGGGGGAATGGGCCCGCTATTGTGGGGAGCTTTCCTTGCTTATGTACTACCCCAGGGGAGTTGGCTAGCAAAAGGATCTGAGTCCCTGCTCCTGCTCCCTTTACCCAGAGGCCCCCCTGACCTCGAGGGCTCCCCTCCCACTCTCCTGTGTGGTGGGGTCCCCGTAACCCTGACAAGGCTGGGCCCAGGTTTCCTGGGGCTGAACCCCCAATCTTGCCGTGGTCCCTTAGGGCAGGGGCTCGGGTGTCCCCACTCCAGGGGGCTAACTGCACCGGGCGCTGCCCTGACCCACTGATCCTTGCATACGATGCAAAGCAATGCAATTTATTACACAAACAGCAACCAAACATCAAAACACCTGGCCCGGGAGCACCACAAGCAGCGTCTCTGGGGTGTCGGGGGGTCACAGTCTGGGTCACACGTCGCAGGCCCACTCTCCAGGCCTGGCTGTGCTGCAGGGATGCAGAGAGTCAGACTCTTGCCCTGGCAGTAGCCACGCGCCCCCAGGGTCTCCCTCGCTCTCCCCAGCTGCTCACCCCACCCAGCTCCAGACTCCGGCCCCAGCCCCAGCTCCTGTTCTGCTCAGTGCAGCTGTGCTCAGCTCGGCTCAGCTCTCTGTGCACATCTTGTGGCCTCCCAGCGGCTGGCTGCTTTGTCCTTAGCTGGGCCCCCTGGCCCCAGGCATGCCCAGGCATCCAACTCCAGCTCACAGGGAGGATGGGACCCCCCCAGCTCCCTCATTGGCCTGCCCACCTTGTCAGTCGGGCAGACCTGAGTTGGCCTTTCTCCACTGGCCCTGGGGGCTGTGTGGGGTTCAGGGACCTGCTTCCTTGAGAGACGGCCAACCAAAGAGCCCCACTATGTTTCCGTAAGGGGCTAACAGACCCCTTACACAGGCACGTGGCCCACCCAGAATCAGGGATGCACAAAGATAACTCATAGTCGCTTGGTCCCACACTCCCCCTAGATTGCATTGTGCACCCCCGTCCATGGCCCAGGTTCAGGCACGAAAGCCAGGCCCTGCTTGTAGGAGATCACCAAGTCAGGTGCGTTCAAGGGGTTCAGAACTGAACCAGGACCCCAGAGAGCCCAAGGCCTTGCAACTGTGCGGGCCTTCCAAGGACCTCCTGTGGAGAGAGTCCACCCTTCATTCTCCAGCTGCTCCAGACAGGCTGCTTTGGGAAATGGAAGCGGACGACCTCCATGGCGGGTCATGTGCTCAGAAAGCAGCTGAGGTGCAGCCACGTCTCTGTCGATGGGAGAGAGAAGCCAGCCTGCATGACGGATCTGGGCAAGGGGCGGGGAGAGAAATATGTAAACCCCAGAAATAATAAATGGATCAGAGCGTGACGCCGGTAACGAGGGCCAAACAGGATCTCTCCCACTTAGTTCAGTGGGTGGCAAGGCTTATTTGTTCTCTGCTGTGATCGCTTCCGCATTACATAGTTAAACAACTAGAGTACAGCGAGAGGAAGGATGGCCTTGTAGACTGGGACCCAGGAGTCCTCTGCCTCACAATAAAATAATCCCCCAGCCTTGAACCAGACTGCCTTCTGATGCAATATTCCTGGGAATTGGGTAGTAGCCCTCTAAACCAAGGGGGCAGTGGTAAAAAAAAAGACATGGGTAAACTAGCCAGCACTAAACTCAATATTCCCAAATGAGACATGGGTAGACTCACTTTGCCCTCGATTACACGAGTGCTGTAAGTAGTTGGAGAGCCCTGTAGCCGTTCTTGCTGTGCTCTGTTTTAGAAAGCAGCTGGGGCAGTGGCAGGTATATGGAGCTAGGCCTTGGGTGCTGCGTGTGCCTAACGAATGGGGTTGTTAGCCCCTGCTGTGCCCGTGTGGTTCCATCGCACCGTTGTTATTGTGCTAAGAGCAATGGCACAAATTCCCAGAAACCAGAGATGGAAAAGAAGGCCTGTTTGGTCATCGAGCCCGTCCCCTCTGCCCAGCTCTACCGAATACAGCATCCTCTGGTGATTTGGCCAGACTCCTTTTAAATGATGCAGTGGACGGGGCTTCCACCGTGGAGATGATACATAGCATAGAGGCAGGTTAACCTGACACAAAGTCAGGGCCACCACTAGAGGTGGCAGTGCACCATGCACCGTAGTGCACCTCAAAAGCTGCCCAATCAACCTGGATGCCACACAGCAGTCTCCTGCACACATCCCCCTCCGGCTGATCTCACTGTTGGAAAACATTTCATGATGTTCAATCCCCATTTCCCTTTGTTCAGCCCCATCTTATTTCTTCTAGTTATACCCACCCCTTGGGCTGGCTGGAACAAGTCCCCTCCCACTTTGGTGTGTACACCCTTCAGATATTGCTGTGTGACCAACCTAGCTTCCTACATTTACAAGACAAATATAAAAGCCCCCTGGCCAGCTCCTCAGCTGACGCAAATCAAGGCAGCTGCACTGATTTACACCCACCGGGGATCTGGTGCATGCAACTTGAGCTTCTTTCCTGCTCCAAGCAGAGCAGCCTTTGCTGGTCCCACTGCCAAAGTCTCAGCTCTTGTTTTTCCTGGTAAGAAGATGGATAGCGGCCTTTAGCCGTGGCTTCCACTGCTTTAATGGGCAAAGGCAACATTGTGAAACCAGCAAACATGAAACATTTTCATCATGATTGCCCCGAGCAGGGCTGAGGCGAGAGAAAGAGACCATGGCGCGAAGGCTGTAAAGAAGATTTGTCTCTAGTCCTTCCCGGGCTATACGATCTGCTTGCCTGGTTGTAGCTGTTACTGTTCCCTTTGGGCTGCAGAGGTCTGCAGCTGCAGCTTGCTGGGGCAGACAATATTGAGGTCGTTTATACCCTCCTTCCTTGAGGGCTGTCTGTTTTCACTCATCCCAACCCGTTTCTGTAATCTGAGAAGAATCTAGTCTCATCACCCCAGTGTTATCTCACTGTGGCAGGAAGGCCTAGCCTGGAGTCAACAGGTGCCATGAGGATGTGTGATGTCCCATTCAGATACATTCGCGTCAAAAGAGATTGTTTCATTCTGCACGTAAATGCAGCCATCTCTAGGGCGGAACGCAGCAGCTAGTTAACAGCGTCCAAAAGCACTGACAGTTTAGGAAAGGAGGTGAAGACGCAGGAATACAAAAAGCCAAAAAGGGGTCAGTCTCAAGGCTATTGTAGGGGGTGGGTCATGAGATTAGGATTACCATATGTCTGGGTTTTCCTGGACGCGATCGCTTTTTCGGTCCTCCGATCTCCATCCTGGCGGATTTTTTAAATATGAACAAATGTCTGTGATCTGGGATTGCCGCCCTTACTTCTGCACTGCCTTCAGAAGTGGGTGGCCAGAGAGCAAACGCGAAGGACCATTTATGGGTCTGCCTCAGTTTCCTGGAGCCACGACTGAAAAAAATTGTGTGCTTCAAAACAGCAGCAACTCCTTGCATGAAGTGCCCAGATACTTGTTTGTATACAATTGTGTAGAAAGCCACAATCCTTGGACAATGTTATAATTATTGCCACAATTGCTGGAAAAGGCTTCCAGCTCCCCAAACTGTATCTCTTTTTTGTTTTCCCCAGAAAACGAGTTTCTTAAATGTCCATGTATATATTCCTGAAAACTGCTGCTTCACACTTTTCAAAAGGCTTCAACACCTTTGCTTGCAGGGATGATGATCACATGTGCCATTTAGTGCTCCAAGGAGTATGTACGGGTAATTTGCTATCATTTTGGGGGGGGGGAGAGGGAGGGAGGGTCAACACAACCTGACATTTTTTCAAAGGGGGGCCCAGCAAAAAAATTTTGAGAACCTCCCGGTCTAGCAGATAGAGCAGTGGAGAGGGATTCAAGAAACCTGGCGTCTAATCCTGGTTCTACTAATGTAACCTTGGGTAAACCACTGCATTGCTCAGTCCTGATTATCTATAGTAATTGTCAGGTCTTCGGGGCAGGAACGCTGTCTTATTATGTGTCTGTACAGCACCCAGCACAATGGGGCCCTGATCTCAGCTGGAGCTTCTGGGTGCTCCCGTACTACAAATAACAATTTTGATTAAAATCTTTCAGGCCTTTTCTGCATGCACCGAAAAATACAACAGAAGGAGCATGAAGCCAGTTTTTCCCTGAAATGCATACAAATGGGGGTGGGAGGGTAACATCAGTGCAACCAATCACGCTCTGTGCTACAGGGAATGCTTTTGGCTGCAAATATAAATGCTACTTCCTGCACAAGCAGTGCACAAACTATCATTAAAAAAAATGTTTACATTAGCATTGGAAGTTGGGCGCACCAACTAGCAGAGAAAATAACAGCAATTACCCACACAAATAGCTTTCCCAGTCTCTCCCTGCCTGTTTTCTGCATGAGCAGTTAGACTCAGAGAAATTAGAGGGGGGGAGAGAAGAAGATCTTATTAGGATATCTAGTTCATCTCCTTGCTAATACAGGATTGTCCCCTACCGTATGTTTTCTAGTAGAGCTGGTTGGGAATTTTTCACTGAAACCTGTTTATCAGAACTAAAACTTTTTGCAGAATTGATTAAATTTTCTCAGGACCAGGATGGGGTTTCTGGTCAAAAAGAGAGCGAGAAAGGCTGACCCTAGAATAGCCAATTGCCCAGTGGTTGGAGCCCTCACCTAGGAGGTGAGAGACATAAAGGTCAAGTCTCTACTCCAGACTGGGCAGAGGTGGGATTTGAATCTGGGTCCTTCCACCTCTCTGGGCCACAAAAGCTTTCAAAAGTTCTAAATTTTGTTCCATTGTGAAACGAAAACAAATCTGAACACCTCAACGTTTTTCACAAAACAGATTTCTTGGTTTCCACCCAGCCCTATTTTCTAGTATCTCAACCAGTCTAGATGTAAATATCTTAAGAGAGGGAGCTTCCACCACCCTCCAGGGCAGATTTTTAAAATCTGTTAGCCAGGCAAAACATACGCTCAAAATACATTCCAGATGAAGGCGGCATGTGTTTAGATTTGTGCCCATGTAAAATCTCTCCTTTGACAACTGGAGCTGAACATGCCACAGGTTCAAGGCAAGCAGCTCCCACAGTGTAGGCTTCGAAGCGAAAGAGCCTTGGGGACATAGCTTTTGATACGCCACCTTATTCCTGGGAGCTGCGGTGTCTAGCTGCTAACTTGGAAAGGGATGAAAGCCTTGTACTGCGCATTGTTCTGCATCCGCAACGAATTGTAACCCATGCAGCAAACACATGGCTCTGCTCTCCCGGTTGCCCGAGGATCCTCACTGCTCAGCCTTCCAACGATGTCAAAGTCCCCCCCCCCCCCACCTGAGCTGCAGCCAGCTTATTGGACCGATGTAGTAAAGTCTCATCAGCTTCCATAGCCAATGGTACACAGGGGAATGATGTGGCTAGCACCACGGCCAAGCGCCTGTGATTCCCTTAGAGGGAGGGATCGGGTACCTGTTTGCACTCTTTGGGGTGAACTGGAAGAAGCCATTCTGTGTGCCATCACGAGACTCAGACCCACATCTCACACACTAGCATTATCCCTGCCTTGTCATTTACAAACTGCTTTCCCTTCTGGGGATCCAATGAGAGTTAATCCCCAGGACTAGCCGCCGAGCGCAAAGCACATGCCTCTGGTGCTGCCACCAGTCCAGCTGACTGGTGAGGGGGTCTGGCCCACCACATTATAAACTGGGTCAGCGAGGGCTGTGCTCAGTGCCTTGTTGACCGGTCATCTGCTTCGAAGCTGTCCCTTGGGTTCCTGTGAACTTTGCTCTTTCGAACTGTATCCAGGCAGGGGCATGTGCCAGGCAAAAGCGTGCACTCTGGCTTTTCCCAGCTGGGTGGCCTTACAAGCTGTGAGCGGCTGTAGCCTACTCCAGGGCTAGGGCAGACGGGGGCACAGCAGAAAGTGAGCATAGCAGAGAATCTGGCCTGAGATTGGTGTATCCAGTTTTAAGGGTTCAAAGGGCTCCCCTGTGACTGGCAAATGCTTTTTGAACTGCCAGAGTAGCCCCTGTGCAAATCAGAAGGAAGTTAACGAGTTGCAGCCTGGCTGATCTCTCATTTACACCAGTATAATGGCACCGATCTTGCTGGAGTCAATCCTGATTGAGTGGAGGGGAGTCAGGCTGTATGGATCTGGTGAATAGGGACAGGGGCTGATAAAATGTGCTGGAACTTTAAAATGCCATTCCCTCTCCTTGTCTATCTCGGCACCTGAGCGCCTCCCACACATGGCTGAGTGCATCATTCCACCCCCTGCCGCTAACCGAGCCAAACGAGGCGATAAGATGTCACATACAGAAGCAGACTTTTAGCACCTAAACTCACCAAGCCACGCAGGAAGGTGGGCCTGATCCAATGCCCACTGAAGTCTGTGGAAAGGTCACTGGGCATCAGGTCCCATAAGAGAATGGGTTGCCAGAGAGGGAAGGGGAAAGGAGAGACAGATTTCAATCCAGGCCAGGAGAGAAGCCCAGAGTGTGATTCCCCACCTTCCATCGCCATGTACACCCAGTGCCAAGGGACTGCAAAACATCCTCAGGTCAGGATGTGCAGGCGGAAGTGACAACAGAGGACGATGGAGGATCAGGCTCATGGGAGCAGAATCTGGTTCTAGACTTCATTGTTCTGAAGCCAGGCAGATGTCAGGCAAGCCCAAGGGCAGTGGGGGAAAGAGGGTCCCAGTCTCCCTGCCCATCACCAACTCCCTCCAGGGTCTCATTCCACAGCACTTGAGTCTCCAGGAAACATATCTCTGCAACTCACGGCAACACGAAACAGCTTTGATGGTGAAACCCTGTAATATTCTTTTTAAAGGTCACCATCGAGCGAATTGGGCTCCTTCTATCTATTTATCAGCACCTTCCTCACACCAGATTAAAGAGAAACTTCCCACAGTGAATTAAAGTTTAACAGCATGCAATTCCGCGATAAGCACATTCTGTGGCTGTAAGACACTTGCTGTTCCTGAAATCTCTGATAACTGCACACCTCCTCCGTGAAAGGGAGGCATTATCCACGGTTATCATAACGCACCTTCGCCTCAGTCTAGACGCTGCACACAGAAGCTGTGATTTGTACAAACAGATTTCTCGCAGCCAGTTCCCATTAGCTGCATGCCTGACCAAAGTTCAGCTAATTCAGTGTTGATTTTAAACAAGGATATTTGCATATTCTTTGAATGCCATTAATGACAGTGACATTATCGCTGTTAACAACCTGATTTCTCCACGCTGCCCCCTGCCTTCCAAATCCTCACTCGATAGGCTACCACATCCCTTCAAGGAATCACTTCTGCTGCGTCACTCGCCAGCCGGGAGTTACGTATTACAGGCAGAACTGGGACTCCCCCCCCATAATTAAAGATCCCACTGAAATCCCCCAGCATTTCTCATTGCAAGATCCTGTTTTCAAGGTCTTATGACTGCGTCAGACATTAACTCTTCAGGGTAAAGCTTTCCAAGCCCGGTGTGTGCCTGGGGCTGAACTGAGGGACCCCATCCCACCTGAAGTCAGGGAACGGGGGGTGTTCCTGGACAAAGAGAAGAGGTTGAGTCAATAGCCTGTCACCTCAAGGAGAGCAGGACCATGACGCAAGGGCAGGGCTATTTTGGGCTCTGGATTGCCTTGATCTAGAACTGGTTTTAGCGCTCCCTCTGGTCCCCCCCCCATCTTTTTGGCTACCTGCCAGAACATCTTAAATCTGCTCTGCCTCCTGCCCGCTGCTGGGCTCCGCTTCCTGCTGGTGCTTTTTTTTTTTAAGGTGAAGTTCACTTTTACAGGCATAAAGTAGTTTGAAGTTGCACATAAAGCAACAAAGACAAAATACCCATCGGTTTCCATTGCTTTGCAGGGATGTTCTGCCTCCACGGAGCACAGGCTTATCAGTATTTTTAGCAACTTTCAAACAGACTCACTTTTATTCACACAGAAGCCCATGTTGCATAGGAACACTAGATAGTTATAGGTCCAGAAGGGTTCCTTTGGATAAAAGGTAATCCGGGCGGGCTGGCAGGAGACTCTGCCAGTCCCTGCATGCCAGCTCCTCACTAGGGCAGCTTGGCAGGTTGAACATGACTGGCAGCAGATCTGAAGCATGCACCAGGCCTGCTGCTCCTAATATTAAATATTGCCATAGGCCTCTCTCCTGTGAAAATCTGATCAGCACTGACACCGGTTTTCCCTTTGTCCATGGAAAACAGACTGGCCCGGACACTCCAGCATGTTACTGTCAATAGATCAGGCCTGCTGAAACTCTCTCTCAACAACAGTCAGCGCTTAGCGATGCTCCACGAAAGGACTTTTCTATCACGCCAGGAAGGTCAATCCCATTTCACTGCTTATTGTTATCGCTGGCACAGCACCGTCGTGTTGGAAACGCCCTGGCCAGCTAGCATTAAATGGCTCGCTGAGCTACACGCTAGCAGAGGAACGTCAGCGCTCTTTGCTCTTCTGCTTGTTCCAAAGAAAAGAAGAGGACCAGCCAGATTCTGATCTCGCTGGTGTAGAGCTGAAGTAGTTACAGTGGTGTAAATGGAGTCACTCTGGATTTGCACTGGGCTCACAGAGGGGAGAACTGGGCCCTAAATGGTTATTACTGGCTGCAAGCTAGACTCCAGCATATTCAGCCTGTCCATCTTCCTCCACAATCCATGGGCCACGCCAGCCGCGCCCTGCCGCAGGCTTGCCCTGCAGTCTGTGGTCCTACCAAAAAGGTCGCTGTACGTGTAAGCGGAGGAATGGGCGTTCCTGGCTCACACACGACCCCAGTGGAGTTGGCTAGCAAAAGGCTCTGAGTCCCTGCTCCCACTCCCTTTACCTCGAGGGCTCCCCTCCCGCTCTCCTGTGTGGTGGGGTCCCCGTAACCCCCACAAGGCTGGACCCTGGATTCCTGGGGCTCAACCCCCAATCTTGCCGTGGCCCCTTAGGGCAGGGGCTGGGGTGTCCCCAGTCCGGGGGGCTAACTGCACCGGGCGCTGCCCTGACCCACTGATCAGTGCCTACAGTGCAAATAATACGACGGATTACACAAACAGCAGCCAAACGTCAAGTCCAAAACTAAGGAGAGGAGAACGGTTACAGGAAACACCCAGCGCCGCCCCGGCCCGGGGCCCCACACGCAGCGTCTCTGGGGTGTGAGGGACGCTCACAGTCTGTGTCACGCGTCGCAGCCCCTGCCCCAGCCTGGCTGCGCTGCAGGGACGCAGAGAGTCAGACACGGGCTCCGGCCGTGGCCACATGTCCCCGGCGCTAGGGGCAGGGCCCTTCTCCCAGCATCACCCCCCTGTCGGGGTCACGACCCCCCTCTGAGTCTGGGCTGGGGGCGTCTCCCTGCGCCGGGCCCTGCCCAGGTCCCACTCGCTCTGCCCAGCCGCTTGCTCCCCGACCCGGTGCCGGACGGCTCCAGCCCCTGCCCCGCTCTGCTCAGTGCAGGCTGACCTGAGTCGGCCTCTCCCCACTGGCCCTGGGGCTGTGTCTGTTTCAGGGCCCTGCTTCCTCCAGAGATGCCAGCCCAAAAGACCCGCTGAGTTTCAGTGAGGGGCCAATAGACCCCTTACATAAGAGGCAGGTGCTGGCCACACACGGCCCCCTGGGGCCCAGGCACGGTGTTGTGGGGGCCCCCTATCGTAAGTCCCCCAGGGATTTTAGCACAAAAGAGCACCCCTCCTTTGAAGGGCTGATTGGCTAACAGAGTTCAAACCAGCACTCTCGCCCATCACCCGCGGAGCTGAGCAAGGAGGCAACTTCTAGCTGAGTTTTTCCATCCCAGCTGAGCACAGCCGCCCTATGGCCAAGCCCTGGGCCCCGTAAGGTACCCTCGGACTCAATTGCTTCCCTGAAGCCAGGGAGGACCCAACAGATGGGCTCAAGGCTTACGCTGGCACCTGTGATCCCCCTGGGCCTGCCTCATTCCCAGTCTTGCTCCAGTCATGGTCAGTTCTTGACCCGGGCCACTGACTCCAGCTCCAACCACTGGGCCTGACCACCAACACCCTTGTCAATGACACTCCTCACAGGCTGGCCCTCCCTGGAGTTAGGGAGGGCCCCACCTAAGTTCTTTTCCCTGAGGAGTTCTCCTGCTCTGTTCCCTGGCAGCATCTCTCCTCAACACCCTCCTCTGGCTCAGCTGTGGCAGCCCTTCCGGGCCAGGTGCTCATTAGCACCCGCCCCCCCCCTCCCAATCAGCCACCGAGGCAGTTAGTCTCTTACACGTAGACTCAGAGCAGATCAGGGTGCGAAGAGACCTCAGGAGGTCATCTTGTCCCACCCCCTGCTCACAGTAGGACCAACCCCAACTAAACCATCCCAGCTAGGGTTTTGTCAAGCCAGGCCTTTAAAACCTCTAAAGATGGAGATTCCACCACCTCCCTAGGTAACCCATTCCAGTGCTTCACCACCCTCCTAGTGAAAAAGATTTGCCTAATATCCAACCTCGACCTCCCCCACTACAACTTGAGACCCTTGCTCCTAGTTCTGTCATATGCCACCACTGAGAATAGCCTAGCTCCATCCTCCCTGGAACCCCCTTTCAGGTAGTTAAAGGCTGCTATCAAATCCCCTCTCATTCTTCTCTTCTGCAGACTAAACAAGCCTAGTTCCCTCAGCCTCTCCTTATAAAACATGTGCTCCAGCCCGCTAATTATTTTCATTGCCCTCCACTGGACTCTCCAATTTGTCCACATCCTTCCTGTATTGGGGGAGGGGGGCAAAACTGGACACAATACTCCAAATGTGGCCTCGCCAGTGCCAAATAGAGGGGAATAATCACTTCCCACAATCTGCTGGCAATGCTCCTACTAATGCAGCCCCATATGCCATTACCATGTGGGTTAAGATGGGCTCATTTTCCTTAGGGATTCCAGTCACGGGCATGCTGGACCCTGACTCCCTTTATTAGGGGCCAGCCACCTGGTGACCATCTCACTGCTCCACGCAGACATATGGACAGCCCCACTCTTCCTGGCCATGCCTACAGTTAATCCGGCCTGCTTCACAAGGCAGAGCCTAAGGCTATGACCTAATCTCAGCCATAGTTCCCTACCAGCCGTCATGCACATCAGAGGAGTCCTCTTCAAACAGCATCCAATGCTGTGGCTCTGTCGCTGATGGGAGATGCAGCAACAAGCATGCTGGAGGCTGGGGCCTTCAGTTTACTACCAGAACAGGGTAGCCCCCTTCATTCTAGCACCTCATGGCTCATCCCTGACTTGAGGGACCATCTGCAGGACCATTTCCTCCTTGACCCTTCTGCTGTGATTTCCAATGATCAGGGAGCTTTTCAATGCACGGATCTGTCCTCTAGATAGTGGCGATTACAGTCATTTTTGTTCCGGTCCTTCAGGCAGTAAGGACATTGGGTCACTCCTGATACAACCAGCCGAGATCTAGAGATCTAGCGGTTAATGAAAGTCCGGATCCGCTCACCAGCCCCACAACCATCTGCTCTCCTGTACGCACCCTGTGTGCTTCCAAGACACTGGAAAGGCTCCAATGCTTCCCCACCAAGTGAAGGAAGATAGGTGCCTAAATACCTTGGCAATATGACCCGGAGCCTCAGAAGTGATTATGGAAAATGCTTCATTCGCAAAAAGCAACAACATGGATCTGTTTTACCTGGGAACTCTCTCTTGCTTAACGCAGGACACCCAGCAATGCCTCTTTTTAAATATACTGAAAGCCTGGTGTTTTCAACGTGAACTGAGCACAACTGCTCACAGCTCTTTGCACGCACTTACCTCGTGCACACCAGGGAGTCGTGTGCACACACAAGGCTGTATGTACAGATGAATACCTGCTTTGCAGGCATAGATTTGTGCTTTGTATTTGCAAGTTGACACACACACACACACACACCTGAGGAGTTCACTGGCCTATGACATCAGACTAGATGGTCCCCATGGTCTGTTCGGGCCTTGGCATCTATGTACCTTGTGTCACCATTTGGTGAGATTGGAGAAGCCGAGCATCTCATGACAGGGGCCTCAGATTGGGAATCAGGAGGCTGATATCTATTCCAACTTCTGGCACTGACCTACTGGGCAACCCTGGCCAAGTCACTTCATCTGTCTCCTTTTTGTTTCCTTGTCTGTTTAGCCTGCACTCCTTCAGACAGGGGCCAGCTGTTTCTTACAATTTGTCCATATAGCACCGAGTGGCTCTCCTCTCCCTGACAGCTTTTAGGCACTGCTGTCCTTCAGTGATAATATCTGAGCATCTCTCACATGCCACATCCTTAGCCTCATGCCCATGGGAGATGAGGAAATATTATCCTCATCTGACAGGCAGAAATCAGTTGATTTACCCCCGAGATAAGTATGTAATAGAGGCAGGACTTGAACCCAGAGCCTCAGGCCAATGCTATAACCACAGGTTAATGTTTCACCTCATGTAGCCAATTTATGTACCTTGAATCTCAGCCTAGAATAGGTAAGCAAGTACAGAAGGTAGACATATCAATTTACATTACTTGCTTCCCCCCCAAATCTCACTTATTTTGTCCTTGTTTGTGTTCCTCTCCAAATTATTTCCTATCCCTCCGTTGGTTTCAGTTTTAATTCTCTTCTTCCCTTGCAATAAATTATAGCCTTAATATAGTAGCACTAATTGATCAAACAACACAGGCCTAGGTGTGTTTTCTGAATAATTCATTTTATTGCTACACTTCATTTCAAATTCATTTACTGCGCTGCCACTCTTGATGTTACCCAAGAGTGAATCTTCATTTCCATTCTCTTACTCATGACTCGGTTTCATAGGCCTGAATATAGGAAAAATAAAAGGAAAATAAAAATCTTATGAACATGGGGGGGGGAATTAAATTGTGGGAGAGGACAGAGATCCTAATGGGTGTTCATTAATTCATGCATCATCATTAGCAATAAACACCATACGTCAGCGCAGTGGTTTGTAAAATTTAGCATGCCGATTGTTCCAAAGAGCTTGTAATTGGAGGCCCAAGCCTGTGGGAGCCTGAGCCCAATAAGTTGAGTTGGGCTCTAAGGGAGGAAGTACGGCCCAGTGGTTATGGTGCTAGTTGGGGACTTGGGAGAGGTGGGTGCAATTCCCTGCTCTATCAAAGCTCTGGGGTGACCTTGAGAAAGTCACTTAGGGAAATTACTTGGGTGCCTAAGTCCTGGTTTTGACTCCATTGTAGTCCACAAGATTCCTGCCGAACACCATAGGTGCGGCACCTATGTTTTTCTAGGTAAGAGTTCCCTCTGCACCTCCATTTCTGTTTCTTTTTCTGGACACGTGTTGCTGCCTCATCCTTAGCGTCTGGATGTCCTCCGCCTCCTAAGCCCTGGAGCGATCCACAAGCCAGGGGAAGGCTGGCACTTGGCCACAGAAATCACATTCAGGGCCAGTCAGCTCAGAGGCTGCCTACCAGACTGGATCCATTCAACATCCAGAGGGGGAGGGGGTGCTGCCCACCATATAACCTTTATCCCCATGGTTCAAGCAGTCATCTGGGGTGTGGGAAACCCAGGTTCAACTCCCCCGCTCTGCCAGAGGGGGAGAAAGACCCCTGATCAAGTCCTCTCACATCTCAGGAGAGGGCTTCAGCTCCCAAGTGCCGGGATATTCTGATGAGGGCTCCCCCGGTCTCTTTTGTCAAAGCTGTTGCTGCATTTTCTAGAAGCGGTGACACTCAGCATTGCAACTGCTCGTGTGCCTCCCTGGATCCCACCCGTCGTCTGTTGATGCCTCAGGTCCCCATGTGCACAATGGAGAGAATAGCACCGCCCGGGTGCTGCGAGGATAAACACGTGACCGATGGTGAGGTGCTCAGATACGACAGTAAGGGGGGCTCATGTTCCTACCAGAAATAAAAGTGGCGCAGGGGCCTGGTGCTAGCCTTCTGCTTAGGGATGAATATCACCCTCAGTGCACGAGAATCTGCCCTTGATCCAAAGTCCATTGAAATCAGCAGGAGACCTTTGAATCAGGAAGTGAAACGGGCTGACGTGTTTGCATTTTCCAAGCTGGGTGAAAAGCAAATTGTGGGGTTGGGGGGAACAGCTGTGGGGAAAAATACACCAGGAGGAAAATTTACAAAGGGCAGGAAGGCACCTAATTCTCTTTGAAAATCCGTCCCTGAATGATTTCCGTTCTTTCCCCTGTGACAAGCATTACGGACAGCTGATGCGGAGAGGAGTTTTAGTGATGGAGGCTAGGGTTCCTACGTATTTAGGGGATTCTCATGGCCGTTAGGCCCAGATCTCCAAGGGCATTTAGGCACCTGTGATCACATAAATGAATAGCAATAATGATAATCGCATGGCAGTGTCCCTTTAAATGCCATTGTCTCTTTCAATACCTTTGCTTAGCATATGTCTGAGCAGCGTATTTGCCGCCCCCTCCCCTCCAAACCTTCCATTCCTAAATAAGAGAGCACGGTTAATAGCTAGGTGGGAGTGAAGCAGAAGCCATTTCCAGTATAACCTGGGTGCTGCTATTTTTTTTTTATGGCTTCTATTATTACAGCCATTATTCTGCTCAGATGTGGTTACCGGCCCATTAGTATTTAAATCAACTGATAATACGTCAAGAGACATGTCTACTGAAACAGGTGGTACAGCTGGCCATCACAGTGCTAAGGTTATAATGGGCCGATTTCGCCCATCCACGTCAAACCAGCTTTGATTTTTAGCCTGCAGTAGTGATAAAGTGTGGCCATACAATTGGATACGATTATCATTTCGCCATCACAAAGGGATGGTTATGAGTTCACTGTAGGAGTCAAAAATGAGTCGTCGGGGGGAGTGGATGGTGCTTTGTTTTCTTTATGGCCATGTAGCTTAACGACAGTATTGGTGTGAGAGCAGAGAGAAGCGGGTAATTTTTGAATGCTCCCATAGCTGTGGAGAGCTGGCTGTTGCAAATTCAGAGCCCAGATAACAAGCCAAGCCCACCCCCATGTGGGAAATCATGTGGGGATGCTGGGAGGTGTTAGCCTCTGAGAATCAGAGCTTGGGTGGGGAAGCAAGATGAAAGCCACCTGTATTTTGAAGGGGGACTCAGCAGCTTGCAGGACGCACCACGTGAACTCAGGAGCAAGATTTAAAAAAAAAAAGCCCTTCACTGAGTTCAGTGGTTGTCCCTGAAGATCTTACTGCTACAGATTTCATTTCCTTCTGCCCGGACTTGTGAATTTTCAGACGTTTGCCTGAAAACATAACCAGGTGCCTTCCCTTGCTCTGTGCTATTTTCAACACACGTGGTGATTTCTCCCCCCCAATTTAGGTGGTTTTTTAAAAGACGCTAACCTGCTAGATGCTTTCCTAGCACAGGGGGCTGCAAGCCCGAGGGCCTCAGCCCTGCAGCCCTCTCAGGAGAGGCATCCATTGTCAGGTGCTGCAATTCCAAACCCCATCCTTTGGGCTGGACTATCCCCGGGCTGGTACACCCACGGAGGGACATGAGGGGAGGCAGGATTCCCATTAAACTCCTTGTGCGCTACCCAGATGAGGGAACTAGGTGAGTTTGGTGCACTTGACAAATGAATGAGAGGTGTGCAGGAAGGGTGAGGAGTGGATAAAGCCTTCACTCCACCATATCAGCACACCAGCCAGGGCGGCTGAACCTTAATCTCTGCTCGTATAGGCCTTCAGCAAGTGGGCAGCAGGCGGAGAAGTGTGCACGGTTCCTTTCCCACATTGCTCTCAAGGTGGGACAGCTGTATAGCATCCCCCCTCCCAGGGCTGGTGGCAAAGCCACCATCTAGCCCCTGTACATCTGAATGGGCAAAGTCTATGAAGTGGCTACCATCCCCCCCACACATGCACACGCCTTCAAATTGTGAAGTTCCCAGGGTTGGTTTTTTGTGCAGGGTGCACTACACAACACCTCCCAGCTGTTGGCTTGCTCCCCATCATCTGCCTGCCCCCTGGTTCTAGCTAGGTAGATGGTGGGTAACTTGCCACGTTCAATACATTTTATATAAGTACCAGATTGCCAAATTCAACACGCACGCATGTTCTTCCTTTCTCTCGCTCCATCCTTCAGTATCTGGGGAAAGGGGTGTGGGTGTGTGTTAGGGAAAACTGCATTGCATTTACCCTGGGCCTGGTCTTCACTTAGAAAGAGCTGCCTTCCCTTTCCTCCACTCCCCCCCGAAACACACGCACTCCAAAACACAAGCTAGCGCTCTGGCTATAAAACCACAGAGCAGACAAAGCAACCGGGGTGGCGTTTTCCCTTGGCTGAGGTAAACCCTGCGGGAACATTGGGGTAACATTCCCTCCTGCCTTGTCCCCACCATCATAGATAGCTTCTGCTAGCTGTCTCGTTGTCAAAACATCCCTCCTTGACCCCAAGCCCTGACTCTCAAGTGCAGACACAGCCTGAAGGCACCAGGATTCATGCTCAGACCAATCCTTTGTAGTAGAGAGTGTCACGGTTATGGCCCAGCCGTCTCCCCAGGCGCTCTGTCGTCCCCCTCGTGGCTGCCTGGAGGGGTAGCTGTCATGGACAATCATAATCTTTGGGGGCAAGTGGTATAAGGTGGCTGTAAGCTGGTGGCACAGTCCGGCTGGGGAGTCATGACCCTTCCTTGGGCCCAAGCTCCGAGG
Source organism: Mesoclemmys tuberculata (assembly GCA_007922155.1). Taxonomy (NCBI): domain Eukaryota; kingdom Metazoa; phylum Chordata; order Testudines; family Chelidae; genus Mesoclemmys; species Mesoclemmys tuberculata. Next base: position 5,538,149 of record ML675627.1, on the reverse strand, counting down.
AAGGCCACAGCATCTTCCTCTAGGGGAATAAACAGCGCCCGTTTACAAGTCTTTAGCCCCAGCCCACAGAGGGGCAGGCTGCTTTCCCAGTCTGTAGCCCACCAGCCCTTGTGTAGGGCAGGGCTGATACAGGGTCTGTAGTCCCAGCCTTCCCATAGGCAGGCTAGCGAGAGATCTGGTGCCTCCGGCCTGCAGGCAGGCCGGGCAGTAGAGCTCGGGATCCTCTGCTAGCCACCGCAGTGGATGTCAAGCACTCCCGGGGTGGTTATGGAAGGGGGGGAGGGGGACGCAGGCCCCCCTGACTCCACTGCGTCCCAGCCCAGGGCCCTGGCAGTAGCAAAGCCGCTTTGCCAGTGAGTCAGCGGGGCTCCAGCCGTAACACGCTGACGGGTTTAGCCCCTGCCTCAGCCATTTGCTAGTCAGCTGCCCCTGGGCCACTTCCTCCCACCCCATTGCCGGGTATCTGCAGGGCGTAGGCTCCCTCCAGGTCGCTGGGGTAGAAAGCGGGCGGCAGACCCACGAGTCCTTCCCCGTTGACCAGCGGCCGGTCTGGAAACCCCTCTGGGCCGGCCTCAGGGGTATTTCCCACCCAGGAGTCTCGGGTGGCTCGTTCCAGCTACTAGGGCTCAGCGGCCCCACCCAGGCACTAAAGCCTGGCAATCCGGGCAGATTTTGGATGCCCCACTCAGCGGGGCAGTTGCTCCAAACAGCGGCTGGGGCACAGCCTCCAGGAAAACACATCCACCTCCAGCAACAGCTTCCCCTCGATTGAGCGGCTAGGCCGGCCTTTTATAGTTCCCCGCCCTGCCTTGGCTCCGCCCCCCGTTGCCGGGCAGTTTGGCCGGTAGGGCCCTGTTCTGCCCAGCAGGGGCATTGCGGCCCTTCCTCGGGCCCAGGCTCCGAGGAGTCCCCAGCGCCTTCCCGCAGGGGCCCTTGCCTGGAGTCCCCAAGCTTCAGCACAGCAAGCACGTCTTTCCCCTTCATCCACCCACGCCAAGGAACGTCATCCCTCTTAACGGTTAATCCCAACCCTTTCAGTCCCGTGAAGTGCCCCGTCTGCAGCCCCCTCGTAGTAGCAACTGTTCCTCCCCAAACCCAGGCAAGGGGCACAACGCAGCAGCTCTGCACGCCCCTCATTAGCCACTCTGTCCCAGGACCCCATTCTCCTGCCGGAGCGTTCCAAGAGGGTGTCTGCCCCTAGCCGTCTGCGAGAGCCCCGCGCCGAGTTTCCCAGGAGATGGCTCCCCACAGTTTCCCTCTGCCAGGTCTCCTCACCTACCCCTGCTCAAGGGAACCTCCTTCCAGGATCAGGTCCTTGTCCTGGGTTCATCCCCCAACCCACACTCAGGCCCGTGGGCCCCCTGCAGTATTCCACCCTCCCAGGCCCCCTGGCTTGTTAGCCCTCCCCCTGCACGTGGGGCCCTCCCTCTCTCTTGCTTCTGGACCAAGCGTACACTGACCGCTCTGGTTCTCCCCCTCATTCCTAGGCACCTCTGCACAAGCCTCCCGGCAGCATGGTGGGGTTTCCCAGCCCTAGCCAGCCCCCCAACGCACACCACAGAGCAGAGCAGACCTCATCCCCAGCACCCCATGGTTACTGCTCACCTTCCGCTCCAGCAGCTCTTCGCTGCACCCACTGGCTCTCCTCTGTTGGCTGGCAGGCCCCCTCATCAGCCTCTCTCTCTGCTCTCAGGCTGCCGTCCTCTACCTGGCCCAGGTGCCTTCTTTTCAATCTGATGGGGCAGCAGATGACCAGTCATAGGTGGACTAGACCCCGCTCCTTCTTAAAGGGGCTACCTGGTCATGCTGCGTCTGGGACGAAGTCGCTTCTGAAACGTGGCAGACAAAGGCTGGTGCAATGGGTGGGGCCCCAGTCGAGCACTCAGGAGACTGAGGTTTGAGTCCCAGCTCTACTACAGATGTCTCCTATGGCCCTGGGCAGCTCTGGCTATGCTGCCATTGGGAAGCGACGGCAGCCAAGGGAGGCCTGCCTGAGCTAGGCTGCGAAATATAGCCGTGAAGCTATAGTCACGTGGGCTAGCAGTCCCAGGCCAAGCTTGCCCAAGGCCTTAGGTGCATGAATGGCTAGTTTACTCTGCTTTAGCTTCCCAGCGACTTTCAGCCGACAAGTTTTGAGCTGCCTACCTGGGCTGCAGTCACCCCCGCTGGCTGCAGCCTAGACTCTCTCTGCTTCAGTATCCCATCGCAGCACGGCCCTATCTGAGACGTCGCGAGGGAGAATACATAAAAGACAGTGAAGTGTTCAGATCCTAAAGTAGCAGGGGCCATGTATAGAGGCCGTACGTATAAAGTAGCAAGGGCCATGTATGTCCTAGCAGGGGCCATGACAGACAGAGGTTTGCTGGGCAAAGGGGTGGAACGAGGAAGATGATGGTGTAGGGGGTCATGAAATCCGTTCCATGCCTGGAGCCCAGGCCTTTTCAACAACTTAACAGGGCTGTGTCCTCAATTGCCACCCCCGCCACGTGTCGTGTGAGCAACAATCCTTACTTTGGCATGATACTTCGATGAGGGTGGAGCAGAGCAACGGTGGGCGAAGGGCTCTTGAGGGTGATATCACAGGAATTAAGGACGGGAGCGCATATCTCAGCATGGTAAGAACCTGTTCGATTTCTGCACAGCAGCATTTTGCTCCACTCTCTTGCTTCCCCACTCTCCCCCCCGAGGTCATTTCTTTTTGGCCCTTGCTCTTGGGAAGGCCAGCCAACCTCCTGCTTCTCCTGGGGTTGGGCTGGAAGGAATTTCCTGTCAAAGCAAGGAGTGGTTTGTGTGTGTTGAGGGACAGCCCGAGCCGGCCCTCAAATGTTTGAACCCCTGACTTCTCTCAGCGTTCGGATCACACTCGTTCAGCGCGCCTCTAACGGGCTGTACCGGAAGGTCTGCAAAAGCGGGAACGTTTATGCTGATAGACAACCTGCTGCATTTTGTGTTGTTTCGTCTTGCTTGAGGCTGTTTGCTGGCACGGCCCTTGGAGGCCTGGTCTGAAAGCCGCTATGTGGAGTGGAGGTGGTTGTGTAAGAAGTCAGGGTGTTACTTCAGCTACAGCTACGCCGCCAATTAAAGGCCAAGCAGCGAGTCTCAGAGCCCGGTTCAGCTGGCTCAAGCTCACGGGTCTTGTGCCATGGGGCTAAAAATAGCTGTGTAGATATTCCTGCTTGGACTCGGAAACCCAGCCGGGGGGGGAATGTCTCACACCCGGGCTCCAGCTCCAATTCCAATGGCTACACTGCTATTTTTAGCCCCGTAGCGCAAACCTGAGTTCGTGGCCCACGCTCTGAGACTTGCCAGCCTTTGGCATTGTAGACGTACCCTGAAGCTCCTCCTCCATCTTGGAAGGCAGGGCTTTGACCTGGGAGGACAGACGGGGAGCTGCAGGCAGCAGCTTGCGGCCGGCTCTGGTGGCTATGCTCCACGCTAAAGAACAACCTCTGTGAGGAACTCCGGCCTCTACACGGCTTCCTGAGAAGAGCCCCACCAGAAGGGAACGCCCTACTGACATTCGGGCAAGAGTGGGTGTGAATGAGGCTTTCCACAGCAGTGGCGTTAGGGTGATCAGACGTCCCGATATCCGGGGCTTTGTCTTATATACGCAGCCTCCCCCTGCCCAAAAAAAAAAGTGACTCGATTTTTCATGCTTGCTATCTGGTCACCTTAGGCGGTGTCCATGGGGTGGGATTTCACTCACTAGCCCCAGAAGCAGTGCTGACGGCCTGATGTCACCTCCACGTCATTCTGCTAATAAAGCACTCATCCCTGGGACAACCCCACGAACCTCCCTTAGCACTCCTGCTTGAGAGGGTCATGGCGCGGGGCAAGCTCCTGGGCCGTCGTGTCGAGGGCAGGGGGCAGACACCCAGGGGATGCGGAGGCAGTGAAGGAGTGCAGTTCAGGGTCACAGACAGCGGAGGCAAATGGAGGGAGCCCCAGAGGATAGTATTGCTCATGAGGACATAACTCGTGCCTTGTGGTTCCCAGCATTCAATTCCTAATACCCTCTGATTCAGAATTAGTTAATTAAGGGTATTTCGCCAATGATCTTTCTCTTTGTTGTCATTAATTAGCTAGTCTAAGCCTTTGCAGTCATAGCATAGGATGAACCAAGCAAATTTATAGCCTGCCTTTCAGCTTTCTTGACATCCAGATGGCTGGTGCAATTTACATAATCAATTAGTGCAGATTGGCCTGGCCCGCCCTCCATGTGCAACGTGAGCAGCAGCAGGCCACCTGGCCTTTCACCCCTGTTGCCGCCGGCCCATTGTCTGCCAAGGTGACTCCTCCACGCTGTCTCTGCCAGCCGTGTGTTTCCTGGGCTCTGGAGAGAACTGACAACCCTAGGAGACAGTGAAGACAGCTCAAACCTCTAACAGAAAAACGAATGTGACGGGATTCTCTGTTCCTTCCTGCCTCTGGGAGCCGCCCACAGCTGGGGAGATGCTGCAGTTCACACGTCCGCCTTCATCTTCCTGGGCCAGTTCCCCTAATGAGAGACCCCCAGCCCCTTCTTGTACGAAATGGGCTGAGATAATAGACCAGACGCCATGGTGTCGACCACCATGTCAGTGAACTAGGCAGAGGAGAGACAGCTAGGTCAATAGATTGGATTACACTAGGTCGACTGATTTACTGAAACTGGTGCAAAGGGAGAATAAATTACAATTCCCTACCTCAGCAGGGCTCCTGGCACTGGAGGAAGGTTCCCTGCCCACCCCATGCCTCCAAGGAAGAGCAAGCAGCATTTGCATGTATTAACTTCTTTTACCGTTCAGAGCTAGTGTCCCTCCCGCCAGCCTGGAGCCACTTTGGGGCTTGTTTTCAGTTTGTTTGCATAACTAAATCTTTTAAAATCCTTTCTATGAACAAAACACACACATGGAGAGTGACACATCAGAGGCCAGCTAGCGCCTGTAGCAGAGAGGCGGTGTGATCCTACGGAGATCAGCAAGCCCAGGCCTTTGACACGTAAGCTAAAGGAGAATCTCCATCAGCAAGTAGCAGTACAGAGGCTGTGATGCACAGAGGATTCCATCCAGGAGAGGGCGGTATGTGTGTATGTGGGCGCGTGCACACACATGAGCCCCGGCCCCTCTGAGTGGGCCATTTGGTCCTCAGCAATTGCATATTCTCTTTGTCATTAGAGATGGGTCTGACCCAAAGCCTTGCACCCAAACACCTTTGAATGGTGAAGTCTAGCCCCAAACTTTGCAGCTGATCCCTCTGTAACAGACTGAGCTGAAACTCCAGATCAGAATGCCCCCCAGCCGCTATGGGTCTTACAGTCCAGATCCTGGTCAGGATCTGATTCCAGACTTGACACCCCAGGCCAGTCGTTGGTCTATACGCAAGGTCTTCAGGTTCACTGATGCTGCTCAGACTCGGTTTCCCTCCTTTTGCAGAGTGCAGGGCTAGCACCGATGTCAATTCTCACCTGGATTGCGACCCCGGACGTGGACACGCTGCCTGAACACCCTGTCTGTCTTTTGGACGTCTTCCCTCTGCAGGTTTCTCCAGTGTCTTGAGCAGAGGAGCCGACCTGCCCCGCCATTGGAACTGCAGGAAGGCGTCGCTGGGGCAGCTCTGCACATGCAGCTGCTGTTACCTCTGAGGCTGGAAGGCTGCTATTAGTCAAAATTAACACTGCCTGAGTGCCTGAGATGAGGGCTTTTCATTGCTGAGCAATGTCAGGCAGGAGCTGGGGAGCAAAATTGAATGGCAGGGACAGCCTATTACAGGGGGTAAGATGGGACGGGAGGAATTTCAATTCTAGGCAGAGGTGGGTGCCCCATTAGTTAGGGCATTGAGGAGACCTGGGTTCAAGTTCCAGCTCTGCTACAGACTTCCACTGTGACCTTGGGTGAATCGCTGGGATTCACACAGCCAGAGTCAGGTGCATGGGGTTTAGGAGTCTGGATGACTCAAAGGAGGCAGCTGTGCTCCCTTGTAATGCTCACAGTAAAAACATAGGTGCCTAAGGGACCTTTCCTGCAAAAATGTGGGCCCCGAGTCAGTTTAGGCACCTGTGGTAAGGAGGTGGGATGGGGGGGGGGCAAAGGTCAGAAACATACCAAAGAGAGATGGCCACTTCCAATCTGGCTGTGACCAAAAGCCTGTAATGAGATCGGGTGGGTGTTTGGTGGTGTGCGTGAAATAAATGTGGTGGTTCTCAGTACAGTTCCGACTAAGCAGTGCAGTTCCTGGTGTCCTTCACGCTAGAAGAGAGTCAGGACTCACCTCTAATGAATACACCTAATTCTCAAGTAATCCCGGAGACGGCCTGGCCCTAGGCATGAGTTACAGCCATGCTGATTTATGCTGCGGCTGCAACAGACCCCTATAGGCTGCCCAGCAGAGGTGGGAGCGGAGGGGTATACAGCCATTTCAGTAGCTCTACGCTGCCCCGAGTCCAACCTCTGCATCTCCATTTTTTACACTAACGTTTGTGCTCGAGTCAAACTTTTTAACCTCAGGATATTTTCAGACATTCAGAACTAGGCCAAATGCCTTTCCCTGGTGACTCGGTTCTGCGACGGGGTCCAGACGTTTCAGAAAGCTTTCCCCCCCGGCTGAGCTCTGGAAACAATATTCCATGGCTAAGGTTCACTTCACTTTTTTTTTTTATCCCTAGTATTACTGTGTACGGTGGAAAGATGATCCCCACCGAGAAGAGCCCGCAGCAGCAGCTTCCCATGACGGCATCACTTCCCTAATAACCACACGCTGCGCCACTGATCGCGGCACGCAGCCACTGCCCCAGGTTTGCCTCGCTCTAGACGTCTGCTGACGGAGAACGGGGGGTGCTCCTGCTGTGACTTCCTGGAGCGCTCGCTGTCTGTTGGCATAGATAACTGCGCTCCAGTGCCGTACAGCGTGCTGGTTCTAGCTCTGAAATGCTGTTTGATGCCTAATCGTCTTCCAGGATCTATTTTGTATTTCACTGTGGTAAAGAACCTCAGAACAGCCATGCGGGGTCAGAACAATGGTCCATCTAGCCCAGTGTCCTGTCTTCCAACAGTGGCCAGTGCCAGACTCTTTAGAGGGAATGAACAGAACAGGGCAATTATCAGGTGATCTATCCCCAGTCGTCCAATCCCAGCATCTGGCAGTTTGAGGTTTAGGGACACCCACAGCATGGGGCTGCTTCCCTGATCTTGGCTAATAGCCATTGAGGGACATATCCTCCATAAACTTATCTAGTTCGTGTTTGAACACAGTTATACTTTTGGCCTTCACAACATCCCCTGGCAATGAGTTCCACAGGTTGACTGTGCATTGTGTTAAGAAGTACTTCCTTTTGTTTGTTTTAAGCAAGCTGCCTAGTAATTTCATCAAGTGACCCCTGATTCTTATTTTATGTGAAGGGGTAAATAACACTTCCTTATTCACTTTCTCCACACCAGTCATAATTTCAGAGACCTCTATCCTATGCCCCACCCATAGTCATCTCTTTTCCAAGTTGAACAGTTCCAGTCTTTCTAATCTCTTCTCATATGGAAAATGTTCCATACCCTTAATCATTTTTGTTGCCTCTCTCTGTACCTTTTTCATTTCTAATACATCTTTTCTTGAGGTGGGACAACCAGAACTGCGCCCAGTATTCAAGACGTGGGTGTACCATGAATATATATAGTGACATTATATTTACCATCTTATTATCTATCCCTTTCCTTAGGTTCCCTACATTCTGTTAGCCTGTTTGACTGCAGCTGCATATTGAGGGGATGTTTTCTGAGAACTATCCACAGGGGCTCCACGATCTTTCTTGAATGGTAACAGCTAATTTAGACCCCATCCTTTTGTATGGGTAGTTGGGATTATGTTTTCCAATGTGCATGACTCTGCACTGATCCGCATTAAATTTATCAGCCACTTTTTGGCCCAGTCACCCAGTTTTTGAGAACCCTTTGTAACTCTTGGCAGTCAGCTTTGGATGTAACTGTTTTGAGTAATTTTGCATCATCTGCAAACACTATAAATTCATAGATTTCTAGGGTCAGAAGAGATCATTATGATGATTTAGTCTGACCTCCTGCACAGCACAAATTCAGGAAGGTATCGCAAAGGCACCCCACCCTGTCCCCAGGACTGCGTGACATGGCAACGTGATGTCACTGCACACGCTCCATGGACATAGGGTGTGGGGAACAAGAGGCTTCATGCTAACCAAGACCAAGGTGGTGATAATTGCTTTAAATGGCCGTGGCTTGGGGCACAGAGCACATTTCCTGACCCCTACTGCCTTATCTTCCACCCTTTTATCCAGGAAACCTCTCTCTGTCTGAGATATACGCCCTCCACTGCCTTCGTATCTGAGCTCTTGACCATCTTTAACCTGGGCTAGGGCAGTGCTATGGTCCCCATTTTACAGATGGGGAAGTGAGGCACACAGAACGTAAGGGCTAGATTTTTAAAGGGAGAGAGGCAGCTAAATATCTTTAAAGAGCTGGGCCAAAGTGACTTGTCCAGGGTCACACAGGGAATCTGTAGCAGAGCAGTCCCAGGCTAGTGCTCTAACCACTGTACAATGCTACCTGCACCTCCATCTACAATGGCTTGGTTTAGAGCCTCACACTTAAAATGGAGAAAGAACACCCAGCAAGGCAGTTGTTGGAGAAGCCCTGCGAGGGACAATCCTGCAGTGATTGGGGGAATAGATTAGATCAGAGGTTCTTAACCAGGGTTACATGTATCCCTGGGGGTACACAGAAGTCTTCCAGGAGGTACATCAACTCATCTAGATATTTGCCTAGTTTTACAACAGGCTACATAAGTGAAGTGAGTACAAACTAAAATTTCATACAGACAATGACGACTTGTTTGTACTGCTCTATACACGGAAAGGCAAGTACAATATTTACGTTCCAATTGATTTATTTTATAATTAGAGGGTAAAAATGAGAACCTAAGCAATTTTTCGGTAACAGCGTGTTCTGACACTTTGGTATTTTTTATGTCTGATTTTGTAAGCAGGTAGTTTTTAAGGGAGGTGAAACTTGGGGGTACGCAAGACAAATCAGACTCCTGAAAGGGGTGCAATAGTTTGGAAAGGCTGAGAACCACTGGATTAGATGAGCCACTGTAAAACATCCTTGGGCGGCTCTAATTTCTTGTGAATCTGTTTTCACTTCCCCATCCAGAGCAGGAGAATTAGCGACAACTGCGAGAGATACAGTAAGCCAGTGAAGTTGCCGACACACCCTCCCTTGCTCCCATGCGGAGCAAGAACGGAAGTGGATAAAGTGATGAATATTTGCTCATTCCTGAAGGCACTCACAGTGAAATGTGTTCCTTTCATGCAAGCTCCATTCTAATTCCAGCAGTTAACAAGCAGCGTTTTCAGCTCCAGCCCGTCTTCCCAACACCGCTCGCTGCAATCTGCTGCGTGTCAGGCTTGCTCTGTTGAACATGGCCCATCTCTTGATTTGTCAGAGGCCGGAGTCTGGTGAGTTGCACCAGGATGGTCTTTGGAGTCCTCTCCAGTGTGTCCCGAAAGCCAGGGAGGTGATGGGCATCTTCACATGTCCCTAGGATCCCAGGGATTCTGGAGACAGTTTCTTAATGGAGCTTGTCTACTCATAGACCTAATTTCAGCCTCTCATCAGTGCAGGCAGTGTGTTGTGTGAACAGCATATGCCATGGCAGATGGTGCCGAATCAATCCCTGCTAATGGTAATAGAGTGAAATTACTCATCCACCATCGTGTAATTTGAATAGGTTCGGGGTATTATTTGGAAATAGGCTTGTTCGCAGATTGGGATGGGAGAGGGTGAGAGAATCAGAAAATAGGCAAGGTAGATCTCCCAGATGTTCCCAAGTGCCCCATCATGGCCAGGCCATTCCCAGCTTCGATCTAAGTCCGTGTTGCTAATATTGTGTCCTCAACCTTGAAGATTCTATCAGACGTGCAGGGATGGATGGCGGAGTTCAGAGCAAGAAGAATGAAGAGTTCAGTGGATGAACGAGTGTTTCAGGAAAGCTGAACTGATCAAGGCAGCCCACGGGCGTGGCTGTTCTGGAACCAGACAGCTAGCTACATAAAGCTCAGCTGAGCCCTGAGAATGGGATTTTCCAAAAGAGCTCGCTGCCTTCAATGGGAGAAGAACTTGGCAAAGATGCAGAACTTGTGAAAGTCCCACTGAAGAGGCAGGACAAGAGCAGTCTACCAATATCTGGGGGGTGTAAGCCCAAAGGAGGAACAGGATTTATCAAGAGTAACATTTAATGGCAAATGGGGGTGGAGGAATGATCAGCAATGGAAGGAAAGGCCAGTTTAAGCTAGACATGAGGAAGAATTTCCTGAGCTTGAGATAAAGACAATTATGAGAGCCCTGAGACTTGAGCTGTCTAAAACTAGCCTGGGCATGAGCCTGGAAATGTCTCCCAGGAGAACAATCCTGCACTAGTAGGCAAAGGACCAGCTAATCTCATTCTGTAGGTCTCCTTCTCGAACTCCCAATGATTCTCTTAGTCTAGGATTCTACATACACACTCAAGCTAAGTGAGTATGGCCTCATCCATAGAGTCAATGCAGTCATGCCCATAATACGTAGCGATGGTCCTATTTTGATTAATGAAGACTTTTTCCTTTGAGGAATGTGTTTTTGGGCATCTTAGAGTTTTCTCTCCTTTGCTTGCTATTCAAATACTCCTGAAGCTACAGCTTGTAAAAGCACATTGTTGCCAGCATTCAAAATTCAAGCAGATGCAGTTATTCCGATTGGGTACACAGAACCCATGGTATTTATTTTTGTTCCCTGATTGGATTAGCTTAATTTACAAACAGGTTCTAAGGCCAATACCTTCCATGAAGATTCTTGTACAATCACTTGGCTTTCTTTGCTTCTACCAACACGCCTGACGGAAAACTCATTTACTCATGTCTGGGGGGAAACAGACCCAAAAAGGAGCACAAAGAGAGCATATTCCCTATTATTTTAGTTCTTCCTTCGCTTCTGATATCCCTCTCATCAATTACACACAGTGAGTGATACTGCTGTTTTTCAAACTCACTGTGTTTCAGTATATTCAAGGCACAAAGCTTAAGGAAGGCAGGAGGGGCACATTGCTATGACAAGCATTGGGAGACAGGGGACTTAGGACATGATCCAAGTCAGTGGAAATCCTCCCCACCACCTTCAATGTGCCTCAGTTTCCCCAAAGATAACATGGGGCTGACATTGCCAACTTCACAAGAAGATTGAGTTACTTCACTGATATTTGGAAAGCCCATGGGGTACCCACCAGAAAGTACCCAGGCATGACGTTCCCCTAGTGCAATCTGGACTGGTGAATCGCTGTGTCATGCCAATCCCCCACTTCTGGAGCTCATCTTACTTGGCTTTGCTGTGAGAACTCCCACTCCTGGGTGCTTCCCGCACAGCCTCCTGCCAGCAAGTTGCCCCCACCTCAGTGAGTGAGTGAATGAATGACTCTAGCCAGCCAATACACCCAGTCCCAGATGCAAATTTTCACCTTACAATGTTCAGTGCTGCCCACTGAACCCTGCAAACTCATACGTTCATCAATTTATCAAAGCAATTGATATGCATCAGCCTTGTTACTTCCAGTGGCGTCTCTGGCTCACCTTAAACCAAATGCACTGCTTCAGGTAAAACCAACCAATTTATTAACTACAGAAGAATTGTAAGTGATTATAAGTCAGAGGCAAGTCAGCCAGGTTTAGTGAAGATAAACCAAAGCCAAATGCTTTGTAAATGAAGCATAACACTTTCAGGAACCTTACAAACCCAGGTGTTTCTCACCACAGGCTAACTGATTTCCTTTCAGCCAGGCTCTCCCCGTGGATCAGCACTTCACTTGCTTGGTGGTGTTTGTAGAAAGACACAGAAGAGAGAAAGAGAATGGCAAAATGTCTCCCCTTTTTAAAAAGTTCCTTCTCCCCTCTGCGGCTTCATCTCCCCCCCCACCTCCCTTCCAGATCAGGTGACAAACAATGGCCATGTATGGTCCCCTCCATGTCTTGACTCCGTGAGCGTTCCCTTATCTTGCTTCCTGTGTTGACATCTCGGCCAGTCCTTTGTTCCTGGAACACTGAGCTGGACTTGTTCTATACAAGCCGTTATGAGGTGTGCGAACTGCCCCCGTGCTCTTGGAGAGTTTGCCTGGCTCGGTTTTAAGCCAAGAGACACGCCTGGGGGAATATTACATGGTGAAGCCTCATCACCATACACATGCCATTGCAACAAACATATTACCATAACAACAGCGTTCAGTACTTCATGAGCTTTCCAAAAACCTCTTACAGGACATACTTTGCATTAAACGGTACCCAATTACACTATAAGGGTGACCATGGGGGGTGCAGCATATCACATCGGGCACCTGCAAAATTTAGGGGGGGCTGCAAAGCCCTTTATTCCCCAGCGCAAGCAGCACAGAGTTCAGCTCAGAGCCTGGGCTGACAAGTTTTGTTCAGCTTTGACTGTAACTTAGAAGCCTCCATAGGATGCAGCCATCTCCTGAAATAGTAAATGGGTTAAAAAAAAAAAAATCCAGTGAACAGTCCCTGATGACAAACTCCAGATAGAGTCAGATTCCTTTAGGAGCATGTAAGGCTGGTTTTTATGAGCACAGTGCCTTATTATACCCGGCTCCCTGTCGTGTCAGACGCATCCTAAGAACCAATTTAATACGTGTCTCTCCAGCAGCATTAGGAAAAGAACTTGTAAATATCATTCCACATCCTTGGCTGGTTTTTTTTCAGTAAACATTTGGTTAGCGCTGGTTGGGGCCTGATCCTCGTATAAGAGATTTCGGATCTGAGCATCTGCTAAGACAAGCATTTTTTTGTCACTGGCCCGGGAACCAAATTCATAATGGCTTTGTTTCCATGTGATATCAAACACGAGTGTAAAGTCTTTCAGGCATCATAGGTTAGGCCAGGACTAGAATCATAGAAGATTAGAGTTGGAAGGGACCTCAGGAGGTATCTAGTCCAACCCCCTGTTCAAAGCAGGACTAACCTCAGCTAAATCATGCCAGCCAGGGCTTTGTCAAGCTGCAGCTTAAAAACCTCTAAAGATGGAGATTCCACCACCTCCCTAGGCAACTACCTGAGAGGCCAGGTGCTTCTCTACCCAGCTGAGACCACAACATCTCCTGTAAAAGAAGCCTCAAGCTGACAGCCTTGGTTGACAAGGGAGGGCGTCTGTTGACCCACACGTCTGCTCCCGGAGGTCATCATTTAGGGTGACCTGAAACTTGACCATCTAGGCCTTCAGGCTCTCCAAACCCCACAGGCTGCTGGGCGTTACAGGCCGTGGTCTAACCACATCTGCAGACAGCACATCTGGCAAGCCCTCATGCACACCCAGCTAGGACAGCCTAGCGGAGGCGGGTTTGCAAACACAAAGAGGAGGCCTGCCAGTACAGCTCTATGGCGGACCAGAAAGGAACCTGAGGGTGGAGGCAGAGCATCAGCTGAGAGGATCATCCCTCTCTTCCATTCCCCAGGGTGCACTGGTCAAGAAAACAAGAAGTCTTCGCCATTTCTCTTGAGCTTTGAAAAATCCCTGCAATCTGGGAAGCTGACACACAAGCCAGTTGACGACCATTTGCAGGGGACGACACAAGATCATTGCCTGGTGCGATACGTTCCCTTGGGAACTCCTGCGCAAGGTGCTTAGGGGGCAGATTGTGGATGGGGGAGAGAGAGGAGTACTGACAAAGGTGGTTCTCCATCGGAGGGGACGTTGGAGGAGAGGGCTGACGTTGCAGGACCACATCAGTCTCCCACAATAACAGGACAGGGGCTGAGGCATGGGGCTGGAGGGGCAGGTAGCAGGTATGGTGAAAGCCCTGTATGTCTAAGCTGACACCTGAATGGACACGGTTGTTTTCCGCATCCAGAAGTGCTCTCTCAAAGCAGCAGTGACGCTCAGTCAATGTCAGGGGCGGCAACCCGACTGAAGTGTTATTAGCTCTAGGACACTTTGCCCTCCTGCTGGTTGGACGCTCAGTGGGGTTCTACTGGAGACGCTGGCAGTAGGAGCGCAGGGGCATTGACACACAAAGCCCAGCTTTGCTGCGTGAAACACTTCCAGCTCCTGCTGTTGTTAAGCAGCCCAAATGGGAGAGGGCAGAAGGACCCTTCCCCACAGGTGGAATGCCTTGTTGGCTAGGGCTAACTGGCTGCAGCAGGAGGAATATTGAGGACATGGACTGCAGGAGGAGAAAAGTTCATCCAGTGGCAGGGAAGAAAGTCTCCCTGGGGAAAAGATGCCAGGCTGGGAAGAAGTGTCTGTTCAGTGACTGACATTTTGGGACCTCTCAAAAGTAACCCTCCCTAGTCTTGTTCATTTCTCCTTCCACAGGCAGCCAGGGGAGCTCAGACGTGCCCTGCAAACAAGGCAAGTGCTAGACTTCCCAAAGCCTTCAGGACGTTTCTGGTTTCACCACTCTGTGGTTCACCGCAGCATCAAAGTCAGACTCAAACAAATGGGTCTCCACTAGGGTCCCTGATCCGTGCCGAGGTGGGGACGAGGCCGTCAGAGGCAGCTCAGGAGTGTTGCAAGCGATGTTTGGATGGGCCATTCAAATGGCAAAGGAGTAGCGAGGCTGCGTTGCGCCTAGGACCGATCCACTGCGAGGACTGACTGAACAAACATGCAGGTCTGCTATTATCTTGACCACCTCGTTCATCTGGAGGGGCCCCTGAGCATTCAGTCTCCATGGCCCATTCAATCCTTGCCTTCTCCAGTGAGATGAACAAGGCGGCGCGCTGTAATTTGGGAATTCCTGTTAACTTGGGGCAGGGACCATCAGCTCGTTCCTCCCAGGCTCCCAAACAGCCATTGATTGGTAATAACATCTGGGTCACTCCCAACCCTGCTCGGCTGAGAAGCGGAGATGTTTCGTGGAGCTGCCTCAGTCCCCTGAGTCATTCAGCCTCTCTTCACATCTCCGCTGGTTCGTTAAGCATAATCCCTAGCTCTTCTAGAATACTTTGCATCAGTAGATCCCAAAGTGTTTGCAAAGGAACTCAGTATCATGACCCTCATTTAAGAGATGGAGGCACGGAGAGGGGACGTGCCCAAGGTCATCCAGCAGGCCAGTGGCAGAGTCAGCAATGGAATTCCATTTCAATGGGCTTGTAAAGATTCCTCCAGTCAAAACACAAGTGCTTTGGGCGGCTGCTGGTGATGAGAATGGACAATGCTGTGTGAATCCCAGACCCGGCAAAAGGCGATGAGGCTGACCTAATGTTAGCAGGTGGATTTGGCACCATTGGCCCATGTGTGCCATGGAGGATGCTACGAAGCAGCACAGCAGTTTGCTGTAAAGACTCATGGGTGTTCTTAAAAAGCATCTCTGCTCCTCTGTATGGTGAAGGTCTCGCGCAACTAAGACACAGAGAACTCGCTGTGCTTCTAGTTCGCTGCAGGCACATGGGCTCCGTGCATGCTATGCTAGCATGGTTTGTAACCTAGATAAGGACGCACAGAGACTCCTCCGAAATGCTAACTGCTGCATTAATCAAGGTCACATTCATGGGACAGGTTGTTATTAGAATAATTCAGTCAAAACTCTCTTGGCCCCAGAAAGCACCACTGCCAGCGTACAGCCGGGGGGCACCTCCTCCCTTCACCAAGAGGTGAGTCCAGTGGAGACATAGCCAACCAGGGCATCTGACCTGTAGAGGAGAGTGGGAGCAGAAGGCATCCAGGCTGTAAATCCCAGGCGGCACCGCAGTGGCTTTTGTAATCCAAGTATTTTGGTTTTCAGCCAGAAAGTTGTAGATTTTGCTTTTTTGCAGAAACGCAAAATTTTCGGCAGGAAAAAAACAACCCCACCACATTTTCCCATCCGTTTTAGTTCTTAGGAGGTAAAAATGAACCTATTAGTGCCCGGGCCCATTTTGTTCTGATACCAGCTTGGCCTCCAAGGTCCACCCTCCCCTGTTCTGACTCTGTAGCCAGTAACTATTTTTCCGAGGAAAACAAAACAGGCTAGCCCCACACTGAGCCCACAGTCCAAGCTTCCGGCTCGCTTTCCAGAGGCCATTACCAATGGATTCAGTTAGCAAGCACAGTCACAAACTTGAGATGTCTTTCTTGTAACTTTCCAAACCCATAAACCCTGTTACTTGAGTCCAAGGTATGCCCGCATATACTGGTTTCCTTTTTGATTATCACAGCATCTCTCTGATTCCATTGTCACAGACTGTAGAATAGCAACAACACCATACTTTGCATCCAACATCTCAAAGCTCATTGCAAAGATTAACTAGTTAAGCCCTACAGCGAGGTGGGAGCAGAGAACTCTCCCCATTTTACAGAAGGGAAAACTGGGGCATGGTGGAGTTAAGTGACTTTCCCATGCTCACACCACATGTCATTGTCAGAGCTTGGAACACAGCCCAGCGCTCATGACATCCAGTCAGGTGCCCGAACTATTAGGGCTTGCTGCCTCACTCCAAATTAGAATGTAAATGGGTCTGTTCCTCAAAGCAGGGATGCTGTTGATCATCTGTTTGACCAGTGCCATGCATATGTATAGCCTGATTAAGTTTGGAAGGCCACCACATTCTGAGATAAATAGTTACAATGGTTAATTACCATCATTATGAAAAATCATGTGCCTTCTTCCTAGGTTGAATTTGTAACACGTCATCTTCCACCGCTGGATCCCATTGTGCCAGTCTTATGGGATCAATTAAAACCCCCAGACCTACTAATAATCAACCTAAAACATGACGGGGGAGGGTTCTTCTGTAGCAGCAGGGAGATGGGCACTGATTTCCATTATTTTATGACAGTGGTTCTCAACGGTCCATGGACCAGTGCCAGCCCTGGAGATCTCCCTAACACAGTTTAGGAAAGCAGCAAGCCAGTCCCTGGTAGGTTGAGAAACACTGCTTTATGACTGTGACCCGTCCGTGCCCAGGGTAGCCCACTGATAATGCCAGGGTCAGGGCAGGCTGCAAAAGGAGAGCAAATTCTCCCAGCACTGGTGGGTGACACCACAGTCAGACTTCCCAACCAGCCAAAAACAGTGCTTCTGATTCCCCCACACTGGTTATCAAGAAGCCACTGTGCGAATACACACAGCCCCCTTTACTGCATTTCAGTCTCTGGCTCCCAAACTGACACTAGGTCCAGTAAAGAGATCAGTTGCTTTAACTCTATGCTCTTTACTAAAAGATTCCCTCTGATCCCAAAGGACCAGCCACAGTACCAGTTCACTATAAGTTTGGATCTTACCCAAAATACCACGCTGCCAGCCAATCCTTTAGTAACTAAAACTAAAGGTTTATTAGTAAAAGAAAAACAAACAATAAGAGAAGTGTTAAAGGCTCAAAGCAATCAGATATATACAAATGATTTAAAAGTCCATATACATCAGGTTTCTAGAACAATTGTGGAGTTGCAGGCTTGTATAGTTCCTCTGGTATACATCCAGTACCTGGATGGGTCTAAGTCCTTCAGTTCAGTTGCAAAGTGTGTTAATCCAGAGGTGTGTCCGCAGCTGGACAGGAACAAGGACACAAGGCAAAGACAAAGACAAAGACAAAATGGTTTCTGTGGTTTGATCTTATATACCCTCTGTTACTGGCCATGTGGCTTGTGGAACTTTACTGGAACCAAAATGAAGTCCATAGTCACATGGGCCAATCCTGGTAACTCTTCAGGTATGCCTTTAGTTTCTTCCCGGGCCTCTGGCTTCTGATAAGGCCTTGAATGGGCTATTAAGCAAGCTATTGTCCTGCCGCCTCTCTGTCTGGGGTGTGTCTTCCACAGCACAGTTTGAAATACAGGGATATCAAAGATCTCCATAACTTTCCTTACACATATTACACATGAACCCAAATATTATCATCTTATTCAGCATATCATAACCTTTCTAACAGTACCTGACATGGTATGTCTTACATGAATCACTATGATTTTGACATATTAAGGTCAAATAACACAAATGCCCCCCCCTCCTAATGCAGCCCGCGTGACAATGACAATCCACAGTTCAGAAATATACACTAAGGAAAATACAAAGAGTGCTTTTCCCACCTCCCACTCACTAGAAAGACAGGATTAAATGGCTTTCATCAGTTTCTAGGAAGCTTTTAACCTGACCAGGCATGAAATTAAGGCTCATATTAAGGACCAGTTCTATCTTCATATTGTCTATCACATTATCAATTCTCGTTCACCGTTGACATCAAGTAGAACAATAATGTTATAGCGCCACCCGGTGATGCCTGCTGTTACATACAGTCTTCCAAGTTCTTAGTGTGCAAACAAGTTTTTAGTCTTGGATGAAATGCTTGTGGTATTGTTAATTTTTGGTAAGATAAGGTTGTGGGAGCAGCAGGAGAGCCTGCTCTCTGGGCTTGGATCAGTCAACTCTTGAGGCAGAGTTGCTCTCTGGGAACCAGGCATTACAGCTGAGATGAGATTCCTAGGAGAAGGGTTTGCCCTCTATGCTTTTTGGCCAGCTGTGTTCCAGCCAAGCTCACTTAGAATGGCTCCATGTCACTGATTCATCCTCTACTGGGAAGCTGCCACCACCCACCACTTGCTGGAGGGGCAACACTACAGTAAGAAAGGGACGCTGTGGTCAGAAGACGAAGGAGCAACAATAATAAAGTGCTACCTTTGCGTGCCACCTCTCATCCAACAAATCTGTTAAAGCACACAACTAATTAACCTTCATAACAATCCCATGAGACTGGCACGACTAGCTCCAGTTTTTCAGATGGGGAACAGAGGCACAGGGAGGTTAAAGGGAACAAGAAGGTACACCCAAATGTTTGGGTGTGTCGTTTCTTTATACTGTACAAAATCTGCCCCTGCAAAGTTGAGGAAAGCCACAAAAGGAAATGCTGACTCAGCCAGAATTTGTCCTAAGGGCTGTATCAACAACCCAGCCTCCTCATTGCTCTTAAGACAGCTAGTGGCAGAACCTTGCCCTTTGCTGTTAGATCGTGGTAAGGTACCTTTGAATAGCGATTTCCCAGGAGGGTCTAACCCGAGCATAAGCTCCCTGCACCTCTCAATTTGGCACCAGCACCCTTTGCTCCCTCAGCTTGAGGGAAAGTGAACAGCAGCTCAAGCTAAGACCAGAGATGCCAATTGTTTTTTTTCCCCCATCTAACCCTTCCCCCTCCTCCATCCCCCGATGAATTTTTTCCGCAGAGAATCTTCCTTTTGATCAAAACGTTCTGAGAGGAAACCTGAACAGTTTTACTGATGCTGGCTTTCGAAGACAGAAAGGTTTTTGGATTCTCATTTTTTGTTGAAGTCTCAACAATTTTTATTTTATTTTATTCTTTTGGGGGGCGTATTTCCCACAGAAAAAGAATTGGTAATTTTCTCCCAGCTCAAGTTATGAATAATGGCGGCACACGAGGCAATCTCTGTCAAGGACCTCACCATGGGGCACCAACAAGGGGAGAAAATTAAGGACCAGTGTTTTGGGGAAAGGGATTTGAGTCTATCCTTATGTGTCTCAAAGATGCAGCAAAGTGTACCAAAGCACTTTGCTTTGACATCATGTCTTTAGCTGCTCTGGCGTTGTGGCAGAGGCAGCCATTCAACCCAGGAGCCCTGCTGTAACAAAATCTACTCACTGCGGACACAAAGACTATGTAAGTTGCAAACACATCATTGGACTTGCAACCCATTTCTTGTGGTTCTTAATTCTTTGCCATTCAGTAACACAGAGAGCCGTCCTCCCCGCAGCAAAGACTGAGGTTCCATTGTGCTAGGTGCAGTACAAACACATAGTAAGAGGGTTCCTGCCCAGTTTACAAACTAAACAGACGGAGGGAGGGAAAGAAAACCGGGCCACAGGGTAGTGACTTGCCAATGGGGCAGTGGCAGAGGTGGGACGACATCCCCGAGCTCTCCAGAGTCCCAATCCACTGGCTATATTCACCTCCAGAAGCAAAGGCCTCTTGACCTACAGGAGAATTCCTCTTCCTGTTAGGAATTGTAGGTTCCAGAGCCTCTTTGTCAGTCCAGTTACTAGACTCATTTATACACAGGAAATTGGGACGTTCCGGCTCTAACCACTACACGACGCTTCCACTCTGCACTGCAGTGTGGGTCTAATGGGACTGATTTCGAGAGACAATGCATATTCCTTAAAAAGGGAGGAAAGAGAACAGTGGATTTTTCCTTTCCAGGAGGGGAAAGGTCACAGCTGGAGTCAACCTTGACTGCCCCAATGCACTTAATGCAGTGAAGTTGATCCACAGGAACAAGGCAAAGACTAAGATTAGAACCGAGGAGTGTTCTGGTAAGAGCTGTAGAAGGGTGTAAAGTGCTGTAATGCCTTCCCTCTGGGTGACCTCTATTTCCATAAAACAGCATTTCACTCCCAGCACTTGAATGCTAATTTCTCTATAAAGGGACCGCGCAGGGTATGGCAGAAGAAATATTTTGCTAGTAATCCCACAGATCTGTAATCCCCAAACCAACCTGAGATCGGCTCTTAAATCAGACCACGCAAAGGCAAAAAGTATATTTCACTGGCATTTTGTGCTCCCTGCCCTCCACGTTTTTCCCCTTTACTTCATGTATCTCTTAATTTATTTATTTTTCCTTCCCCCTTTTCCAATGTTTCAAAGCCATCCCTGGGAGAAGGGAAAAGCTACAAAGGCGCTTCTTTTATTTTTTAAATACATTTTAAAATCTCAGTGCCTTGCTCGCTCAACACAAAACGAAAAGCCCTGCAAATGTGTTTCCATTGCTTTCCTGAATGTCAAGGGAACGTTATCTGGCCTTGCCCACAAAGAAGGAGCGCAGGAGCCTTGTGATATGCAATAACTAACTCGGCGTCTAATGGAAAATAATTTGCTTGTGGCATTTAATTAAATATGCAAATTTATGAACGGCCCCAAAATTGTCAAACGGAAAGGCAGCGCTGCTGTGAATTTTTATTTGATTTACTTCCAGCACTTCTTCCCCAATTCACTCCTTTCCCTTTAATTACATAGTTGGATAAGGGGCATCTTGCTTTTCATTCATTCTTTCCCAGAGCTTCCCTTCCTCCTATCCGGCATGGAAGAAGCACCAAAGTGGAGGTGCTGTGGTCCTCAGGTGTTGGCCAGTGGTACCAGGAAGAGCTGGTTCTGGACAACAGGGGATGGGTCATTCAATAATTGCTCTGTTCTGTTCATTCCCTCTGAAGCATCTGGCACCAGCCACTATCATAAGGAAGGATACTGGGTAAATGGACCATTGGTCTGACCCAATATAGCCCTTCTTATGGAGTCATGTGATGATGACAGATCCTCAGCTTTCATTTAAAAAACCATGTTTCTAGCCCTCATGGCTGCAGAGAAAAGCTTCAAAAAGTGAACACCCAAAAATTATCATAGAATATTAGAGTTGGAAGGGACCTCAGGAAGTATCTAGTCCAACCCCCTGCTCAAAGCAGGACTATCCTCAGCTAAATCATCCCGGTGAGGGTTGTCAAGCTACAGCTTAAAAACCTCTAAAGATGGAGATGCCACCACGTCCCTAGGCAACCCTTTCCAGTGCTTCACCACTCTCCTAGTGAAAACTTTTTCTTAATGTCCAACCTAGACCTCCCCCACTGCAACTTGAGACCGTTGCTCCTTGTTCTGTCATCTGCCACCACTGAGAACAGCCTAGCTCCATCCTCCCTGGAACCCCCATCAGGTAGTTAGAGGCTGCTATCAAATCCCCCCTCATTCTTCTCTTCTGCAGACTAGACAGGCCTAGTTCTTTCAGCCTCTCCTCATAAGTCTTGTGCTCCAGCCCCCTCATCATTTTTGTTGCCCTCCGCTGGACTCTCTCCAGTTTGTTCACATCCTTTTTATAGTGGATGGGCCCAAAACTGTATTCCAGATGCGGCCTCACCAATGCCAAATAGAGGGGAATAATCACTTCCTGTGATCTGCTGGCAATGCTCTTGCTAGCCTCAGCTTTCATTTAAAAAAAATGTTTCTAGCCCTCATGGCTGCAGAGAAAAAGTGAACACCCAAAAGTTATGCCAAGAGGCAAATAAAAACAGCTCCCCCACCCCCAGTTTTTTAAAGTCTCCTGATTTTTAAGCCAACCTCGTGACTTTTGAAGGATTGCGATTGGCAGAGCTGCTGGGCGTGAGAACGCCTCTTGGTCTCAGTCTCCCTTGTTGCATTGGGCGTACGGTCGCTCCTCTCCGGGTTTGAGCTGCACTAGTTGGGCTTGCAAGTTTCCATTCTCTAGTTTGTGGTTGCTGACCCTGGAACTGACAAGAGCCTGCCTTCGTTTTGCAAATTCACTGCAGCGAGGTATCTGCTAGTGAGACTGTTCTGTGTTCCAGCTCCGTGATGGGTTTGATCTTTTCTTCCCAGTCACTGCAGACTGGTGCTTTCATTCCATTCAATGAGAGTTTATCGGCCTGCTGAGCAATATCCGTGTTGCCAAAGCAGAAGAGATGGATCCCTGAGAGGTTTGTCAGCCATGCACATACTTTCCCACACAAAGCCCTCCGAGACATCCCAGCTCCTGTGCTCTTGGTTATTTAAGTCTATCTAGCGGTGATGAGCTGAAGGGATGGTTCTTTCCCAGCTTGGCTCCTTTTATGGGAAATGCTCAAAGTCAGACAGCACGCGTCCCATTATGAGCTAGGCAGGATTGGGAGAGACAGCATAGCTTCACCTGTG
Source organism: Mesoclemmys tuberculata (assembly GCA_007922155.1). Taxonomy (NCBI): domain Eukaryota; kingdom Metazoa; phylum Chordata; order Testudines; family Chelidae; genus Mesoclemmys; species Mesoclemmys tuberculata. Next base: position 5,515,498 of record ML675627.1, on the reverse strand, counting down.
ACTGTTATTGTCCAGGTTACCAAACTCTGCTTTCCAAAGCGTCCCAGCAACAGCCGTACATTCAGATGCAACCATCTGAATGGAAAATTATCATTGTTGCTCTACATGTACATCCGCCATACGAAGAAGAAGCCCTAACCCTAGCCTTTGGCAGACCTCATGGTCCAGATTCACCTCACCACAAACAGCTCTCTCTAAAACACACAACCCGCTTCTCTCCTTTTCACCCAAGAAACCCAAAATCCTCCTTGTTTTGCTGGGAGCGGCCTGGAGTTTCTGAGGGCAAAAGGGGGACGCCCAGCATTAGTGGTGCCACAAGCCAAATTGGTCATCTTAACCCCTCCCAATCCCGTTTCATGGCCTCTTCACAAGAATGTGTGCGTGCGTATATGTTCTGTACAAAGAGACAACATGGCAAGAATATTATATTTGGAAAACAAAGCACTCCAGAGTCAGGAAATGGTGCACACAGGCCCAGGAAATGCCCATGCAACCTGAACGCTGCCCCCCTAGTACATACGTATTAGGATACAAGTCCTGATTCTCCTCTCACTTACACTAGTGGAAATCAGAAATAATGCCACTGTAATCAGTGGTGTAAAAGTGGTGCCAGCGAGTGCAGAATCAAGCCCACTGGCTTTAATTATGGACCCCTTCCTCATGGCAGATGATGGCTAGCACATGATGAGGACGCAGCAGTGTGTAAGGAATGAGGCAAGGCTCAATGTTTCGGATAGGAAAGATAAAAAAATACTGAACTGCTGCCTAATTCACTATATTCCATCCAGACGGCACACTCAATGAGGCAGGGGTGCTGCAGTTAAAAACAGTATGTGATCATGGCATTAAAAGTTGTATATTGTACATGAACAAGGGGCAGAATTAAATGCTGCCTGACTTTTGGATGCTTCCGTTTGCAAACTTGGAATGAGATTTTCAAAGCTGCGTAAGGGAACTGAAAGTCCAGTTCCCATGAGAAATAAATCCCCATTGAAAATCTCTGTAAAGCTCTTTTAACATAATTTTTAGTACGGCATTTCCTAGGTTGGTCTTACAAAAAAACAAAAACACGAACGCAGACGTTCTGTCATGTGGGGCTGTTTGCTCTACAGCAGCCGATTGCTCTGCATATGATATACTCACTGGAGCAAGGGCTTCTGGGTAGAGTGTGTGAATAATAGTTGGGGTTTTTTTGGGCAATTCTGAAAAAAAAAATCAGAATCTCTCTTTTGTGTGTGTGCATTTTTAAACATTTTTAATTTAAAAAAAATTACAGGAAATTTCCAAAATGCAAGGCCCTTTGGAATAAAAACAAGAAATGTTTTGTTTTGAAAATGCCAAAACAAAGCATTTTGATTTTTTCCAGAGCTTTCTTTAGGGTTGTTTCCTCCCCACCCCCACCTAAACAATTAGCTAAAATCAACACAACATTGTAAAATATTTCGGTTTCACCAAGTCTGTATGTCTCACTGAAAACAGTTTTGAAAATAATTGCACCCAGTTCTACGTCTTACGGAGGCAAGGGCTCTTCCTCTCGAACTCTGCCTCTTTGGGTGTGCACTTTTGAGCATTAAATGAGGTAGAACGGTTATGAAGCTGAGCCTCCCTCACTATTGGAGGGGTCTATAGGGCTCCCATCATCATAGCATTCAGCACCTAACAATCTTTAATGTATTTAGCCTCACAACACCCTGGGGAGGTAGAGAAGTGCTAGTATCCCCATGGTACTGATGGGAAACGGAGGCATGGAGCAGCAAAGTAGCTTGGCTGAGGTCACACAGGATGCCTAGGCTGAGATCTAACCACTGGACAATCCTGTCTCTCAAACACATAATAGATCACATCAGCATAAACGTATGGTGGCCCCACTTCCTAACTTCAATCAGAGGAGAGCAACCATACCTTGTGACTTGGGTAACCCCCCCCCCAGAAGTCAAATGGGGAATTCCAAACATCAAACACATGGAGATTGCTACCACCACTGCTTCAGAGTATCCTAGAGGTTCCAATATGTGTCCTTTGAACGACAAATGACTTAGGAGAAATCCTCATCCATTCAGAGAATGATTAAAGGCCAAATTCTACAAACAGATTGTCTGCAATGAGTAGCCCATCAGCTCTAGGCATCTCCATCTTTGACTGCTACATCAGGTCCTCAATGGTCTACTTTGAAGTCAGGGGAGTCACCGCCAATTCACAGCAACTTAACGGTTTCTCCAAATGTTGACAAGGATCAGGAAGTCTTTGCAGGGGGTCTGAGTGGGTGTTTAATGGCACAAGGAGAAAGCCCCCTAATTACTTTGTGGGTGAACAGGTCTGAAAATAGATACCAAGACCAGATGGACACGGTGCTAATACTTCAGCTGTCAACTGGCTTTTATCTGATCTCAACGAAAATTATAAGCAAAGCAGCCTCCAATTTGCCTAAGGTCTCTTGTGGAATATGCCTCATTTTATTGCCAGCTCCCTAGGTATGTTGTTGATCATCACTTCTGCTTATCTCCATGTCTGTCTAAAACAGGGAGAAGAATCCTGTCATTCATGGCTGGAAGAGACAGCAATACATTCATCCTGGCTAGATACAGCAGTTCTGCACTTCTAAATGGCAAGCTTTAAAGTCAGCAACTCGGCTTGATCCTATCCCTGGCTCTCTAGTTGGACAGGCGGACATAGCCTGCTGTGCAAATGAAATTCAAGCAACTCGGCAACAGTTAAATGTGCACACTGGGTGCATGGCAGCACAATCTTCCTGTCATTTTACTTTACCTATCATAGTTATTACTATAGTGGGTGTTATTTGCTTGTATAGCTGTGAGTCTTTCCAAGGGCTGAAAGATGAATGAAGGGAGACCGCTCCCATATGCAAGGCCTGATCAGCTCTAGTTTCACCCTGTGACATGCATGGAGAGAGTCTCTGTAGCTCCTGGTGCTGCGATTGTCCAAGCCCCTCTAGCAATATTCTTGTGAGCCATAGCCCATGGAGCATTGACTGGAGAAGATGGAAACCTACAAATGGAAAGCACGCATAGAGCCACCAACATTCGCTTTTATCTCTCTGTAGCCTGCTACGTGATCACAGTGGGCCCTTCCGGGCTCCCAAACTCTGGATCTACTCAGGAAAGTTGGATCGGAACAAGGTCAGAAGCAAATTTACACCAATACAGTTACCCACAATAACTCCCCGTGACCTGGGTCACTCCTGGGCTTGAGACAAGGCACCACCAAGTCCTTGGACAGATCTCATGGAACAAAAGGGGCTTTTCTGGCAGCTGCCACCTTGCCTCAGAGCAACCAGCAAGGCCCTGGTAGCAAACCAAAGCCCCACGTCTGACTTACCTTCCTGCAGGAAGGGTCCAGCAGGGAGCACTGGGGATCTGCTACCCCTCAGCTCAGCCGGGCTCGCCCCCTTTTAAGCCCGGATGCCTACCACCAGGTAGTGGGGTGGGGCTGACCGAGCCCACGGCAGCTTGTTAACCCTTTCCTGTCCTCCCCAGGTGGACACCCTTCTTCTGAAATACGAGGGTCTTTTTTGTTGTTGTTGTTTAGCTTGTGTCACTTTGGAACAAAAAACAGCCACTCTTACTCCAGAATAAGCATGTCCACATGAGGCTTTATACTGATATAACTATGCTGGTATCACTGGTCACAGGTAGGGTCAGCTTCTCCCCATGTGTAAAGAACTCGCAAAGGGTGAAGGAACTCCGCAAGGATTGACTCACGAGCCACATCAGTGCAATGCATTGGTGAGTGTGTGCGACAGGCCACACCCACCCCACCGCCTGCCCCGGTGATGCTCCACGGGAGATATGCGTTGTTAAAAAGCCCCACTTGTAAAGCTTTAGCTCAAACTGTGACCACTTGTGCTTTTAGCTCTGTAGGGCGCTGGTTCAATCACATGGCATAAATCACAGCCATATTAAGAAAAACGGTGAGTTTTTAGCATGTTAATAGCCTGGTGTAGATATGGCAAGTTGTAGCTTTCATGTGTTCGCTGGTTGAGATAAAGCCTAGGATCCGCCTTGTTTATTCTTCTCCATCCTCCATCAGCCCCTCTCTGTGTGCCGACAATTCTGGTGTTGTGGACACTAACTCCACTTGGAGCAGCATCTACCCCCCAAGGTTGGGGCTGGATCTCTTGCTAAAAGATTTGCACAGGTGAGGGAATAACTTTTATTGGACCAACTTCTCTTGGTGGTAGGTACAAGCTTTCCAGCTACTCAGAGCTCTTCTTCCAGTCTGGGAAAGGAAGCAGAGCGTCTGAGCAGAAGGTCAGACTAGATGATCGCAGAGGTCCCGTCTGGCCTTGGAATCTACGACTCCAAGGTCAGAGCAATCCTTGGAGGAGAAGCAGGAGCATTCTCCATCCTCCTGGTTTCCTTCCGCCAACTCCTCCCTGGTGTTTTCCATTGCACTGAAGTTTGTTTTGTTTCCCTGCTGTGACTCCACTCATGGCAATCATTACATCCTCCCAGCCCGAGCAATCTGTCTGGAGATTACATACATATGATAATGCAGCCACGCTGGAGACGCTACACGGCTGGCTGAAATTTGATCCGGCTGACTACGGGGAACAAGCGCAGCAGGAATCTGCCTGGGATGGCCCGTTAGGATAATGAGCATGTAGTCACTTTAATAAATCAATACAATTACTGGTGGGAATCTGCTATTACTAAGGAAATATCTGTTTTTCTGGTACAGAGCTTGTGGCAAAGTATCATTGTCTGAGCACAGGGAGTTCAAGCGTTGATAGAGACATGCCTATGGTATGGCAGAGGAGGGGCGAAAGACTGGGGCTCCTCCTTCTAAAACCTCATCGTTCGTAGTCGGTGCCCCATTTGCAAGGTGAGGGACTGCTGGGTGGCCCCCATTCTTAGTGTACATCCAGCCTATGCACATGTACCATGTCCCCCCTTTACCCTCCGCAATCAGCCCTAAAGTTTCAGCCAACTGGCACAAACTCAGCTCTTTCCCGCCAATCAATCAGATAAATTATAAATACAATTTTAAATATTTCTGCCCCTGTCTTTTGGGTCCAGCCGAGTGCTTCTCACTGTAGGATACAGACACTGGATGCCACCATTGCATGCTGGTCCTTGGCATAAAGCAAAGCAACCTCAGGGCTGTTCTACTCAGCACGGGCTTGTAACAGTCTCCAAAGGATTATTACAACAGCTAAGGATCATCGGAGGGCAGCGCGCTCTGCCCTCCGCCTCTCCAACACAGCCCCGGCAATAGCCACAATGCTTGCTGGGGGGGTAGAGAACATGGTACAGAGGAGCTCTAAGCTATCTGGGAATTCTTGTTCATGTAAAACAATTTAATGGCCTCTTTGAATGGGCTGAATTCCTTCTGTGGCAAAAAAATGAACTAAAGGAAAATCTGTTAGCAATATTGGGACAATGACACACAGTTGAGAAGTTCCAATTCCATCCACCAGAGGGCAATGGTATGCACATGGAAGCATGCACGCGCACACATGCGCAAACTCAACACAACCCTCTCTGAGGGTGAATTAATTTTTCAAGATGATACCCGAGCGAAACAACAGATGTTAACTTTAGTCCGAGGCATTGGTGGCGGGGTGTAGGGGATACGCAGTCACACACTGGAGTGGAAAGCAGGCTGAGTCCACACTGCAGTGTGCAGCTAAATGCGTCAGTGAAAGGCTCCACCAGGGGGAATGCAGCGAGAAACCGTCTGCCAGAGTTATTCCCCAATGCTGTCCCCTTGCAAGAACCTTTTCCCGCTACAGGAGCCTTTCCCTGCAATGGGGAAAGGCTGCGGCCATGGGAAGGCAGCGGGGAAAAGCCTCTGCCAGAGCCCTTTCCTGCTGCCATAGTTTTCTCTGCAGCAGGGGGAAAGCAGTGGGACAGTGCTAAAGATAGAAGTGTAGACGGGCGAGGCTTGATGTACAGCCAGGGTACAAACCCACAGGGCTCAGACATGTAGTTAGTTGACTAAACCTTTCGAGACTATTATACCCGTTCAGGAGGTTGATTTGTCTTGTGTACCGCATGGGTCACCTCGCTTAAAAACGACTTTCTTACAAATTCACACATAAGAAGATTAAAGTGTCACAGCACCATGTTACTGAAAAAATGGCTGGCTGTCTCCTTTTTACCATATATGATTCTAGCATGACTCAACTGGAATACAAATATCGTACTTCCATCTCAGCGTCTAGTATTTAGAGTAGCATGAAGAAGTCATTGTCTGTATCAATTTTTAGTTTGTACTGTCTTCGCTGCCTAGTGCGTTCTGTGTAGCCTGTTGTAAAAGTAGGCAAATATCTAGATGACTTGATGTACCCCCTGGAAGACCGTACATGTACCCCCCAGGGAAACGTACCCCTGGTTAAGACCCACTGGCCTATACAATGCCTCACCCTCTACAGTGCTATTTATACCCGTGCTGGGGGGGGGGAGCCGTGTCTGTACCCTACACACCACAGTAAGGAGCGTGCACTGTAGACAGATGCTGAAAGAGCATTATTGGTCCACTCTCAGACATTCGGATACACAGCTGTATTTGGATCTGATGCTGGTTTGGAGCCACATCTGCTTTCCAGACTTCTAGAGGCCACATGGTGAATTCATGTTTAACTCAAACCAGTGGCTCAGCCCTGGACAGTTCCCATCTTCAGGCTTGTGTTCAGAGCAGTACCTCACTCACATTAGGCAAGGGATGCCTGTGAAAGCCATGTACTTTTTTACTAGCCAGTCTCAAGCCGTGCATGGCAGCTGACAAAAAAAGGGGATCTTGAGCTCTTGGCCTTTTGTTGCCCAGAGGCTTCAGTCCCCCAAATTGTCTGGCTTTTAGTGCAGGCTGGATCACGGCAGCTGAGCTTTACACATCTTAGCATGTAAAGGGCACCTGCAGCGAGCTACTGATTACCAAGGGTGCTAGAAATTTACAAATTAAACAGTCTAGACTCAGCCGCTGTTTCTCTCCTGTTCCCTACCATTCTGATTTCTGAGCTGCGTTTCTCCTCTCCCCAGGCTGTTTCTTCAGCTAGTTCTGTGCAGCCAGGGTGTAAAGTATAGGAATAGAGTACCAGAAGGGTAGCCATGTCAGTCTGTTTTCAGCAAAACAACGAGTGTCCTGTGGCACCTTAAAGACTAACAAATGTATTTGGGCATAAGCTTTCGTGGGCAGAAACCACTTCGTCAGATGAATGGAATAGAACAGTAACCCTTTATATAATTCCCCAAAGGGCTCACAACTGTTTAAAGGGATCTCTACACACTCCAGATTGCCGAGTGTCTAACCTCCCCGAGCTAAGTTCATCTCAGGTGCCCATCGCTGTAGCCTCGGAGCTTCTGCTCCCACCCCTCCCACAAATCCCCCCAACAATGTGATGTAAATCAGGGTCCTACAAGTGGACTGCATTTCTCATTGCTCCTTGCTGAGAAGTGCTATTATTAATAATACAGAAATCAGAATAACGATGCATCATTGTCATCAGCTCGCCAGCCCAACTTGCCCCTTGGTGGCATGAGGTGGCGTTTCGGCGACTACCTTGCTCTTCTCAGGACTTGCGGTCTGGTTTGGTGGTGGCGTGGCCACCTGGACGGTCCACACTGCCGTTCCTCCCTTCCCAGGGCATCAACGTCCCAGCAAATACTGTCCAACAAAATGAGGGCAACCGATACAGCATCTTCCACCGCCCCCGACCTCCCCGTCAGCCTCACTGTCCTGCCAGGACAATGCCTCACCAGGCGCCCTGTGGAGTCCCTCAGCCAAACCTCAGGAATTAAAGAAAAATATAGACCTAGCCCCTTCGCCCCACCCCCAGGTTGAGCTTTTAGCCCATCATAGATTCTCCTTGGATCTCTACAAAAAAATCGGCCTCAGGGGCTGCCTCACTGGAGATTGGCCTCTATTCCTGTAGCTTTTCCCACAGTTCTCCTTCCAGCTAGGGCCCATCAGGCCCTTCCCAAGAAGGGGCACTCCAGACCGTCTCTCTCCTACGCTCCTCCAACTGTACTTAATTCCTTCCTTGTATCTCCTCCCTGAACCTGACACACCCTTCAGGGGTAACAAGGGGGGGCTAATAGAGTTCTCAGGCTCCAGTAAATCACGTCTCAGCCAGTCAACCCATCACAGCCATGCATTATGGTCCCTAGCCATAGGGGTGTGTTGGGGGTGCATCAGGGAGGAACGGGGCTGCGTTGTACAGCACCTAGCACAGTGGGGTCCTGGTCCATGACTGGGGTTCCTAGCTGCTGCTGCAATGCAAATAATAAAAATAATGGACGTGACCGGAGAGGTTGCATGCCAGCAGTCCCCAGCTGGTGTGACAGCCTTCTGGGGGCTCTTAGAAGACAGTGAAGACAGCCCTGAGGATGCTCTACTTTATGCCAAGGGCCTAGCCAGCCCTGATGCCCTGGGGATCAGTGTACTGTGTCCATTTGGGGGCACCCCACTTCAGGAAAGATGTGAACAAACTGGAGAGAGTCTGGAGGAGAGCAACAGCAACAATAAAAGGTTTTAAAAAATGTAACCAGTAAGGAAAGGTTGAAAGAACTGGGCACGTTTAGCCTAGATGAGGCGGCTGAGAGGGGATGTAATAACAGTCCTCAAAGATGTCAAAGGTTGTTATTAGGACGATGGCGATCAATTGCGCTCCGTGTACACAGAAGGTAGAACAAGAAGGAATCAATTCAGTTTGCAGCAAGGGAGATTTAGGTTGGATATTAGGAAAAACTTTCTCATTATAAAAACAGTGCCGCACTAGAACAGGTTGTTATGTAGGGGCTTGTGGAACCCCTGAATTTAAAGGACAGGTTAGACAAACACCTGTCAGCAATGGAATAGGTTTACTTGGTCCTGTCCCAGCACTGGGGACTGGATTTCAGGACCACTCAAGGTCCTTTCCAATCCTATATTTCTATGATTTTTCTCTCTCTTCCCCTCAAATCAAATTTTAGCTGATATGGCAGAAGTAAGGCAGCTGTGGGACTCTAATTCTGAAGCTGTTGGCACATTCGCACACTCGGCATCCAGAGAGAGTAAAAGTCACTAATCGTCTATAATCAGGTGTTCTCATGGATGACTGTGCCTCTGATCTTATCTGGCTCGCTTAACAGCTTTTATATGTGGTAGGGTTTTAATTTTAAAAACCCAGGGCTATGATAAAACCCCTGCACAGGGATGTTAACTCTGTCACGTAACGGGATCTTTCCAGTGAGCAGGGGCAACGGCGATCACTTAGTCTGAGCTCCAGCATAGCACAGGATAGAGAGAATTTCACCTAGTCATTCGTGCAACAACCCCAGTAACCTCTGGCTGAACTGGAAGGGTTCGAGTCATAAGACTTCATGAGGCTCCGGACAGCCCCAGCCCCAACTCCTGCCCCAGCGCCTGCCTCAGTGCAGCTGGACCCAGCCTGGCTCGGCTCTCTGGGGTGCCCCTCTGGCTCTGTTGCTGTGGGTCAGCTCAGCTCCCTGGGCCCCTTCTCTCACCCCCCAGCCACTGGCTGCTCTGTCCTTAGCTCGGCCCAGGCAGCTCCAGCTCACACGGAGGATGACCCCCCTGCCCTCCTGATTCCCTCATTGGCCTGCCCGCCTGTCGATCAGGCTGACCTGCGCTGAAGGGGGGGGAATCAGCCCCGCAGTTATTCTGCATTAGTTAGTGCGGGAAGCCAGGCTGTCGGCTTCTCAACGCCAAGTAACGAGCAAAGCAAACCACTTGGGTAGGGAGTCCTAAAAACCTACAGTTGCAAGGTAAATTTAGGAGGCTTTGGGATGTCTAGTGTGCCCATCACCATTGTATCTAGGCTCCCTTCCCCAAAAGTCAATACATTCCCGGGGTGGGGTGAAATGCACCCCAGTGCACAGGGCTCACACCAGCCTCTCTGCCCCCCATACCTACTTTAGCCCCACGTTGAAGACAAGCAGTTGGCCCTCTGCATGGGTAAATTTCACCTTAGATCCAGTCGCTGTCTAGGCAGCTGGTTAGCATGGATTGCCATTTCCTAACCACAGAAGATACATTCGCACACAAACAAAAATCAATTAAGAACTGGGTAATGATAATGACTGCAGGGAAACTCTGGCTGTAATTAAGGATTTTCTAGGGAGAACGCGCTGTGTCTGAACGGAGCACAATTCGACTCTGTTAAGCAGCCCTCTTTTTAAGCCGGGCGAGATCATTCTGTGAACTATAAAAATGGCCCCCAGGGAGAGGAGTGAAATGTCTACGGAAGCAGTCTGCTGATAAAGTGAGACTCAGTAGATCTAAGGTTACTGCTCCTAGATAATAGTGATCAACATTAGATAGATCCCATAAAATGTACCATAAACTAACCCCAAAAGATTTTGGGGAAAATCAGATCGCCCCAGAAACTTGTGATGGAACCACTTGGATCTTTAGTTCCAGAGAGAGAGCCGTGTTATTCTGTTTTTAGCAAAGCAACATCAGTTGCTGACAAAGTGGGCTTCTGCGCATGAAAGCTTCTGCCCAAATAAATTTGTTAGTCTTTAAGGTGCCATAGGGCTCTCATTGTTTTGATCTTTAGGTTGCTGATCCAAAACTACTCCAAGGTAGTAGTGACTAGAGGTGAGCAAATCAATAATTGTCTCACTGTTTCCTTGTGCTCCCATCTGTCTGTCTCCACCTGTTGTCACTTGTCTTACATGTAGATTGGAAGCTCCTTGGGGCAGGAACCAGCTTTTGTGTTTGTCCAGCGCCTAGCACAGTGGGGCCCTGGCCCACACCTGAGGCTCTTAGATGCTATTGCCATACAAATAAATTATTATTGGATAAATTTCTCCTTTTCTCCTGTTAGCAAATCTTAGCTGAAGACATCTTTTCCCTCCGAGCATCTTCTCTCTCCCTCTGTCTGGAACACAGTGCCATACGGGAGGTGATGTGCCTAATAAACCTGCACTCAGTTCTGTCTGGTTGCCCGTGCTGCGAGAGGATGCTGGACGTGGTAGACTGATGGTCTGACTTGCTAGGGGAGACCCTACGTCTCTCTAAGGGTACGTCTACATTTGCGCTGGGAGTGCGATTCCCAGCTCATGCAGACACACCCCCGGTCATTGCACTTGAGCTGGCACCCTGAAATAGCAGCTGATCCGAACAGATGCCTGTGCCACTGCAGACATTCAACTATTTGTAGGCAACAGCTCGAGCACAGCTAACATGGGAGCGTCTACACGAGCCGGGAATAACACCTGCCAGCTCCAGTGGAGATGTACCCGAGGAGAAATGACCTCAGCTGGTAGAAGGGTGTGATCCGGAGAGGAAAACACGGGGATTGGGAGAGAAATGGAGAGAAACTGCTGCGGGGGTTCTGCTCTAGAGACAGGATGGGCCTAAAGCAGTTATTTTGGGTCGGGACAACCCTCAGATGTGCCCTGGCCTCTCCTGGGATGTACCTTAGCGGACTTTTGCACAGATCCCTCCCTCCCTCTTTTTCTTTTGCTAATCGGCTGAGCCCAAGCTTCATACCAAACTTCAGGCACTCAGCCATGTGGATCTGCCTTAGACAGCCTGAGCCCTCTCCAGGCATGGGAAGGCAGAGTGGCCGGGCCATCGGCATAGGTGTCAGGGCACCTGGGTTCTGCCTCTGGCTCACCCGCTCATCCCTGAGTGGTGCAGGTGCCGGTGCAGGGACAGAGAGCAGACAGCCCGGTCCTTCCCTATTGAGGGCTCTGGCTTTGCCCTAAGCTGTCTTGCGGCAGCAATGGCTCCTATGAGCGGGCGCAGAATTGCCAGGTCCACCCCAGCCATGGCTCCTCCCCATCCCCAATGGGATGCCAATGGCCATGCCAACCCGGTGGGAGTGCCAACTCCGCAGGGAGTGTCACAGCTGCCCTACACAAAGGGATGGATTGGGGCCTGCCTCGTTCCGTGCCTCAGTTTCCCCCACTATAGCATGGGGAAAATTATCCCCTCCCCTTTTTTTTTGTACAGCTAGGGGAGAAAGGCGCCAGGTGTTGTTATTGTTGGCCCCCGAATCCCTGCTTTTGCACGGTTTCTGAAATCAATCTGAATCTAACGAGGACCGACAGCAGCTGCTGCATGTCACCGCAGAGACCCTGCTACGCCCCGACTATTAATTGGGTGGGGGCGGGGCGGGGGGTGATTACAGCTGGATTTCACTTCAGCAGCCTGCCGTCCAAGTGGTCCCATGAAATCGCTGCAGAGTCTGGAGTTACAAGCCCTCGCTACGGCTGACGGGGGAGGCGGGCAGGCAAAGGAGGCAGGGCACCTAGAGACGTAGCTTTCTGCTCCTTTTGGGAGAGCCCTCCCCAGTCAGATCGACTAAGCCAGTCTGGGGAAGGGGTGATGGGGAGGAATTTGCCATAGCTGCTAGGTTAGAGCTCAGGCAACGTATTTCAGGAAACTAACTCGGGTAGGTGCTTGAGGAGGGCTTCCAGAAGGGGGCACGTCAGTTTGATGCAATCCCCTGGCTATGTCCACAGAGCACTTGGGGGTCAATTTAACTGGAGCTAGAGCAGGACAAAAAATGTCGACAAATCATTTTTTTCATTTAGAAACTTATTTGTTAAATTCAGGTCAACTGGGTTGAATGGTTTTGATTTAATTTTAAAAAACCTGATAATTAGGAAGAGCCTAAATATTTTTTGTTTCAACCTTGCCATTTGAAATGGTGTTTTGATTTCAAATTCGGCCAGCTAGACCGAGTGGGGGGGAGGGAGGAGGAGGAAGAGGAAGGGAAGGAGGAGAAAAAAGTGAAACACCTGAAACAGCCAAATCGAAATCAAAATCTCAAGGGGAAATTGGGTTTGAGTTCACTTGAAGCATTTTGGCCGACACGACACAAAATCTTTCAAATTTTTTTGATTCAACTAAAATTTTTGTTTTGATTTGAGTTGACCCAGAATCTGGGGGGAGTTTTAGTTTGCTCAGCTCTAATTATAGCCTAGGACTGGGCAGCAGCTAGTAAAGATAGGCTCTATTCCCAGCTTGGCTCTTGACCACTTCAACTCTCTCTCTGCCCGTTTCCCTCTGTGCAAAGCAGGGATAATAATGCTTAGTAACATGTGGGGGACGGTTCAGAGGATTAATTAGCATGTAAAGTGCTTTGAGAGCTTCAGACATGGTAAGAAAAGGCCAGATCATAATTACGGTTGTTGCATTTGTTAAGGCAAAGTAGATGCGGTACGTGAGCTGGAAAGGTTACTTACATTGTAAACTCTTCAGGGCAGGAACCAATCTTCTTTTCATTACATTCATGCACAGTGCCGAATGCAACAGGGCCACAATTCCTGTTTGAGAGTTGGAGGGGCTACTAAAATCATTCATAGGATGATGAAGTAGGAAAGCGACCGGTCCCCCCAATACTACACCTGGAGAAATATAATGAAATTGTCGTTAGGACGCTGTCATTGTACAACATATTTTGTCTCCATTACTAACAATACCGTAGGGTCTTACAATCCTACTCAGTTTGGGCAATGCAAACAGACTGATACGTAGACAGTTTTCCTTTCGGCTCATGGTCTGTTTCCCCTGTTGGCTGTCATGCATTAGCACCAGGAGGCAATGGCTGGGAACTATTCTTTTAAAATCTGTTGATGCTTAAATTTAAAAGAATCACGCCCATATTTTCATTATCAGATTTGCAAAATCTTTTGGTTTTGGGCGATAAGACCCTTATCTTCTATTACAGCCAGGCCAGACCCCCATTGCATTAGGTCCTGTGCACACACGTAGTGAGCGACAATCCCTGCTCTGAAGAGTTTAAGCTCTGAATTGATGGGCCGGGCAAAGGGAGTCGTCTCATCCCCTTTGTACAGATGGGGAGCTGAGACACAGAGAGACTGAGTGATCGGCCCAGAATCATGCAGCCTGTGGAAGAAACAAGAACCTTTCAAGTTCTACCTTACCGCTTTAACTACAAGGCCAAGCTCGCTCACGTAGGCCGAGCCTAACCTACCCCATCATGAACGAAGATCAAGGCTGGGTCACAGGAGCAATATGGGAAGTCAGCTCTGATGCTACCTAGGAATGCGATATTCACGTAGGAATTCAGAGCCCATACACAGAGTAGATGGCTGGCACCCGGGCTCATCTTTCAGGGTGCACCCCTCACTGCCTCCTTTCCACTTCCATGCATGGCCACCTTTCTTCGCCAGTCACATCCGACAGCGAGTGAGCAGAGTTTGCTAGACGCTGGTTCGGAGGGCAGCGCTTTCCCTTGTGTCAGAAATACCAGGGTTTGTGTATTCACTTCCCCCGTGTGGAAAGGGTTCCTCTTGACATTTGGCGGCTGAGCCGAAGGAAGTGCGGGAAAGGAGGGTGTTTTTCAGCTCCCGAGAGTCAGTCCCAGCTGCTGGCTGTGGGCACAGAACATAACCTATCCTGGACCAGCGGTGTGGACAATGCCACGGTGTCTGCCCCCTGCTCAGCTCTGACCTGGACATCAAAGGCACCACACACCGGCATGGCCAGTGGGAACAATCAGACAGGCACTGAGAGATGCCGTCAGGCCACGCTTCGCTGACAGCGTGCTCTCTCCCTGCTCGCCACTGCTCCCCCAATGTCTTCCCTCTGTCACATGCCTAGCCAGTGTTTTGTTCTGATTAAACAATCTGCTGGCTCCACAGCCTGTTGGGGAACTAACCCCCCGTGGGATTGCAATCCCAGTGGAGGACTTTATCACTCCACGGGGACAGACGCCACAACTGCCGACCAGCATCTAGCCTGTGATGTGCAACCCCAAACGCACAGCCAGCTACCACCCAAGCCAAAGGAGAATCCTGGCCCAGGTATCTGCCTCGTGGGTCTTGCCCATGTTCTCAGTGTCTGACTGGTCATCAGATTTGGGGTTGGGAAGGAATTTTCCCCTGGGTCAGACTGATAGGGACACTGGGTGGTTTTCGCCTTCCTCTGCAGCGTGGGGCACAGGTCGCTCACAGGTTTAAACTCATGTAAATGGTGGATTCTCTGTAACTTGGAGTCTTTGAAGCTGTCAGTAACGCAGCCAGAGGTGAGGGGTCTATTACAGGAGTGGGTGGGTGAGGATCTATGGCCTGCGATGTACAGGAGGTCAGACTGGATGATCATAATGGTCCCTTCTGACCTTAAAGTTTCTGCGTCCTTTAGTACTGTATGAGTCCCAGGAGCCTCGCCAGGCTAAGACCAGCCTCCAGCACGCACGCCTTTATGCACTAAGCCAGTGCATGGCGCTAGGAGCCGGGCTCCCTTTCCAAATGTTGGTTAACTCACACAGGACACAGCAGTTGGCACAGCCTCGAACACAGCAGCTGTGGAGCACCCAGCTGCCTCTCCCGTGGAGACAGACAATATGATGAGAGTAACCGGAGCACTCCGGAACGGCCCACTGAAAGGGGCTGGGGGCCATGGGCCAGGCAGATGAATGTGATGGGGATTTAGGTTAGAGTGCGTGCCATTAGGGGAAGAAAATATGACCTATTCATGGAAGGAGACATCTAGGAACCCCAAAAATTACATTTAGCTATTACCTACCATCTTGCATTCAAAACCTGAACATCAGGAGGCTGACACCCAGGGCACCCGTGAACTAGGTGCGTATTCTCCCCATTTTACAGATGAGGAAACTGAGGCACAGAACAGCATAATGATTTGCAGAAAGTCAGTGGCAGTGCTGGGAATAGAATTAGGGGCCCATACCCCCAGCCCGCAGCACTGACTGGGGCTAGCACTGGATCGGGGAGAGAGAGTCCTGGACAGGACCCACGAGACCTTAACTCTGTTGGCAGCTCTGGCCTTGGCCTGCAGGGTAACCATGGGTAAGTCCCTGCCCCACTTTGGGCCTCAGGTTCCCCATCTGTGAAATGGGAATGATGAACCTGCCCGCCTCCATAAGACGCTGTGAGATCCCTGGCTGAGGAGCGCTCTGTAAACGCTCGCTATTATTCTCTTCCTAGCAGCAGTTACAGCTGAAGCAACTGCCACAGTTAGCAACTGAGCCACCCACTAATGGGTCCCAGACTCCCCACCGACAGCAGAGGTTTGTTCAGATTTACAAACGGAAGAGGGCTGGCCCCTGCCCTATCTGAGTCCGTCCTAGCAGTCTCTGAGTTTTGCTGCTGAGGTAGCGGGTGATGGTGAAGGCCGCAGGGGACGTGTGGTGGCTGCGTAAAATGGGGAGTTAAAGGTTGCATCGGGGACCAGCCAGGCACCTAATGCAGGCAGCGCCGCTGGGTGTAGCTGCTAGGCATTACAGCCTTAGTGCTGAGGGCAGCGTGTCTTTCTGTGCATCGCACTCGCCAGCTCTCGCTCCGTCAGCACACTACAAATGAGCGCTGCTGGGGTCGGCTGTGGGTGTGTGTCCGCCCTCTGCTGGAAGGCATCAGAATGGTTCATCCATGCATCATGGGCCTCCTACTAACACAAGAGGGTCTCCTTTGGATCAAAGCCTGGGCTTTAGCGCAGGATGATCTGTGCTCTCGGCAATGGGGCTGGGGCAATCAGGGAGCTTCAGAGACCCAGCGCTTCATGAGGGTCCCCCCCCAGCAGATCTGCAGGGTTCAAAGACTAACGGCCCTGCTGTTTCCATGATGGGGCAAACCCTGCCTCCCCCCGTGGAAGATCTGGAGGAGATGCCACATTGGCCCGGCCGCTGTTTCTCTCCTGTTTGTGTAGAAGAGGTCGGAGCCCATGAACTTAACACAATAGGGCCGTTTAAATCAGTGCTTCTCAACGACCGGTCCATGGATTGGCACCGGTCCCTGAGATCTCCCTGACACAGTTTAGGAAGCCGATCCCCAGTATCAGAAAAGTTGAGAAGCGCTGGTTTAAAAGAGTGTAGCCCAAACATCCCTAAAAGAAGCCAACCTCAAAAACCTGCCCTCTCAAACTCTGCTCTCTACCCCTCTGGGGCGATTACACCTTACGATGGGATGTCACCCTAACAGCTATTCTTCCCTCCCCCGGGGAGTTTAATGTCTTTGCTTGCTGCGTTAGCTCTCTAAATAGCACAACTCATCACAGATCATTCATCTGATGGCCTTCGTATTCACAAGCTCTCCGAGGCGGTATGTATGGGGCATGTCTATACTGCATTATAAACCCTGTCCATGGGACCCGAGCTGTACACTCAGTGTGTCCAAGCTGTGTGCAAACCTGGGCTTCCAGTTGCTGGCCCTGGGTCTCACAGTTGTGCTAATGCATCCATACAGCTCTACAGAGACCTTCTGACTCAGGTCTGAGGCTTGATCTGCGTTCACACTGCAGAATGACAGGGTTCAGACCTGTGCTACATCAGGACTTGGACTCTGACCCATCCCCCACTAGCAGGATCCTAGGCCCCGGGTCCTGCGTGACCCAAGGTCAGACTGACTTGTGTGGATAGAAGGGGGACTTGGGCTCAAACCTGCGTCAGACCCTAGGCTTAGTGTGCAGTGTAGACATACCCATGGAGAGAAAGGCTCACAAAGAGTTTATCGGAGTCTGGGATTTCCTAGGAGGAGGCCAGAGGAAGGATGTGTTGAGTTAGTGCATCCTGGCCAATCCCACTCTTTAGCCAGCGGCACCTACCTTGGGGGTGGAGGGAGGCAAGGGACACATAAAAGGGTTTGACTCTCATTTCGTTTACACTTTTTATCGGTCAGTGGATTTACACCAGGTGCAAGGCTTGGGCTACACCGAAAAGTTATGTTGGCATAGCTACATCGATCAGTCGTGAAAAAACACACACACACAGCTGACATAGCTATGCCAATAAAACCGGCAGCATATACGCCACTATGTTGACAGAAGAGGGCGTCTGTCAATGCAGCTAACATTGTTCGAAGACGTGGCTTTCCAACATTGAGAGAAGAACCCCTGTCTGTGTAGGCTGCGTCCACACTGGGGGGCTATGCTGACATAGCAATATCAGGATGGTCTCTATAGTGCAGACATACCCTAACGGAGACCAGAATCAGGCTGCTGATCTGTGCAGCTGGGAGCTGGGGCGGAGCTCGTACAGGAGATCTGACAAGGACCGCACCGGGACCAGGAAAGCATTTAGAGCCTTTAAAACATAAGAGGACACGCCAAACAGCAAGCATAGCAAAAGCAGCGCCACGTGCCCTCCCTAGTCAATACCTTAGCTATATGGCCAGATGGCCCCTCATGTTTTAGGCGTGATGTTTGCCTAGAGCTAAGCAGATGCTAAAAGCAAGGCAAAATTCTAGTTCATTTCTCCCAGCAACGGTGTGTGTCCTGCACGAGGCAAACCAGTTGGGAGATCCCATGGGACCACGTGGCTCTTTCCTAGCCAAAGCTCATGAAGCAACTCAGTTAGGTAGTTGACAGTGCCTGTCCAGGCGGAGAAAGAGCCCTGTTATATGAATGGGCACGAAGTGACTGCATGGCAACAGCAGAAGCCGTGTCCTGCTGCACTGTGCCACGCTGCCTGTCTATGCAATGCTGCAGACAGTTGCTGGGATTTCGCGTATTACGGCAGCTGATCCCATCTAGCTGGCATTCAGCCACACCTCAAAGAAAGGTCAGAGCAATATCACGCACATTCGGCTAGCTCTCTTGCCCTGACGCAGAGTTTATTCTGCCCCTGCAAGACACTGTCTGTCGTTAGGGCTGGTCGTACGTTTTCCATCTAAGCGATTTCTTCAATGGAAAGTTGGCCTCTTGGCTACACAAAAATTGTCATGGAAAGCGGACGCTTTTCTCACCATTTTTTGATTTTTTGTTGAAAAAAATCCAAATTTTTCAGTTGTCAGCGTTTTCTGGTGACAATGTCAATGCAAATGATTACACAAACACACACCCACGCATATCCCCACTCCATATGGATCAAAATCATCCACGGGGCGGAAAATACTTTTGTGATCTAGTCTCGGTTTTTTCTCCGTCCAGTCTCCTGCCATCGCAGCTCCCCCTAGTGCTAACAATGGGGAAGACACCCTTATAGACAAGGCGCCAATGGCCACCAGCATATCAGGCCCCGGGTCGTCCGGATTTGAATGCAGAAGTTTTTCTTATTATCTGTCATTTGCCCACAGTGCAGATGCCCTTCCTGATAGGCAGGTTAAAGAAGAAAGCAGAAGCACAGCTGCCTGAAAAGGGAAAGCCTGTAAGGAAGCAGTATCCCAGTTTCCTTACATACATACGCTCTCATCAGGCTTTCTGCCTTTCTAGAAGATATACTTCTGCGCAAGTTACTGGGCTCAATGGCTTAATGGCCTGTGATACAGAGGCGGTCGACCTAGATAATCTGACCGTCCCATCTGGCCTGAAACTCTAGGAAGGGGGCCTGCTCCAAGCAGAGTTAAATGGCAGTGTGCTTTAATGTTGGCATCTCGTCTACAGAGGCGCTCGCACCTGTGCTATCATTTAACGGCATTGTGCACAAAGGGCAGCCGGGGAAATCTGACCTGAAAGGACGTGCCAGCACTGCAATCCAGTCCCGTCCCTTTCGGACAAACAGAGATGGCGCAGAACCGGCAACCAATTCTGCAGAAGCTAAAAATCCACCACCCTATAATCATGACGGGCCTGCTTCTGATCTCCTTTACACCAGTGTAAAGTGGAAATCAGTGGATTTACACGCATGCAAAACTGGAGTAAAGTAAGAGAGGGGCTCAGGCACCGGATCTGATTCTGATCTCCTGTTGGCACGGTGTCGGTGCACCTCGATTGGCGTCCGTGGCGTGGTGCCGGATTTACAGTGTTTCGCCTGGCACCTGGCTAGTCCCTGGGAACGAGTGAAGGCCAGAAGAAGCCATAAGTCGTGGTACCGCTGCGGCTTCCTGGCAACATTTCCGAGCCGTTTGTCACAGATCCGTCAGACTGTCTTCATGCTCCTTGCCAGACAGCTTATTAGCCTGTCAGCCTGCTTTCCCCGCGGGCTCACCCTGTTCTGTGCCAGCCTGAACTGTGGAGCGGGCCTTCACAGAGGAGAGCAAATATCACTCAAGTCCACCTGGCTTCTTCTCACCCCCTCTTTTAATCAGCTGTTTCCATCAGAGTTCTGCAGATGCTGGAACAGGCTAATTAAACACTGCCTTACTTCTGCTCATTGCTTGTCTCTAGCAAGGACTGCAATGGCATTTGATGGCATGGCCCAGAAGTGCTCCCAGGTCACTCTAAATTAGCTACTAGGGGAAGCGGTAACTGGCATGCTCTGATGGTACCTTTCAGTCCTCCTGCCTTGCCAGGGACCGTCAGCTGAGATTCGCCCCCTCGCTTGCAAGTGTGAAAATCAATCGTGAAAAGCGCAGCGAGCTGCAGTGACTCATTTGGGTGACTGCCAAGGGCTCTTTTAGGATGCTAGCGGGTGGAGGCCAGGAGCCGGCTCTGTGCCCAGCTTACGGAGGCTAATTGGGCACTGCGTGCTCCCGGGGGGGCGGCCTGCGCTATGTGTACCTCACAGCCAGCGAGTGGCATGTCTGATGCCCTCGTTCACAGGCGCAGCACCGTCTTTGCCTTCCACTCGTTAAACATCAGACGTGGGGACAGCTGGTGGCTATGCTGTTGGATCCAAGGTGGTGAAGGTATTATGGGCGTGTAGCATAGGGACTAGAACACAGGGCCCTCTGATCTCTGAATAAAAGCCCCTTTCCTCGCAGCTCGCAGAGACACTCCAGTCAATGATCCTCAGCACGAAAGCATCTAATCTCGGTGAATCAGCATGGGCTCGCGGCTAAGGCACTGCAGTAGGACTTGGCTAGGCTTGGTTCTAGTCCCAGCTCTGCCCGTGACCCGCGGCAAGTTGCTTTCTGTCTCTCTGCCACTCATTCGCCTCCCACCCTTTGTCTGTCCGGTCTGTTTAGACTGTAAGCTCTCCAGGGCAGAGATTCCCCCTTGCCGTGTGCTTCGTACAGTGGAGCCTCCAGATACTCCTAAAAATGCTCTCTGCTTTCGTGGGCTGGTGCCGTGCCCTCTGACAAAGGGGCTGCTACTTTGACCAGCAGAAGGAGGTCTCTTACCTGGGCTGGTAAAGGCCTGTGTTTTTCACGCTCCAAGGTTCTCATCCCAACCGCCTGAGTGTGCCGGATTTATTCAGCAGCTGTTTCTGGCAGCTGAAGTAGATGGATGTGTCACCTGGTTGCCTGGCCCGGGCTGAACTTAAACAGGCTGACCTGCACGGCTGCCTGGTTGTATCACCCGCTCCCAATAAACCAGCAGCCTAAGCAGGAACTCCGCACACCGGCTTCCCCAGGTTGAGGATCTGCCCCAGTGACTTTACTTGAGACAGAAGAAGGCGGCCACAAAGCCATGAATGAATGAAGTGAGCACAAAGAGAAGGATCCTTATTTACAAGTGATCTCGAGCCCCCACTTAATTGTGGGGTCCAGTCTCCAACTGAGGCTCACCTATCACATTGGTGAGCACAGTAGAAGGACCTGAGATGATGGCAGAGGTGGTTTAGTCGGGGTGGGTCCTGCTTTGAGCAGGGGATGGAGCTAGGTGATCTCCTGAGGTCCCTTCCAACCCTCATCTTCCATGATTCTATGACCTGAAGGGAATCAGAACATAAGAATGGCCACGCTGGGTCAGACCAATGGTCCATCTAGCCCAGGATCCTGTCTCTGACCATGGCCCGTGCCAGGTGCTTCAGAGGGAATGAACAGATCAGGACAATTTTGAATGGTCCATCCCTGTGGTCCAGTCCCAGATTCTGGCAATTGGAGGCTTAGGGACATGGTGGTGTGTCCCTGACCATCTTGGACCCAGATGAGAACTGTTTGAATAGAGTCAAACTTACCAACAGACAAAATCCAGTCAACCCACCTGGTCACCCCAGTTTTTAAGGCTCCCCTTTGGTCTGGCTTTGCAATCCGCCCTCGCTGACACGACGCTCAGCTACTCTGTGTTGCTCCAGCTGGCCTCAGGTCACACGGGCTGGCGCGGCACAAGCAGACGCAACGGCCTGTGAGTGATGCAAACTGGCAGAACGAGGGAGGCCGGGGATGCGATGTGACAAAGACAGCGGAGGCGGCAGGCATGTGCGCTCCAGCGCATCATGAGGGATACATTTTGGGGCAGGTGTTCCCGGCTGCTGCAACCTGCCAGCTCTCAGGGGCTCCTCTGGCCTTGCAGAGATTAATTGCAAAGGACTTGGAAGAGATCTGGGTTTGCTGTGAAGAAGCCTGCCTTGGCAGCTGCCTTGTGTCCTGTCCACAAAGCACTGAAGATTTCTTTATCCTTTCTTGTGCCACGTTAGCCTTTATTTTTTATACTTAGGGAAGAGAATCTCCCTTTGGCTAGGGTGGCTTGAAAGATCCCCTGATTCTGAAGAGCTCCAGGATCCACTGAGCGTACAGCTGATCCCGTTCTTACTCACACGGATTTACCTCCTGCCCCTGAAAGCTAACATCGTGCAACAACGCCCTCTAGGAGCTACTTGGGACTCCTGGGTACTATTCTGGGTTTAATCAATGACTTGCTGTATCAACTCAGGCTACTTAGGACAGCACTGTGCCTCAGTTTCCCTATATGTAAAACACCTGGTCAGTCAACCTACCTAGCTCATTGAGGTTTCAGATGCGGGTGCCTGAAGAAAAGTGCCCAAAGCCCCATTTTGGGGGCCTGCTAGGACCACTGTCCCTAGTGCTAGTATTTAGCTGCCCAAATACACAATTAGGCACCTAACTTTCATCCCCCAAGTCCAAAAATTGGGCCCCCACTAGCTATGCCTGCTCCACACTGTGTATTACATTGGAATGGCCAGACAAGGGCCCATCTATCCCAGTATTCAGTCTCTGATAGTGGGCAGCACCCGAGGAAGGTGCAGGAGTGCCCTTTGCACACAATGATGGAATAACCTCCCCGACGGGGAGAGTTTCTTCCAAAGCCCCATCAGGGCATGGCTGGCTGGTCCCCTCGGGCTGGAGGGCTTAGCTCCCTCCTGTGCTTTTAACTCCCCGTCTGATGCAATTGTGAGATCTTGGCGTCAGTGAGGGTTCTCAACACATTCAGATTTGGGAAGGAAACTGCAACCAGAGCCTTGCTTGTTACTTGTGATTTAGGTCGCTCCTGATCTGAACAATGGCAAGCAGCTATGTGTCCCAGCTTGCGTCTGTGGAAGGGCAGAGCTGGGAGAAGACAGGACCCTGAAATCTGCCAGAGTGGCTAAGTCGGGAGCCAGTTGCCCTTGATCGTGGCTCTGTGCTCTGATCATTATGTCTGCGGGTGGCCAGCATTTCCGAATGCTCCATTCTTTAGCTGTTACAGCTTAGCCCTCCTTCCCCCACCCCCCATTTGCATGGATTCTGAGGGCCGGAGGCCGCTGTCCATCCCAGCGGTGTAAATGTGGAGTCACTTGACGTCAGCAGGGTTGCTGTGGGATTGCATGGCCATAGCTGGGAAAAGGATGTGACCCCAAGAGCAGAGCTGAAGATGCACGCTTTGTGATGAAGATTTGCAAAGTTTCTTGTGGTCACAGCTGGTTCCATGGTCCCACTGAAGTGACTATGCTTGGTGAGGTTGATGTAGGTGTCTCCAGTAGCAGTTGCCATCCCTTAAGTATTTTCCATGTTCTACATAACCTTTCAGGCAAGGAAGGATGGCTCAGTGATTAGGGCCCTAGCTTGGGGGACCAGAGTTCAATTCCCAGCTCTGCCACACAATGCCTTTGTGACCTTGGATGATTCACTTAATCCCTCTGTACAATGGGGATAACAGAACTGCCCTTTCTCATGGGGTGGTGTGATAAAGATGGTGAGGCAGATAGGCCCTTTAGTAATGGGAGCCACGTAAGTGTCCATGCTCGATAAATAGCTATTTATCTATTGCTTCAATGGAGATTAACGCATAGTAAGCAGAATTGATTTCTCAATTACCCTTTGGAACAATTTACCAAGGGTTGTGATCAATTCTTCACCACTGGCAATTTCTACATCAAAATTGGATGTTTTTCTAAAAGATCTACTCTAGTTGAAACAGGAATTAACTCAGGGACATTCTATGGCCTGTGCGGTACAGAAGGTCAGATGAGATCAGAACAGTTGTTCTTTCTGGCCTTAAAATGTTCAACTCTATGAAACCCGAGGTGCAGTGCAGATCAGACAGAAGGGTTTTACAAAACACGCCCCTGAACTTTGCAATGTCTGTGGCATAGTCTCCCAAGGGCTGTAGCCCCAGCACTTTGTATATTTAAAACCAGATCGAACAAAACACTAGTCAGCGGATGACAGGAATTACTCTTTCCCTGGTGAGAAGATGGGCTCAATAACTTAATAGTGTTTTTCCAGCTCTCGTTCCTACAGGAAATATCAATGTAAAATGTCCAGGTGTTTCATAATGAGTTGTGTAAAACACACTAGAGCTTAAGTGACACATAAATAGAGATGGAAGTAGATCTGAAATATCTGAAAGAAAGCAAAGGGTTTGTTTCCATCTGATATTTTGGGGGGCAGAATTTCACTTTTTTCTCATAAAGCTCAAACTGAACCTTTTCTTGGGGGCGTCATAAAAAAAGAGTTTTTTTTCTTTTTGACAGAAAGATGAACAAGCGTTGATAAAAATGGAATTTTTCTTCCAAAAACAACCATTTTGTTGAAAAGCCTTTTTTAGCTGAAGACGCTTGGATTACCAACATCGCAGCCAGCTCTAGGCACAGGCCACGTGTGGATTTTCTGCACAGTGGTCAATCGGCCCCCAGTGGAATCTCTCCCGGCAGAAGAGCGGACTGATTGCTGGAGCGTCCCCTCATGGCTGGGCGGGGTGTAGCACTCTTTCCTCCCTAGCACTCCCTGCTGGTGGTCACTCTGGTCCCATGGTGATATGCCTCCTCTTGTGACAGCCCTTCTGGGATGACACAGCTCAATAAATAGTCCAATATCCTCACGTGCTCCTCATACTCTTCCACCAGGGCTCTCAGTCACGTGTCCCCTTCTCAGGGACCTCAACTCCCCTTCCCAGTGGCGGGTACACGAAACTCAGACCTCCCACTACACTGGGCACCAGTCTAGGGACCCTATAACCAGCAGCCAACGTCTGCTCTGTCAGACTCCTTGCCGTCACCTCCCTGGACTTAGAACTACCAACAGCCTTTCTAAATTCACCCATCTTTCAGGGACTCACAGGGCTTTCCCCCCGCAAAATCCCAAACCAAAAATAATTCAGTTCTGCCCTCCTCAGACTTCGCCTTTCCATCCCTCTTCCTCAGGGGAACGTCTCTCAGGCCTCTCTCTCTGGAAGTCCAGATCCTGCCCTTTTGTCAGGCTCCTGGCCGCCAGTGGCTGCCCTGTGTCACTCCTGATTCCTGCCAGATTTCTCTATTCAGCAGAGGATCCCAGAGCCACGTTTCCACTTGGGCTTCCTGCTTGAACCTGCTGAGTTCACCTCTCTAGTCCCCAACAGTGACTGCAGAGTTTCTCCCTTGCAGGCCCCCTTCTGTCCCAGATTTCCTTTCCTCATAGCCATCACCCAGCTCCTTTCCCAGCTAGGCTTCATCTTTAATTACGCCTGGCCCATGCACCAGGGCCTCTCAGGCCCACCTTAACCCTTTCAGCACCAGGAGTGGGGTATACAACCCATCACACCCCCATGGTGAACTTCACCAAAGTGGAATTTCTTCAGGAGGCCAGGGATCATGTCCTGACGCACATGGGATCTTCACGACCACATGGCTAGGGCCTTAATGTTCCATCCCATTCCAAAAATTGCCTTTCAAGTCTTCAGCACATGAGGTGGGGAGAAGCGGATAAAAAAATTAGGTCGCTGTATTAAGGAAGTTACATCAAAATCCATCTGCTGGGCAGTTCCTACAACACTAAAGTCATTCCCAGAGCTTTCAGTCAGAGGGGGGCATGTCGATGGAGGAACGGCTAGGTAGGCAGCTTTTGGGCCCTATAACAGGGCTCTGAAGCCTAGACTTTAGCAGGTGACAGTAGCTGATTACAGAAATAATTAGCTAAATACAGAAACTATTGATAAACCTTGCAACAAGTCTGTGTAATTTGTTACAAACGATGCCAAGCAGGGTGCGGGATGCATACATCCCAATATCTGGCTGGGCCGTGCCATTGCCACAGCAGGTTTGTTGCCATTTGGAGGGCCAGCATGGTCCCCTGCTGCCTGCTGCCGTGGAGACAATAGGCGCAGGTCTCCTGGGGAATGGGGGGGCGGGAGGGGCCCAGCTGCTTATCGCCTCTGTGTCCTTACGCAACTCAGAGCAACCAAACTCACAGCAGCGTCAGGGCTTGGACTGACTGCCCTGGGGAGAGGATTGAGTGCTGGCTGCCCCTTTCGCAGCCGCAATAGACACGACCAGAATCAAGGTGCTAAATGGTAGCGTAACCTCGTAGCTTGATGCTAGAACTCTGGGATGCCAGTGCTGGGGTCTAGTCCCTATGGAAGGGGCTTCGAGGCGATGCTGATAAGAGCTAGGTTTTATTATTATCGCTGCATGTCGCACATGGGGAAACAGACACAGACCCTGGGGCCCGCATCCATAAAGGTATTTCAACTCCTAGCTCTCACCAATCCAAGGGGAGTTAGGAGCCGAAAGAGGATTGGGCCCGAGTGACTTGCCCAGTCTCTAGCAGAGCTGGGACTGGAACTCAGAGCTTCTGGGTCCCTGCAAGTGCTTGTGTTTAAGACTGTGTTTGAGACACTGTCCTTGGATTGGTCCCATTGTTGTTATTAGTGATGGGGCTGAAAGCCGAATTCTGATCCAGGCCTCGATTCTGACTTTGCTCAGACTTTGGAGGGAGGTGGAAGCGCAGCCTGGGGTGGCGAGATGGCTGTCAACCACTGCCCTATCCCAAGACAGCAGTGCTTTAAATTTAGTTCTCTGGAAAGTTCTCCTGGAGCATTCTGAGAGCCAGGCCACAAAGAGTCGGCCGGTGTTTCCAAACAACTTTCAGTCCATCTCACATGCCGTGCTCTGAACGCCAGCCCGTGCCAGGCAGGCCTCAGATTCCCACCGCTTCCCAATTCAAATTCAGCTCTGCGCAGCATTTCAGAGCATCCTACTTTGGCGGAAACAGGTGGCTTCTTTTTCCCGCGGCCTCCCCCACAGAATGATCCAGATGTTGCATATTCTTCTGCCTTCTATTTAGGTTAATGGTCGCTGCAAAACCCAGAGGGCCGATCGCTATTTATCGTAATTTACTTTCCTCCATTCATTGCCTAACAGGCAAGAGAGGTGGCAGGAGGGGAGAGAGGGGTGATCCCAACCCCTGTGGGTTCCAAGCTTAAAGCTGTGAAAGCATAAGGAGAGATCAACCGGGGCTGTGACTGGCTGGCATGATTGGTAGCCCTTCACTGAATGTAATGCAACAAGTCATCCATTGCAGCGGGTTGCTACCTGCCATGGCAACAGTATCAACCCTCCTAGGCATGTCGATAGCACCGTTCATCTCAGAGATCAAAGCTGCATTGCCTGCCTAAATGAACTAAGCCTCATGCTGTACCATGGACATAGGAAGATGGGTGCAGGCTGCAGGTTCTCTAAAGTGGAGCTGGGATTCAGTCTTCTTGGGAGATGTGTGCATCCAAGTCCTACTGAAGGCAAGGAGTTGTATGTATGCACACCGCCTGGGCACCAGAGGGCTAGAACACACACAGCTTTTGTAAAGGGAAATCATGTCCCACCAATCTATTAGAATTCTTTGAAGGTGTCAACAAGCATGTGGACAAAAGTAATCCAGTGGATATAGTGTACTTAGACTTTCAGAAAGCCTTTGACAAGGTCCCTCACCAAAGTTCTTAAGCAGTCATTGGATAAAAAGGAAGGTCCTCTCCTGGATCAGAAACTGGGTAAAAGATAGGAAACAAGGGGTAGGAAGAAATGGTCCATTTTCACAATGGAGAGAGGTAAATACCAGGTCCACCAAGGATCTGTACTGGGACCCATGCTATTCAACGTATTCAGAAATTATCTGGAAAAGAGGGTGAGGAGTGAGGAGGCAAAATTTGCAAATGATACAAAATTACTCAAGATAGTTAAGTCCAAAGCTGACTGCGAAGTGTTACACAGGGATCTCACAAAACTGGGAGACTGGCAACAAAATGGCAGATGAAATTCAGTGATTATAAATGCAAAGTAATGCATATTGGAAAACATAATCCCAACTATACATGTAAAATGATGGGGTCTAAATTAGCTGTTGCCACTCAAGAAAGAGATTTTGGAGTCATCATGGACAGTTCTCTGAAAACATCTGCTCAATGGGAAAACATCTGCTCAGTGCTATTAAGAAAGGGATAGTTAACAAGACAGAAAATCTCATAGTGCCACTATGTAAATCCATGGTATGCCTGCAGCTTGAATAGTGTGTGCCATTCTAGCCACCTCACCTCAAAAAAGGTATTTTAGAATTGGAAAAGGTACAGAGAAGGGCAACAAAAATTATTATGGAACAGCTTCCATATGAGCAGAGGAGACGACTAAGGGGGGAGATGATAGAGGTCTATAAAACCATGAATGGTGTGGAGAACATGAACAAGGAAGTGTTAATTTACCCCTTCGTATTAGACAAGAACCAGGGGTCACCCAATATAATTAATAGGTAGCAGGTTTAAAACTAATTCTCTGGCCTTTCGGATCAGCTTCTCAATGTAGGAGACCTCAATGAAGTTGAGCCTGGGTATATTCTGAGTGTAACTTCTTGTATATACACACATACCCCAGGCCTGGTGCAGAGGTGGTCAAACAGCATGCAGGGCAATCTCTTCTCCTATGAATCTCAGCCCAGCACCAATGCTTCGGTCCCAGTACGCTGCACCAAGACCTGATTCTAGCGGAGAGGAAACCTTTACACTCCTGCTGGCAACAGCTTCCTCTCTGCTGAGCTCTGGAGAACCAAACTAACAATACAACCTTTCTTCAAAGTCAAAACTTGCTCACTCTCTGAGAAAAAGAGCTTGCAGGACAAAACGTAACTGCGCCATCTAGGGACTTGTGCCACAACAGTCCATCCCCAGGACCCCATCCTTCTCATCAAAGTTGACCATCAAAGTCAACAGAGGTCTTTCCACCAATTTGGTTAGACGCTGGTGCAATAGTCATTTTGCTGCATGAGACACATACCTGTCTCCTCCCCTAGGCTTTCCAAACCCTTCAGGCTGTGCAGCAAGGAATGCTCATGTGGCCATGCATCCCGGTACTGCTGGGGTTAAATTTATCTGTTTACAAACTCCTTCCAGCATTTATTGACACTTGGAGTAATTGAATTAAAGGGATGGACTGAAGCTGCTAAGGAGGGGAAAGGGGAGGGAAATAATCACGTTGCTAGTCTGCCAGCAAAGCACATGGCTCCTGAACCCGACATCTCCCAGCAGAGACTGGTCGACAGGGCGGTCTGGGGACAGGAAAGCGATTTGGTGCTTGAAGCCGAAATGAAACCCCGCTAGGTCTGCGGTCAGCAACGTTCACTGGCTGTGCTTGGGTAGACCCTGCACAGCTGCTGTGAATATTGCTGGGTCAATTAATGTCATAGTCGATAAAGGGCCCCTCTAGACCTGTCGCCGTCAGGATCAGCGTTAACATCTCTGCAGAAAACAGCTCTATAAGGTCTGGGAAAAGGAAATGGATTGCACAGAGCTAGGCCGTGAACCAGCGAAGTTCTTAAGCATGTGAGTCATCCCACTGACAGAGGGGACTGTGTGTGGATAGTGCATATCTCACAGATAGTATTGCAGAGCGCAAAGCTAAAGAGGATACACTGAAATATGTTAGTGAGTATCTTATGGAAGATATGCTATAATGTATAGTGAGTACTTCACGGAGGCTGTTCGTGTCCACTGAAGATGGTCAGGCTTGCTATTGACTCCAGTGGGATTTGGCTCCGGCCCTTAGAGAGGCAATGCTTTTTGTTTCGCATTCAGTGCTCCAGCAGGACAGGCCTGGAGCCTGTAGTCCTCTGCTTATGCAAAGCCCAGGGACAGCAATACAGTGACAGTGGCAGCTTCCCTCTTTATCAGCTTTTCCTCTTTCTGGCCAGCATGTCTCAGCCTTGCCTGGCATTACACCTTCCTACAAGCCATTGCTGACACCATTCTCTGCGTGGTCACTCTGCTGCGATGCCGCCATGTGATGGTAGTTTCCATAATGTGGCTATTTGCCCACTAGAACTGGGCTAAGAGATTCACCCCTTCATTTCCCGAAGGCCACTCAACAAGCTCACCATACGCATGTCTGACATTTATACAGCGCCTCTCCAACTGCTTATAAATGTCCCAGGAAACTTCCGCAAGGTCAATGGCGGTCTACTTACAAGTAGGAAATGAGGAGGTGTTGTTCTCCCCAACAGAAGCTCTGCATCCTCTCCCATACATCTCTGAGATAAAACGTCTGGATTTTCACCCAGGCTGAGTTATCAGGATTCACCCAGCTTTTAATACATCCCTGATGGTTCTCCAAGGGGGCCAATCTTTATCAACCACAGCTGGTGAGCCCCTTTGAGGGGAACAAATGGATGATAGGTCTCAGAATCCACTCCTCCCAAACGAGCAGCATGTCTGAATAGCAAACATTAATTCAGAGCCATGCTGTAGTGCACCAGCAACACTTTGTCTTTTATGCACGATTGGAGCTAATAAGGTTGTAAAAGCAGTAGGAGACAGCAGCAAGCCACTCACATTCATAAAACTCCATTGAGGCACTCTTTTTTTTCCTAATTATAATATAATAATAAAAATAAAGGTCAGTAAAGTTCACTCCAGCTTTTACAGAAGCAAGTAAACGTTTTCTTTTCTATACAGGAATGTCATGTAGAGCTCACCGTATGAGATCTGAGCCATGGTCCAACATCTTGTCACCAACAAACGCTCAAGGGGACGATGGGGGAAACCCTCTCTTGTGGACAGTTCCGGAAGTTCTTCCTACCCCCGATCAGCTAGTGTTTGGCTTACGCCAGCAGGAAGAGGTCACATACCAAATGTGTGTCAAAACCCAGCACGGAAAGGCAATGGCCTGAAGCCAGCTGACTATCTTACCCGCAAAACCACCCATCATCTTCACGGTTCGCTTTTCCTTTCTCAAATACTGCACAAATTGCAGGCCCGGCTTTAGGAGATCAATACAGGAATGAAATCACTTATGACCATGTTTAATGTCCCCATGGATAAAAGGTGCCATGGAAATGCATGTGACACGCTGCCTGGCATTCACACTCCATTTACTGCTGCCTGTTCCTACACCAGCCACTGCAGCTAGCCACTGCTTGGCGTGATAAATGCAACAGGGCACTTGCAGAGGAACATTTGCCCATGGGGCTGCACAGCTTAATAGAAAACGGCAGCCGTGGAACACCCTGGGAGCAAAGGGGTCTGCTTCCCGTCAGAGCAGATGCAGGGAAAAGCCCAGCTCCGACAGCCAGGGCCCTCGGGCCAATTGGGTGGAGAATTAAAATGCTAATGAGATTTTTGTGCTAAGGTCTTCCCTTCCATTGACCCTGAAGAGGCCCCTGCCCTTACTTTTCTAGCGAAAGCCTGTCACTGAGGCTAGGTGATTAACGTGTCTTTTGTTCTGATCACTGAGTAGCCAGTACTAAATGCATGGCTATCTAACCCCAGACTGACTCTGGCTGGCTGGAAATAAGAGCTGGCAAATAATCATTTAGTTCTGCAACAGCCAGAAGTGTGTTGGTCTCTTAAACAGAGCAGAGATGTAGGGTCTGCCCCAAATAGCTCACAGGCTATTGGGGTTGGTTCTCCATGAGCCTTGGTGCTCAGACCAGCACGGTGAGGGGCACGGGCAACACAACAGAGGCTCAGACTCGCCCCTCCGAGCTCGCATCGCAAGGGGCAGGAGGCACCTGGCTGGGACGGAGAGGCTGGGTTGGTTGGGTGCCAAGTCGGGTTGGAGAGCATCTCTGTGTATCTGGGCGCTGGAGCACATGACTTATGAGGAGAGGCTGAGGGAACTAGACTTGTTCAGTCTGCAGACGAGAAGTGTAAGGAGTGGAAGACATTGTAACACGGGGCCAGTTAGTTGGCAAGGCTAGGCCCTAGAAATCTAGCTCAGGCTGTGAGCAAGAGTAGGCCCCTGCCGGGAAATAACGGAGTGGATAGTCCTTTGGGGGAAATGTGTAACTAACTCTTAGTTGTCATTATGAGATAGGCAGCAGGTGCCTAACCGCAAATCAGCAGTTGGTTACCCGCAGGAGCTGTCTAGACTATGGAAAGGGCAGCTTCCCAATCTCGGTTGCTAGCTCAGCCACCTTTAGACTACGCAAAGGGCAGCTTCCCAATTTCGGTTGCTAACTCCGCCACCTGTAATTATCAGCCAATAGACTAATGAAAAACAAGTTTAAGGCCCAATCCCTGAACGAGATTGAGAATTACATCATGTATTGCTAGGTAAAGCTTTTTGATGCGCTGGGGGAAAAAGTAGTATATTAGGTACTCCCGGCAAACGCCCTGTTGAGACTCTCCATGGATTCATCAAGGCCTTATTGGATGCCCCGGGCAGGTTGGTTCCCTGGTTGCAATTCACTTGCAGGGTGGATAACGGGTCTCCCCACCCTTGTGTGTAAGTGTTCTATTCTTTTTCTGTGGGGTTATTGCGGTAATTAGTTGCATCAGCTGGGGCTTGGAGTGCCCATTGATTTGTCTCCAATACCAACTGCTTATATGCATCGCAATAAACTGACATCTATTGGCAGTTGTGTGTGTTTGGTTGCTCTCCTTCTCGCCACCAAGATCATAAATTATGAACCCTCCGCCCTTACAGACCACAAGAAGAGTGAGGGGGGATTTGACAGCAGCCTTTAACTACCTGAAAGGGGGTTCCAGGGAGGATGGAGCTAGGCTGTTCTCAATGGTGGCAGATGACAGAACAAGGAGCAATGGTCTCAAGTTGCAGTGGGGGCGGTCTAGGTTGGGTATGAGAAAAAACATTTTCACTCGGAGAGTAATGAAGTGCTGGAATGGGTTACCTAGGGAAGGGTGGAAACTCCATCTTTAGAGGTTTTTTAAGCTGCGGTTTGACAAAGCCCTGCCTGGGATGATTTAGCTGAGGTTAGTCCTGCTTTGAGCAGGGGGTTGGACTAGATACTTCCTGAGGTCCCTTCCAACTCTAATCTTCTATGATTCTATGACCTGGCCCATCGTGTTATTGCTGGGCAGAGCCCCCTCGTCCCAGGGACAGCTTTGTCTCCACACACATAGGTGTGGGTTTACAGATGAGCAGAGCACTTGTTTCTGGTTAATTCTCTCCTCCCCCATGGCTGTGGGCCAAGGGGGAAGCAGCAGGGCTCCCGCTGGCACATGGCCCGGGGACTCAAGTGCCCCACCCCACCTCCCAATTATCAGATAGAGCCTTGCTCGAGGGAGCAGCAAATAGGAGGCTGGGTGAGGTCAATCGAAGGATCACGGCCTGGCTGTGTCGTTCACAGCGACACGCTTTTAAAATGGTCTTTCTTCAGAGTGACTCCGTCGTTGGGGAACCGAGGACACCTCTCAGCCACACTGAGGAAACCACTGGACGAATGAGCCGCGTTAAGGGTCCACTACATGGAATACCTCGGAGCACAAGAGCCAGCTGGCCACAATCATGATGGCATACCAGGCGTCACAGCTGTGCCTGACTTGTTAGATCCAACTATAGCCACCCACGCTTTTTCACGCTGGAGTTTCCTGGTTTGCTGCCCAGTGCATAAGAGGACTCTAATGCGGTCCAGGGGTCAAGTTCGGTGAGGCTGAAGGCCAGGGAAGTACAGGGCTTGCGTAGCTTCAAAGTCCTGGAGTCAGATGCTCACATCTAAAGTCAGCACAGCTCCATTAATTTCAGCTGAGGAGTGGGCCTAATTGTTGATTTTAGCAGAACTGCTCACAAGAGAAAGGGTTTGTAGCATCAGGACTTTTAATTCTATTAAGCCATTTAATACATCAGAAGCAAATTAAAACTGTGATAGTCCAACTACCTGATTGACAACATCGCAGCTATCCGCTGTCTCAGAAATGTCCCGGTTTTGGGCCCGTGCCACGAATAGCTTAGTAACTGGGCTGGGTTAGAAGCGACTGTATCGGAGGAGTGGTCATTCTTGCTTGACACGGGTGCGTAGTGTGCGATGTGATGGGGTTAGATCATCTGGTGCTCGTTAATGGTAATTGACATTTTTGAAGAGACATTTAAAGGTAATTGGCCGATATTTAAAATAAAGGCAATGGGGGCAATTCATGTATTGCTGCGGGATGTGATGCTATTAAAAGACTTCTCCAGAACAGGCTAAAAAGAAAAAGAAAAATCTATTCCTAGTCTATCATTTGCTCAGGTTGTGCTCTTTCTAATAAATGAAGGAGAGCTCTGTAGACTAAAAGGGCAAAAATATTACCACTGAGTAAATTACCTTATCTCTCTCAGCTGAGATGCAGCGTGAAGAAAGAGCCCAGAAAACAGGTGATCTGTGGCAAATTATACAAAAGACGTATTGATTTTTTTTCCCACACACTCCCCACCTGCCAGCTTCTGTCGAACGGAAGATAAGTATCGCTGAAACTTCTGAGGGGTTGAGTCATCTTGTTTCAACCCCATGCAACTTAACTTGAAAAGCCAGTGAAATAGGAGCCTTGACAAGGTGACAGCTGAGAGATGCAGCGTCTTCAGAGGCATGAGGAATCATCGGATGAAGAGCCAGGTTCCCTGCTGGAGGAGGCAGTGCGTGCCTATGGTCTAGTTGCTGCCGTGGGACAGTGGCTCAATTGGGTTCAATTCGTGGCTCTGTTGCAGTCTTAGGTAAGTCACATAGTCTCTCTGAGCCTCAGTGTTTCCCTTCTGTAAATTGGGGATAAACATACTGATGTGGTGAGGGCTAACGTGAGCTTGTGTGTTGCAGGGGATGGGCATAGAAAAGTCTGCGAATAAAGCGACGAGGAAAGCAGCAGCTGCCATGGTATTTTAAGTTGCCCCACCTTACAGAAGAATCTAAGATGCTTTTCTTTAGGATTCCCCAGATAAAAAGCAGCTCCAGTAATTTCCAGGGCAGGCAGTGCGTGTACACAGGACGTCCCCAGCCTGCTTCTTGAGGAGCCCACAATCCGATTCACAGCACCCGTTCTGGGTCACTTCTCCCCCTGCACCTCCTGGGCAGCTTCTCCAGCAAGCCCCCCTGGCTCTTGCTGCATTTCTCCCTTGCGAAGGTCAATGAGACGAGGCAGTCAGAGACTGTCGTGAGTGCCTCAGGCTGCCCGGGTCCACATGCAACCTGACGGCTTCTGATTTCCAGCTCCTCAGGCACCGTCACTGGCTCACACAGGCCGATTGCCGGCACGTCCCCTCTGTGGTCTCTGTTCCCAAGCTAAGCACTGTCCTCCCTCCATAGCAAGGCTCTTGTCTCTGATCTGTCCCAGCCCCAAGGAGCTGGCCTCTTTCAGCCTCTCGTGGGTCTGTGGCTTCCCTCTCTCTGGGTAGAGAGGGTCCAGTCCTTGTCCCCTGGCTGTAGATCGCTCTCTTCTCACCCTGCTTGACGGCTCACATTCCCTGATGGGCTCTGTCTTCTTGGGTGCGTCGGGTAAGAATCTGGTGCCCTCTCAAACTGTTCCCCTTCCACTCCTGGTGGAGACTCGGCTCCTACCCCTTCCCTGCCCCGCTGTGGAGCTCCCCACAGCGGCTATTAGTGGGCGCACACACAAACTACATTAAAAGAACATCATCAAGACTGCAGAATGAAGCACTCAGAAGTTAGGAGATGTCAGAATTTAGCCCATGCAACGGGGAGATGGCAATCTTGGGAAGGCAGCCAACACGGGGAGCCCACCAGGCAAGCTGTGTGGGATTGCAGGGGGAGGACAGCCAGCCCAGGGAGCTGCCAGGGTCTGGCAATGGAGACAGGAGCCCTGGAGAGCGAAGCGGGCTACCTGCATGGCTCCCACCGCCACACTAGCCACAGAAGGTTTCAGTTCCGTTGAATCAGCATCTTCTGACCTGCTCTACTTCTCGAGGCCAGAAACCAGGGACATAGTGCTGGATCTTAAACTTCCTTTCCTCCCCCAGCCGCCCCATTCAAGACACCGTGGGTGCATCTCAGAGTCCGGAGAATGGGTCACGTTTGCCACTGAGACTCTGCGGAACCCATACAGATAACCTCAGACACACCACTTCATCTCTCTGTGCCTCAGCTTCCTTGTTGATAAAACAGGGATAACAACAGGTAGTTAGCTATGTAGCGCACTTTGCAATCTGCCCAGGGTGGACAAAGTGCTAAATAAATGCTAGTCATTTGGATTATTTCCCTTGCTGCAAATTGTCCTAAGGCAGTTAACCCTTCTCCCTCATCTCTGATCTCTCCTGGCCAGTCAAGAATGCACGCACTGCTTTATTCCCCCATGGCAACGGAGAGTTACCACACTACAGGAGTTGGTGTTCATTGAAATGTTTCTTCCCGGTCGGATTCAAGAACAAGTACCTAGCCCTTCGCAATAACCTGGACAAAAGAGAAGTCAGTGGCAGCACACTGGAAGTTTTCTCATTCTTGGAACTCTTTAGTGACTGGTGTGATGTGTGTGCGCCCTCCATCCAGCCCCTGATGGAGAGAAACCTCCACCGTGATTAGAAAACCGTCTCAGCAGAAAAGCCAAAGAGTGAATGTGCACAGCAAATGAACTGCTCTCTCCCTCCACAGCGAGTGGTCCCACAGGGTCAAGACACGTGCAGGGCAGCTTGCAAGAAGCTTCCTGTGCTGTACATGTCCCATGGCTAAAAAGAGGACAACAGACTCCAAGGCTGTCAGCCAGGCACTTCCCATGAGCAGTGTATTCACCAAAGACCAATTTCTATCATTGCCCACTCCAGGGAAGGCCACTGGGACCCCCAGTAAATCCAATCTTAGTGATGCTGTTTTCATCCAAGAAATACCACCTTCCACAGAGAACAGTGCCTGTCCCATGCCTTCATGCCTGTATCTGTCCCGCACGGTATTCTGAAATAACCAAGTCCTTCAGAGGGCTATCCTTGGCATCACACAGCGGCACTGAAGTCAACAGAGCTGCGGCAATTCATACCAGCTGCAGATCTGCCTGTCTCATCTGAGGAGTGATTTTCTATCTCATGAAGTCAGTGTTATCCAATAGTAATAGCTAGCTATACAGCGGCAATGGACTATGAAATGCAAAAAAATCCCCAAACGGGGATGAAATCTGTGAAGGACTTTTTGATGGGTGTTTGATGTGAATACTGACAGTCTGAGCTCGCAGCCTAATAAATGGATGGATTTATGTGAACGCTCATTGTTCAGTTTCCTGTGTCATAAAGCAGCTCTGTTTTGATTATGGTGATTTACTCTGCTCTGCTGTGTCATCTGCAAGAACTTAAAATTGACTTGATTCCCTATTAGCTTTTCTTCTGCAAATACCATATTCATGGATTCATGGATTTTTTAAGGCCAGAAGGGACACTTTTGTGATCGTCTAGCCTGACCGCCTCTGTAATACAGACCATAGCACTTCCATGAATTAATCCCTGCTTCAAG
Organism: Mesoclemmys tuberculata; assembly: GCA_007922155.1. Lineage (NCBI taxonomy): Eukaryota > Metazoa > Chordata > Testudines > Chelidae > Mesoclemmys > Mesoclemmys tuberculata. The sequence continues at coordinate 5,478,170 of ML675627.1, read as the reverse complement.
TACAAAACCTGTCATTAAACTGAAGCAGATCTTAGAGAAATACCTAATTGAAGATTTCCAGTGATGGAGAATCCACCACAATGCTTAGAATCATAGAATATTAGAGTTGGAAGGGATCTCAGGAGGTATCTAGTCCAACCTCCTGCTGAAAGCAGGACCAACCCCAACTAAACCATCCAAGTCAGGGCTTTGTCAAAGCAGGCCTTAAATCCTCTAAAGATGGAGATTCTATCACCTCCCTAGGTAACCCATTCCAGTGCTTCACCACCCCCCAGTGAAAAAGTTTTTCCTGATATCCAACCTAGACCTTCCCCACTGGAACTTGAGACCATTGCTCCTTGTTCTGTCATCTGCCACCACTGAGAACAGCCTAGCTCCATCCTCCCTGGAACCCCCCTTCTGGTATCAAATGCCGCTATCAAATCCCCCCTCACTCTTCTCTTCTGCAGACTAAACAAGCCTAGTTCCCTCAGCCTCTCCTCATAAGTCTTGTACTCCAGCCCCCTAATAATTTTTGTTGCCCTCCGCTGGACTCTCTCCAATGTATCCACATCCCTTCTGTAGTGGGGGGCCCAAAACTGGACACAATACTCCAAATGCAGCCTCACCAATGCCGAAAAGAGGAGAATAATCACTTCCTGCGATCTGCTGGGAATGCTCCTACTAATGCAGCCCAATATGCCATTAGCCTTCTTGGCAACCAGGGCACACTGCTGACTCCTATCTAGCTTCTTGTCCACTGTAACCCCCTGGTCCTCTGTATCAGTGACCTGTCCTCTTCATTGGTTACTGCTCCCCAATCTTTGTGTCAGCTGCACAATTAATCAGTAATGATTTTATATTTTCTTCCAGATCACGGATTAAAAATGCTAAATAGGATAGGGCCAAAAGCCAATCTGTACAGGTCCCCCCCTAGAAATAACCACATGATGATGATTCCAGCCTATTTTTAATCCAGTTTATATGTGCCCTGTTACATTGTTCTAGTTTCTTAATCAAACTATCATGTGGTTCCAAGTCAAATATCTTACAGAAGTCTAAGTGCATTACATAAACACTATAACCTTTGTCAAACTTGTAATCTCATTTTTAAAAAATCAAGTTAGTGTGACAAGATCTATTTCCCATAAACTTGCGTTGATTGGCATTAATTATATTAACCACCTTTAATTCTTTATCCATGGAGTCCTGTATCAGCCATTCCATTATTTTGCCTAAAATTGATGTCAGACTGACAAGCCTATAATTACTAGGGCCATTTACCCTTTTTAAATATTGGCACAACATTAGCTTTCATCTAGTTTTCTGGAACTTCTCCAGTGTTCCAAGACTTATTGAAAATCAACCTTAATGGTCTAGATTGCTCATCAGCCAGCTCTTTTAAAACGCTTGGAAGCAAGTTCTTTGGACCTGCTGATTTATGTAAGCTATGGGATAGCAATCCTCCACCGCTACTGAACAACCCCCTCACGCTTTCTGCAATCCCACCCCAGTGAATCAAATTGCAAAACATCAGCTAAGAAAAACATCTCAAACTTGCAAAACTTTTTGCATCTTTTGTGGTTTCAAATCCAATCCACTGAAATTTTACCAAACCCTTGTTAGTATCAAACACTGCGGTTCAACGGAAGCACAGGAAAAGCAGAAGCAATGGGAAATCTCTTTAGCATTTCTTTCTTGCAATGCAGTAACTACCACTTCTTAGCTTCACTCCTAACTAGGGTTTCTCCCATTTAACTTCCCATACCACTGTGGACCACAGTAGATTAGATAACCAGGCAGCTAATAGTTATTTGTAGAGGAAGGATGGTCTCGTCTTCTTAAAACACAGGGTTTGTGTTCAGGAGGCCTGGATTCAGTACCAGGCTTTGCCACAAGCTACCTCTGTGACCTTGGGCAAGTCACAAAGAGCCAGACTTTTCGAAGAGCTCAGCTCCCATTGTGACACTTATGGCCATGTTCTCAAAACAGTCAGCATTCAATGTGTTTGAAATTTAGCCTTTAACCTCTCTGTGCCTTGGTTCCCCATGCTCAAAACAGGAATAATACCTCCCTATTTCATAGGAATGTTATGAGGCTAATGTCAGTAATATTTGTGCGGAGCTCGGACACTATGGGGAAAAGAAGGGGAGGGGAGATAAATACATAGATTACCACCTACCAGGATTTTTCACTTACCTGTTCCAGTGATCTAGTTAGATACCGAAAAAGTATTTTGCTTTATGCAGCTATATTTTTGCTCATCATTAGCCCCTTTCATCTTGAGATGCTTTGCAAACATCCGTAAGTTCAGTTACTCTGATAAGGAGAATAAAATGTAATGTATGTGCAGTATCTAAAACACAATCTATAAAACCCGTCTGCATTTGGGTCCCTATCTTGCACTACGATAGACTAGTAAGAACCCCAGCCTCCGTGCGGAATCCCATGGAAGTCTTGTTGATTATTGCCCTTCCCAAACCATTCGTATGTTACATGTTCTCTGCGGGCCTGAAGAAGTCAGTGAGAGTCTTTCTCTTGACTTCAATGGCCATCGAATCAGCCCCTTAGACTGTAAGCTCTTCAGGGCAGAGTCTCTTCCTGGGTATGGAGAGAAAGCCTAGAACTCTCTAGGGGCTACCAGAATACTAGCAAGCGTTAGTAATACATTACATCTGCAATCAGAGGGAGAGATTGGGCCATTGTTGACGTTGGTCATGGTAGGTTATTGCTATAGGAATGGCAGTTACCAGTGAGATAAGGTTTGCATAGTGGTTTCCATGGCTCTGAATTTTCTGCAATCTTCTCCTTTTTGGGCAGAATTTTTCCAGGCCTGATCTCCACTTGAAAGTGAAATTTTTCTTCTTTTTTTCCTTTGCAAAGCCAAAATGATTGTGCAGTTTTTGAAGGCAAGGACGGGGATAAAATCCACCTTCCACACCCCGAAATATCCTTGGGGTGTATTACAATCAGCCCCTCCTGATGGAAGCAGAAAATCTAAATTTTGAACAGAATTAGCCTTCAGTACAAAAACGTGCCTTAGGTCTGTCTACACTTAACTTCCAGATTCAGCAGCAGTCAACGGGAGATACGCTAGTGATGTAAAAACCTTGCATATCTCCCATCAACTTCACTGCATCTGTTTGATGTGCCGTCCACACTGCGCTGCACCGCTTATGGAGGTGGTTTTCCTCTGTCGATTTCTGGATCGACTGAGCAGGTCTACACAGACCACTTAGTTGATCCAGAGACATCGATCTGATGGCGGTAAATTTGCCACCATCAGTATAGACATAGCCTTAGTGTCCCAGTGTAAATAGGTCTGGGGTTTGACGGACTTAAATCAAAATTATATCACATTTTATATTAAGATTCAACTTAAAAATAGTTTTTAAAAATTCAGCTATTTTAAATAAATGGTTAATATATTGTTGCGGAGTCCTACAGGTCAAGAAGTTGCTTATAATTATAACTACAGCTTTTTATAGGCAGTGCAGGTAGCTACTTGGAGTTAAGGTTGCTTGACACTTCCTATTGTAAGACCCTGTTTTCAGTTGCCTATAACTTTGTCGAACATAAACAGTTTGGGCTGAAATTTTCAATGCTGGGTGTCTACCTCAGGCTGAATTTAGCTGCAAAGGTTCAGCGAAATGGTTCAACCATTTTCAAGAATGAGCTTAGGGAAATATATATTGATTTGCCCATGTTAACAAGCTAGTTGTAAGATTCATATTTTATTTTTTAGAAGTTCTAGTACCTCCATGCTTTGATCATGTAATTAAAGACTGTATCATAATTCATGTGCACAAAGCAGCTGACCTAAGTTTGCACAGAAGTTAAGGTTGCACGGGCAACTTTAATTTTGGCATTTCCTAACATTTGAGTGCTTGACTGTGCTAACTTAATGTTCTTTTAATGTAATTTTTTGGCTGTTTAATAGTTCTCTATGGCGCCTTCTACTGATAAGCTTATAACCATCTATTACACATGGTCCTTCGGTCTGTAATATGATTAGACTAGCTATTGATCATTTATTAACCCTTTATAAACAGAACCTTAATATATTACGTGACCCAAAATTGTATCGCATATGGTTACTGATGAAGGTTATGTCTATGCTACGGAGCCTATGTTGGCACAACTATGCCAGGATACTGTAGACGCACCCACGCTGACAGTGTAGGAACACCCCATCCCAAATGATATTCGCTACATCAGCAAAACCCTTCTGCCATTGACACAACTGCGTCTACACTGTTTTTTGTCAGCATAGTGATCTTAGTTAGGGATGGACTGACACAGCCGTGCTGACATAACGTTAGTGTAGGCCAAGCCTTAAGGCCAGGTTCTGCCACCTATCATCACTGAGTAGTACCTTATTGCCCAAGCAATGCACAGCCTCAATTCATGCTTTGTGTTTTTTGTTTGTTCGTTGTCATTTTGGGGGTTGAGGGGAGGGTTGAGTAGCAATTTCTGGAGCCTGAATATTTCCCAGCCTGGTTGTTTTGGTGCATTTCTCCACATAAACCTGCTCAAAGCAATAGCAGTTGCTAACTTGCCTGCCCCATTTGTCTAAGCAGGGAAAGAATCAATACTGGTCTTAATAGTAATCATTTATATAATGCTATCAATGTTCATGTCACTTACAAGACATGGATTCAGGTTTGATCCGTGCCTGAAAAGCTTGTTCTATCACAGAAAGAACAAGTTCTGAACAATCAGAGCAATCTGTCTCTCTTGTGCCTGTATAGAAAAAATATGGGAACGTCCCTGGCTGACATCGACTCAGGGGGTTGGACTAGATGACCTCCTGAGGTCCCTTCCTCTAAATTTTCTATGATTCAATGAAGCATGAAGAGGAAAACGCATATTTTTCCCACTATGGAAGATAGATCCCGCCCCCCTGAAGGTATAAACTGGCCTGGCTCCATTTCAGTCAATGAAGCATTGCCAACTGACATCAACTGAGGATCTGTTATATGTTCTCTAAGGGTTTGTCTACACTTGAAAGTCTACTTGGATTAAGGTAAGGTATGACTTTGAAGTGCAATAGCTGTTCCTGAATAACGCCGTGTGTGGATTCTCTTATTCTAGAATCAGAGTGCCTTGTTATGGTTTAGCTTAATCCACTTTCACTGTTCCAGAATTAGCGTGTCCACACATGGAGTTATTCTGGAGGAGTCATTCTGGAATCATTCCGTGTGTAGACAAGCCATAAGTCTACTGGTGCAAAAACCGCTCTTTTCAGTGGATGCTGGTAGATCCACCCAAATTCTGCTCCATCTTTCAGTGCCAGAGGTAGAGCTAAGATTGGGGTGTATAGTCTGTGGTTTACAATCGTGTGGTAATGAGAAGGTGCGCGCTTGTGGATAGGCAATCAGAAGGTTTGCACTGGTGGGTGGTTTACCTTTTAATTCCCTTGGTTTTGTCTTTGCCTTAGGTGTTGTGTGGTAGGGCCGGGAACTCCTCGGGGTTGTCAGCTTCCTCCTCACTGAGCTGCTAGGCCGGCCTCTTATAACTCCCCTACCTGTCCTGGCCCCGCCCCTCTGCTCCCGGGGTATTTGGTTTGCAGGACCTTGATCTGCCCATCAGGGGGGGTTGCAGCTTGTCCTCGGGCCCAGGCTTCAGGGAAGGCCACAGTGCCTTGCTACAAACTCCTTTGTAGAGACTTCTGTCCTGTATGCTCAGTGCCTGACTGCTCCCACCCGCCGATCTTTACAGTACATGGCAATGTTAAAAGACAGGAGAGATTTCAGAGTGAACCAATGTCCCCTGATCTGTCCACACAGAGATTTCCAGCTCTCGGTTCCACAGGCACTGCAATGGGTATCCATATGATGGCAAGCTGTAGGCCGGCCTAATGCCCCCAGATGAGCTACCATGGAATGGCCTTGGGTGTAGGTCAGGCCATCTCCCTCTCCTGGTCCCAATTCCCAATGAGACAAAGGAAAGAGAACCAAACGAAGAGAAACAGAGACTGGCAAAAAGCTATCCCCGCATGCCAAGGGGCCTCCAGCTGGCTGTACTGCCACGCGGTATCCACAGGAACCCTCTGACACCTTGCCTTCCCCGTGCCCCTCTCCGGGGGCGAAGGAGAAGAGATCGGACTGCCTTCCAGGGCTGCGCCCATCTGAGCTGGGCTCCTCCCGGCTAGCCGGTGTGGCAGGACAGGGGTTCCTGATCCCCAGCTCTTCTTTAACCCTGTCCTGTCTGGTGTGGGGTTTGTATATCCTGTTGGCCCCCCTGGCTTGAAGTACCCAAGGATGGGAGGTGGGGTGGGGGTAGAACCACGGGCCACGTGGTGAACATTCCCAGTCACGGGCCTAGTACGCTGCGTCCGTGTCCCATCCCCCAGGCTGGCTGCTGTCACGTTACACTGGAAGGTCCCTGGAGTAAGGATCTTGTCTGATTTTAGAGCACTTAGCACACGGTGGGTGCTGCAGAACTTATGCCAACCTAATGCCACGGGATCTGCAAACCGCACAGAGGTACCGCCCTGGCGACAAGGCAGCTAGCGTTCCAAAGAGCCCCCGGGATGCGCGGTTCTGGTCGTGGCTGGAGCATGAAGGGCACGGGCACAGCTGTGTGGGGACCTGAATGGGGTGCTGCAGCTCAGGACTGAGGGGGGCTTGACAGAGCTGGGAGCAGGGCAAGTGATGGGACTAGAAGAGCAGAAGGTTTTACTGGTGAAGAGGGGAGGGGTGTCAGCAGAGCTGTGGGGAGACAGAGCTACATTGGATTGAGATTCGGTTGCATTCAGAACAGCTGGGCTGGTCCCAGGGTCCAAGTATAAGGCTTTCCATAGGACAGCATTGTTAGGTTATAGGTGAGGGAAGATTGCACAGTCCCTGCCTGGCTCCAGCCCATGATAGTAGGGTCCAATCGAAAACCCAGTGAAGTTAACTGAGGGTCCTATTGGCTTGAATGAGTTTTGCAGGAGCCCTTCACTGTTCAAGAGTGCCACGTTCACCCACAAGTTATTGAACAGCAAGAAGGAGGATGCATACTTCCGCCACAGCTTTTGTCACCCCTTGCCTTCTTGCCCAGAAGCCAAGCTGCCAAAGATGGGTGCCGTGCCCCAGGAAAGAAAAGCGGAAAGGGTGGAAAAAACCCATCCTCTCGACCAACCTCCTGTAGCCAATCTGCAGCTGCCACCAGCTTGCAGTTAGCACTATGCTACATACCACGGCTGCTCTGAACTTCACAGCCAGACGGGGGCCCCAACTATCTGAGCTACGGGAGACTCTTCGTGAGCGGTCCATAGTATAGCCTCTCTGACACGCTGGGGAAGAGTTCTCCTTCTGTCCAGAAGAGGGCAGTAGCGCACATCACAAATTACAGCTGTTTCCTTTTCCTATTAAGCCCCTATGACAACAGCCACAACAAAAACCCCACCCACAGGTTTTGAAATTCTGCCCTGTCTCCACTGATAAATGAAGGTCTTAACGTACATACTGTACAGTAGGACAAGGGAATGGGCTAGATCCTTAACTGGTGTAAGTGGCACCACTTTATTTTAAACGGTGAAGCTAGCCTGCTGTACACCAGCTGACGGTCTGGCTTGCTGCCATTAAAACTCAGTGGAGAAGATGGAGTTGTTATTGATCAGATACTAGCTCTCAACCGCTCAGGGATAAGTTTGTGTTTCTCTGAATGCGACGGAGCAGCACGGAACCTGCTGAGAAAAACGGCAATTTACTAAGGGCTGAAACACGCTGTAAGCTGGAAGGAAATGCAATAATCAGCACCCCGGTGAGAAGCAGAACATGGTTCACACGGAGAGGGAGGATTCTTTGCAAGGACTGGATTAGCAACTGGTCGCCTAAACCTCAGTGGCGAGGCTGAAAACCTGCCGTTCCTATCTTCTGTAAATACGCTGGCATTGGCGGCAAAGTCACTTAAAATAACGTCAGGGCAGACTCGGCCACACTAATTCACCTGATGAAGTCCTGATCATCATCGTAACGAGAACTGGCAATCGTTGTCAGCATGTGTTAGCCGCTCGGAGCCAGACCCCAAGAATGGGGGAAGGGGCCGAGCTGCTTCTTCGGGAGACTTTTTAATACACTGGAACTGCAAGAGACACGCAGGCTGAGGGGGTCCATTCAGTGTCGACACACAGAGAGCCACATCCCACCGCAGCTTGTGCGGTCATTTGCAACATGCTACTCTCACTTTCCCCTGGTGCAGATGGCTATGCAAGAGGCAGGGCAGCGGTGCACGGTGCCAGAGCCTCTCTGGGCTTGAATCGCACTTACCCTAAAAACCCAAAATAACCTTTAGTGTAGTTTAGAGCAGTGCTGCAGTCCAGAAGCCCATCTGAGAGCCTGTCTTGTAGCCCTCCGGGTCCATCTCCTCCCCCATCCTCACCCCATTCCTGGCATGCCTGTTACACCGGCACTTGCAACGGGGAAACATAAGGTGGAGGATGATTTATTATCTGTCATGGATCAGGCCCCCACTGCGCTAGGCACTGCACAAAGACAGTGTGACTGTGCACGTTTCTGGGTCCCAGACACACTACAGGCCAGGTGCAAATAGGGGGCAAGAAATCCACGGCGTTTACTGGGCAGGGGATCCCAGCAGCAGGCTCGGCAGGCCTCACTCAGGTCGCCCAGCCTGGGCCAATAGGCCTTGTTTAAACCAGCAAAGAAAACCAGTCCCCAAAACAAACTCAGTAATCCAATGCCCGGCCCACCTTCCTCAGGCAGGGCTCTGGCAATGGTTCTGGGCCGGTCCTTTCCCTCAAGGAGCAGTGACTAGGAGGTCTGTTCTCCTCCTTGGTCAGCCAGCAGCCAAGCTGTCCTCCGCCCCTTGGGCCTGCCCTTTCCCGGCCCGACAGCGAGTGCTGGCATAGCTGTGCGTTAAGCCTCGCTGAATCAGTTTGGGGTTGGTGTACTTCACCACACGGTCCCTGCCACAAAGAGCGTATAACCTAAGCATGAGCCAAGAGACACCAGCTGGCTCCAGAGCCCTGAGTCCCATGAAGTTGGATCCTATTCTGTGCAAGTTCTCGCCCTGCTCTCATCACCACCATAGCTGAACACCTTCCGTGAGTGTACGGAGTGACCGGCTAGCACCTGTCGTGTGGCATTTGCTCCCATCCCCGCCCAAGAGAGAGAAGGGGGTGCACGGTGCAGCCTTTCCGGTGAGGAGGGTTTTAATAGAGAGGTGGCTCTCTGCTTGCTGGCAGGTTGGAGCCCGGCACTTAGCGCAGACAGTGGCAAAGTGCAGGATGGGCCTTGGTCCCTGGGGAAGTCTGATCAGTCTAAGACCAGTCCCGCAGGAAGCTCTGCACCGACGAGCGAGAGATACTCTTATGGTAGCAAGTCCCACGGCGCGTTATTGGCCACTGTCCTCACCCTCACCGCCCGACTTTAGAATCCTTTAGGCATGCGGGGCCCTGGCCACAGATGCCTTGAAGCACCAAGACCTTGAGCCTGACTTGTTCTCTCTAATCCTGACCTGCAAACGTCAGGCTGCACCCAGCCACTTGTACGGAGCTGACAGGCAGGGTTCATGGGGATGAGAACGTTGGACAGGCCGAAGGGACCCGCCGGGAGCTGTAAAACAATGCCAGGGGATGGCAGAGCCTCCAGCCCCCTCAATGCATCAGAACTCCAGCGGTATCGCAGCCCTCTCAGCCCCCCATTTCTGCCTCAGCTTCACTCGCTGTCGGCTGACTAAAAATGAGAGCCTTTTTTCCCCCAGCACAGCTTTGACTGGCACAGCCGGGCGCACAAAACAAGCTGTCTGAACCGGTCCTGGCTGGGGGGGCTGAAAGCTGACACACCTTCCCCTAAGGCTTCGTTCTGAGGCTGAGTTAACATGGGGGGGGGCGTCTGGGGGCCCGGCACTGGATTCAGCAGCAAGCAGGGACGTGCTCTGACCCTAGCACCCACGATGGCTGTGCCGTGCAGTGGTGCAACAAACGCTCTGTCTCTCTCGTACCTGGGGGGTCCCACGAAGTGCCCAAGGATGCTTCAAAAGGGTGGGCCGCAAAGTACAACTTGCCCATAGGCTAGGTGCAGTGGCTTAGACAGCTACACGTCAAGGTAAATACAGCAATTCCTAGACAATCCAACACACGGTTAGGACACCTGGGGCCTAGAGCCTGCGGCATCGTCTCCAGCCCGGTCCTCTATCACAGGCAACTAGCTAACATGCAGGATTCCTGGCCTGGAGCGGCCCTGTCTCCCCGGCCGCCCCTCGGTGCTGTCCCCGTTTGATTGCCCAGCTCCTGCTAGCAGGCTGCCCCAACGGGGGTAGCAATTAGGCTAAGAGCCACACCTCCCCCAATCCCTTTTTGCATGCAGTTGCCCTGTCCAAGAATCACAGGCCATTCTGCCACTGCCCACTTCCCAGCCAATCCCTTGCGTCCGGGCACTGTGACTATAATAACCTCCTTTAGGCTCCAGTCCCTGTAAGAGCCTGGGCTGGTGGTTTGCTCTGTGTCCTTGTAAGAATCCCCTCCAGCCCCTCTCTGCTCAGCCCTGCCGGTATCTGCTGCTTCCCACAGATTTAACAAGACTTGAGCCCGCTACGCCAGGCGCCAGTCGCAGCCCGCGCTCCGCCTGGGTTCCATGCCATGCGCCATGCTGTGTCTAGCTAGGTGCAGATGGCTACCCCAGTTTGCGAGTGTGTTCCTAGGTGGGTCTGTAGCTTTGAGTCCAGGAACTATAATTCCCAGGATGCATCAGGGGAGGAGAAAAAGGGAGAAAGAAAGGAAGAGTCTGAGTTCTGTGAAAGAATGAGGGGAATAAACCTTGCCGGTGCTGCTATTCAGGTTCCCGAGTCCTCCTGCCAGTGGTTCAAGTACAAAACAAACTGGTGACAAGCATAAAAGGACCCCAGAGAAACAGCAGTCTACCTAATCCGAGTGCCTCACGATTCCTGCTCCGGCTGCTCCCTGCCACAGGCCGAAAGCCTGCTGCTATCTGCAACCGCAGCTTGCTGAGAAGAGAAATTCAAAGGGGCAGGGCCTGTTCTTTCCGTGCTCCTTTTTCCCAGCAGGCACGTTCCTCTGCAGTTCTGAGAACCCCAGCTGCACCAAGAACGTAGTTTTACTGGGCTAGTCAGCCACTTCTATGACGAGTATTTCTTACCTGCTGACTCTTCTCGCCCTTTCTTGCTTAATTCACTGGACATTTGCTTCCACACTTGCGATCGTGATGCATGTTCCACCTCCGCTGTTATTCATGCCTTCCCCAGGAGATCTTCTGCTCCCATGGAAGTCTTATTTCTGCAGCTACATGCTTGCTATACAAACTTCTTCTTACACTCCAGAAAAGCAGAAAGATTTGCTGCTTCATGGCCTTGGTCCTGAACAGCACCAAACTTCAAGTATCTCCTTCATGTTACTGATTCCCACAAGTTGCGATTCCATATGCTGCAGCTTTCTGAGGCCTGGATGATCTTTTTAATCCCCTACTAAATGTTGTTGCCAGATGCGTCAAGTTCCATTCCCGTTCACAGTTGCCTCATGAGCCCACTGACCACTACGTAGCTGCATCACGCGAGCTGAGTGCAATCTGTGAATCTGCCAGTTGCACGGATGAGACGATCAGAGAACAAATTGTCATGAAGACAAACAGTACCAAGATTTGTGAATGTCACGTTCTGATAAAAGGCCTTACCTCAGAGAAAAGCACAGAAACTGCCCAATGAGTGGTAATCGCCATCTACTGTGCCAAGGCCGTTTCTGCATCACCAAATATCTCCCAGCTTGCAGAGGTTAATGCCCTCTGAAACAAGATAGGAGCTTTGTGAGTTGCAAAGTCCACCTCCATAGTGCCTTTTCCTCCCACACACACCAGTGCTGCTAATGCTACAGAGGCAGTGACCCTGGACACAAGGCAGACTTTCTAGACTTTCAGCATGCAAGAAGTGCAACAAAAAAGGACATTTGGCTAACGTCTGTAAGTCTGCCATCAGCGTTGTGTCCGGAGTTCTCACAGATGAGCATGATGGCTAAATGACTCCTGACGGTGTTCTGGATGTGACGGGAGATCATCACACCGCTTCTCATGGCCAAGTGTAAGTCAACAGCTATGAGATGAGGATGTTAGTGGATTCTGGTTTGCCTTACACTGTAAGTCCCCACCAACTTTACATTGTGCTGTTTGCCAGCTCCCAACCTGAATTGCCTCCTCTAGACATATATTCCAGAAGGCTTGGTGGATCTCCCATCCCATCAATGGCTATTTTATAGCTTTCTTCAAATACAAAGGCTATAATGTACAAGGAGGAAAAAAAGTCTGTGCAGCCCATGAAGGAGTTTCTAGTTTGGAATGGAATCCTCAAAGGGATCTTCAACTGGCGGTAGATCAGGATAGTACAGAACCCGCCCTGCACACTGAGGATCAACTATTATCAGGAATCATCTCTGACTTTCCAGATGTTTTCACTGATACCAAACGTGTTGCAAAAAAAGTTCAGGCACAAGATCCAGCAAAAAACAATTCAGTGCCTGTACAGGACAGCATGCACTGAGACGGCCCCTCAAAGAGGAGATTCTGAAACTATGCAAAGGCAGTTATCATGGAACCAGTTGATTCATCAGAACAGGTTTTTCCTATTATTCTTACCAGGAAGACGGTAACGGCACCATCGCATGTGTGTAGACTTGAGAGATCAAACCCCAACACTGTAGTGCACTATCTTCCTCTACCCTACATTAATGAAATGCTGCTCACCTTGAAGGAAGGAAGAGTCTTTGCTCTAGTCTACACTTACCTGGCGATTTGGCAGAGTAGCTTGCGTAACTCCCGTCAACAGCTGCGCTTCCCTTCTGCACGGAGTCTTCACTGCACCTCGCCGATGGGAACCATGTTCCCGTCAATGCAGCGCTACGCCTCTTGAGGGGGTGATTTTACAGCGTCGAGTTCTGGATTGATTGAGCGGGTCTTCACTGACTGCTCAACTGATCCAGAAAGGTCGATCTGACAGCGGCGACTTTGCCGCCATGAGTGTAGACACACCCTAAATGTAACCCCTTCTGCCAGGCAGAGTCAAAAGCAATAAGGGCCAGGCTCAATATCCAGGGATTCCTCTTAACAATACAAAACAGAACCAGCTCAATCCCACACCCAGTAATCTGGGAAAACCCACCAGCACCCCTGGGTGCCTCTAAAAAGCAGACACTCCCCCGTTTGCAAGCACTGAGTCTGTATAACAAAAGAGAAGTTTTATTAAAAGGGAACCAAACGTTAATTTGGGAAAATACCACCACCGCATTCAAAAGCATGTGACCATAAACAAACCCGACCCCTCCCCCCAACGTGTTGGTCAGTGTTCTTTGCCTCAGTTTCCCATCTAGCACTGGGAAAGTCCAACAAATAAATTTCTCTTAGAACACCTCTCCCCTGTCCTACCACTGCACCCCACTCACAGTTGGCTGGCCTCGGTTAGTGTTAAGAGTTAAGAGGTGCATTCATGGGGTTCATCTTGCAGGGGCAATATCAAGTAACTAGTGCCTCTTCAACTGCCTCGCTGCCCCGCGGTTTCTCTGCTGCCGCTCTCTGCCGCCACTGGCTGCTGTTTCTCTGTTGTGGCTGGCTGCTGTCTCTCTGCTGCCCCAGCCACTGCTTTCTGCTCCCGCAACATCCCAGTCTGGGTTTCTACATCTAAGAGCTGCTCAGCGGGCATATCACCTCAAGGAATCACACCAAGCAGAAAACAAGAGTTCTTGCATCTAATCAGCTGTCCTTAAATGCTGGAGAGAAGCAGGTCAAATAGCATCTAGGGCCCTTTGGGCAGAATCCACCCCCCAGCCCTACCTGCTTTCATCTTGAATGAGATTTTGCATCCCTACCCTATGCTTGGTAAGTGAGGATCAGTTTAGGGTGACCCACTCAATCAGTGCGTACTGAGTAGCGTTCAGCTGCCCTTTACTTGTACAATAAAGGATAACAACATTTCATGACCCCTGCATTCAAATACTAGAGTGATCTGTAACCGAAAACCAGCCCAAATTTATCATTTTGGCCAAGAAGCTCCCTCTGCGGCACACCTAGGTAGCATAGGCATATCTATGCAAACACATCCTGAAGCTTTTTCCTCCAGCTCATTACTAGATGCCAGGGGATTGCTCATTCAGACCCTGCTTACATACATGGCCTTTGATTTATCCTCCGCTTACCACCAGATCCCCTTAATGGCAGAATCTTGCAAGTACACAGTTGTCATCACTTCCGAAGATTCCTTCCAATTCATACGGCTGGTATTTGGGTTAGCCTCTGCAATGCCCTGTATTCCAGAGAATGATGCCTGGGTGTTACGTACTTTCAAGATGACATTTGAGCAGTGTATGGCAAAGATGAATCCGAACATGATGCCATCCTAAAAAGGGCTCTAGAAGAACTTCGACAGTGTGGACTTAGCATCAGCAAGAAGAAAATGTCAATTCAGAAATGACTCAGTGACTTATCTAGGACATACGCACCCTTGGAAAGGCATACAACCAAAACCAGACCTGGTGAAAGCCATTTGTGATGCGCCAGAGGCTGACAACAAGGACAAGCTTCAGTCCTGCTTGGGACTGTGTGAATGCTATTCAAAGTTTGTGCAGCAACTTGCTATGAAAGTAGTTCCCTTCTGTTATCTCCTATAAAAAGGATGTGACATTTGAATGGGATGAAGAACAACTTTAATGAGATAAAACACAAAATATTCACCAGCCCATCTCTTAGCCCTGTTGATTCGGAGAAGCAGACAATTGTCCATACAGCTGTTTGTGACAATGGGCTTGTTGCTGGCTTGACTCAGCTAAAAAACTGACACATTTTTTAGAAGTCACAATTGCATTTACCTCCAGAGCCCTGAGTGATCCAGAAAAATCCTGTGCTGTCACTGAGAAAGAAGCTTTAGCATGTTTCGGGGCAGTAAGATACTTCAGAACCTGTTGGGGGTAAGAGATTTATCTGAAGATCTGATCACAAACCCCTTTCAGCTTTATTCACCACACAAGGTTCTGGATGAGCAACTCCAAGAATTGCCAAACAGGCCACCAAACTAATGGACTTTGATTTCCAGACAGTGTATCTTCCAGGTGCCAAGAACACCACTGCAGATTGTCTGTCTCACTTGCTCATACCTTATAATGAGAATGCAATGGAGAAAGAGGATGAAGAGATTGTCACTGTACAAATCTCTGCTATAACTCAAGGAGTGATTACAGTCTCAGACTTTAAAAGGTCATAGAGCAGTTTTTAAAACTAAAGGCTGGGAGAAAACTGACAGGTGTGGAGGAGCACGTGGCTCGGACAGAGACATCCCTTAGGGGAGGATCTATTAATGGAGATTCTCTATATCCTAGTAAGGAGGAGAGGATGGAAAAGGATAAAATATGGGTAGGATCTGATGAGAAATAGTCAAATGAAAAAGAGTCCCATTCAGTTACATCACATAATGGCAGACAGCGAAAAAGTGACCATTTTTAACATGCTTATTTACAAATGCTAGAAGTCTAAATACTAAGATGGGAGAACTTGAGTGCCTCCGATTTGATGAGGATATTGATATAACAGGCATCACAGAAAGCGTAGAGTCAAATGAAGTAAAAATCTTAAATGTACCAAACCGTGCCACAGAATCTCGATGGATAGCAATTCCATGCTTGAATAATAAGAATATCGCTTTAGGGAAATACTACCGACCTCCCGGCCAGACGGTGACAGTGACTGCAAAATGCTCAGGGAGATTAGAGATGCTGTAAAAATAAAAAACTCAATAATAATGGGAGATTTCAACTATTCCCCATATTGACTGGGTAAATGTCACCTCAGGATGGGAAGCAAAGATAAAGTTTCTTGGCACCTTAAATGACTGCTTCTTGGAGCAGCTAGTCCTGGAACCCACAAGAGGAGAGGCAATTCTTGATTTAGTCCAGAATGGAGCACAGGGCCTGGTCCAAGAGGTGAATATAGCTGAACTGCTTGGTAATAGTGACATAAAATAATAAAATTGAACATCCCTATACGGGGAAAACACCAAAGCAGCCCACCATGGTAGCATTTCAGTTCAGAAAGGGGAACTACACAAAAATGAGGAGGATAGCTAAACAGAAATTAAAAGGTCCAGTGCCAAAAGTGAAATCCCTGCAAGCTGCATAGATCCATTTTAAAGACACCACAATAGAGGATCAGTTTAAATGTATACCCCAAACTAAAAAACGTAGTAAGAGGACCAAAAGAGTGACACCGTGGCTAAACAACAAAGTAAAAGAAGCAGTTAGAGGCAAAAAGGCACCCTTTAAAAGTGGAAGTTAAATCCAAAAGCCCTGAAGCATGGGCGGAGAAGGTACTGGGGCTGCAGGGAAGTGGCCCAGGGAAATCCACTGAGGAGCTGGGGGAGATATAGTGAAAGGCTGCCACACACAGGGTTGCTGGGCCGGGACCCAGAATAGTGAGCAGGCCTGAGTTCCTCCCCTCCTCCCCAATCACCATTGGGGTGGTGGCAGGACTGTGGTGGCCACAGTCAAAGTGGCTAGAACGGACTGTAAAATCCCCCAGAAAGGAGGGAACACGGATTGTGACACAGCCAGAGGGCTAAGTCATGAGAAGGAAGGTGCAGTGGAGACAGGACAGAGGGCAAGCCATCGCAGAGAGGGGCATCTGCCCGGCTAAGAGCTGATTTCCCAGGTAGCCAGCAGGAGGCACCAAGGTGGAGAGTCAAACTGTGTTTCAAGGCCAATAAGCCTAACCTCAGTACCAGGAAAATTGGCTGGAATTATAGCAAAGAACAGAATTATCAGACACACAGATGAACATGATTTGTTGGGGAAGAGTCAAAATGGTTTTTGTAAAGGGAAATCATGCTTCACCAATCTACTAGAACTTTTTCAGGGGGGGGAGGGGTCAACAAGCGTGTGGACAAGGGGGATCCAGTGGATATAGTGTACATAGATTTTCAGAAAGCCTTTGACAAGGTCCCTCACCAAAGCCTCTTAAGCAAAGTAAGTGGTCATGGGATAAGAGGGAAGGTCCTCTCCTCGATCAGTAGGTGGTTGGAAGATGGGAACCAAAGGGTAGGAAGAAATGGTCAATTTTCAGAACGCAGAAAGATGAAGAGTGGTGTTTCCTCAGGGATCTGTACGGAGACCAGAACTGTTCAACAAATCTGGAAAAAAGGGGTAAACAGTGAGGTGGGAAAATTTGCATATGACACAAAATTACTCAAGATAGTTAAGTCGAAAGCAGACTACAAAGAGTTACAAAGGGATCCTACAAAACTGGGTGAGTGGGCAACAAAATGACAGATGAAATTCAGTGTTGATAAATGCAAAGTAATGCACATTGGAAAACATAATCCCAACTATACCTATAAAATGATGGGTCAAAATTAGCTGTTGCCACTCAAGACAGAGATCTTGGAGTCATCATGGACAGTTCTCTGAAAACATCTGCTCAATGTGCAGCAGCAGTCAAAAAAGCTAACAGAATGTTGGGAATCATTAGGAAAGGGATAGATAATAAGACAGAAAATATTGTATTGCCTCTATACGAGTCCATACTACGCCCACATCTTGAATACTGCATGCAGATCTGGTCATCCCAATGCAAAAAGATATTGGAATTGTAAAAGTACAGAAAAGGGCAACAAAAATTATTAGGGATATGGAAAAGCTTCCATATGAGGAGAGATTAATAAGACTGGGACTTTTCAGCTTGGAAAAGAGACGACTCGGGGGGGATATGCTAGAGATCTATAAAATCATGACAGGTTTGGAGAAAGTTAATAAGGAAGTGTTATTTTCTCCTTCTCATAATACAAAAACTAGAGGTCGCCAAATAAAATTAATGGGCAGCAGTTTGAAAATGAGCAAAAGGAAGTATTTTTTCCACACACTGCACAGTCAACCTATGGAACTCCTTGCCAGAGGATGTTGTGAAGGCCAAGATATAATGGGGTTCAAAAAAGAACTAGATAAATTCATGGAGGATAGGTCCATCAATGGCTATTAGCCAGGATGGGCAGGGATTGGTGTTTGCCAGAGGCTGGGACTGGATGATGGGATGGATCACTTGATGATTCCCTGTTCTGTTCATCCCTCTGACGCACCTGGCATTGGCCACTATCAGAAGATAAGTGGGCTAGATGAACTATTGTACTGACCCAGTGTGAGACACTACACCCCCCATATACACCCTCATGGTGTGATTGTGTATCATTCATGTTAATCTTTATAGTGTGATTGTGTATTGTTTAATGCAAAGTATGTCATGTAAGATATTCTAATTTTCAGCCAAACCTTCTGATGAAACTGAACGTGTTAAGAACAAACAGGAGAAATACAGATAGCATGGAGACTAAGGAAGGTGCTAAATCTCACAAGTTTTCGAGATTTTGTTCATGTGAAGCTGCCACACAGAGTCCAAAAAGGACGTTCAAGGTAAAGATATTTACATCCTTTGCAGAAAACAGAGGAGATTTTGCTGGGTTTAGTAGATGGAAAGAAATGGAACATTTCAAGATTGTCTGCAGCTCATCAGCCAGCAGCTGAAGAAGAGATTGCTGATTTCCACTTGGGACCAGAGAACATCGATTACGGTTTACACTGATGGTGATGAACCATCTATAGTAATAGGAATTGGTCCAACACCTAGTCTCCTTCCTGCGACTCCAAGTATTAGGAGAAATGTGAGACAAAGGAGATTGCCTAACAGTTTGGAAGACTTTGTTTCTGGACTCAAGTGACGGTTTGGAAGTGACGGTTCAAAACTTTACAAGGGCTATTCTGAAGAGGAACGGCGTGTCGTATCTAGCTAGGTGCAGGGGGCTACCCGAGTTTGTGTCGGTAAGTTTGTTCCTAGGTGGATCCTGTAGCTTTGAGTCCAGGAACCACAATTCCCTGTGTGCAAGAGGGGAGGGGAGGCGAAAGAGGAGCAGAAAAGGAAAAATGGGAGTTCTGAGTGAAGTGAATACATTTTCCCATTGCTCTTATCAAGCTTCCTGATTCTTTCTCAGAGGTGACCAGGTACAAATGGCTGCTCTCCAGCTCCCCTTGCAGCCTGCTTTCTACTCTCTACTTCTGCTTTCGGCTCTCTACTCTGCTTCTGCATGGCTGGACTCCGTGGAGAGCGCGCCCCTCGTGGGTCAGACTCTACCGCTGCACTACTGGACAGGGACCAGGAAATGCTGTGGGGCAGGAGATAGCCAAGAACAAGCCACCAGGCTGAGCAGTCACTCGCCAGTAACGATTCTGCACAGCCCGAGATCTGCCGAGCCCCCGAAACATCAAGACAGGAGACCGCAGCGAGAACATGGATGGACCAGTTCCGCTGCGTGAGCACACATGGCCCTGAATGTATGGAGCCCGGGAGCCAGCTGCCTTCCCGGGGCTGATCGGGCAAAGCTGTCATGTGTGGGGCAGCGCTGGGGTTCAGTCCGTTCCCCCAGCTGTGCTAACGCCTCTCACTCGCTGGCTGGCTGGAGGCCTCCATTACCCTACCCAGCTAGTAGAGCGTGGGCGGGAAAAGTACAAGGTTTCTCTGTGCAGCCCACCCTCATGCCTGGACCCTGCCCCGGAGAGAGCACCCGGCTGTGTGAGAAGGTACCTTGACTCCCTGGCCTCTTTACATGGGCTGAGCCTCCTCACACCCAGCGAAGTCAACGGGAGTCCACCGCACAGCATCCGGCCCTCTGGCTTCGTGCCCCACCCACGAACTGTTGGCGTCTGATGCAACATCCGCCCCCCCCCCCCCCCCCCGCAGCAGGAGATGAATCCAGACTAGCCACTCCATTTATGCTGGCTGCCGAAGAGCTGTCAGATGGCAACAATCTCCCCCTCCCAGCTGACCCAGCTGGTGACCTGCAAGTGAAAGGCCCTCGGTGCCGTTCTCAATGCCCCGACCATTGCTAGGTTAAAAAAGAAACGGCCCGTGGAGTGCCATCTACAGTCTGTCAGCTGCGAAGCCCTCAGCAGGGCAGCAATGGGAGCGCACGGAGGGGCATGGCCTAGCTGGGCCTAATTAGAAGCCAGTGCCACATATTTCAATCACCCTCTTTAGGTGCTTCAAGCAGGAGGTTCAGAGAATGCTCCCATTTCGTTTGCACCCCTTGAAAAGGTTGGGGCTTGTTTCTTTCCTCTTGCAGGACCAGAGTGATTTTGGCGACATTTCGCAGCATTTTCCTGCCTGTGGTACCCAACCAAGGCCTGTAAGGATTAATTGCGTAGCGCGGGGAGGGGAGGTTTTCTATAAACGGCTTAAGCTGCTCTCACATTGGTTTCCAAAAGGCCAATTTTGTGCCGGAGCCATACTGGGTTCTGTGAAGTGTACTTAAGAGCTTAGTGTGGGCCCCCATTATCTCATGTAGCAAGGGGCAGGTTGTCATTTCAGAGCCATGCCATGTTCAGGGAATGTTCTGGGCTGGTTGGGGTTTTTTAAAAAAAACCTTGTTTTTTCTCCGGTCCGGTCTGCGCACCGTTTTTTGTTGCGATTTAACTTTGTCAGGGCTGAGCTTTATGGATGCGAGTGTGGCCCAGGGGATATAACGATAGCTTGGGAGACCTGGCTTCACTTCCCAGCTCCTCCACTGCCTGCTGTGTGCCTCAGTTTCTCCCTCTATGAAGTGAAGTCGCCCTCCTTTGTGATGGATCTCTGGCTGAAAAGCATTATTGGTATTTCTTATTAGTTTACACTGCGATGGATAAACCAGTACATCCTCTCCTGTGGGTGCTATTATACCATCAGATCAGTGCTGCTAAATGCACAGGAATAAGCTCTGGCAGTGTAAGCCAATACACCTTATACTGGTATAACTGCATCCACACTAAGGGAGTGGAGCACTTTAATTCGATTGCTTTCTAAGCCAACATCGTTAAAGCAACACGACAACTTGCATGCGGCCAGGGTCTACATGAAAATTCTGCAGCCCAGCTCGTCTGCTGGGGTAAACAGCATCACCAACGCTGAGAGTCCAAAAATACCAGGATCCAGGCTCCAAACAATCAGAGGGATGAAGATTCGTGCACCTGCGCACACTGGCACGGTCCTCACCTATACTGGAGCAGCAGGAGAGGATGCTCAGTGTCACCAGTCACCGTCGGAGGGTGATGGTTCCAGCTATAGAGAACAAGAGAGTGAAAAGCAAAATCCAACCAAGCTGAGCAACGCGATCCCACCACCACACCATGCCACATGCATGTTCGAATAGCTCTGCAGCTAAGCCGAGGCGGGAGACAGAGGCGGTGTGGCGGTGGGAGGGAGACGGGGAGATGCTACGACAGGCAATGCTGATCCTCACTTCTCTCCTTAGAACACCCCGTTCTGAGAGCAGGCTGGGGGAGGACTCATTCCACCGGGCTCTTTTATTGACCTCTCAATGGCTGGTTGTTCTAAGGAACTTGACAAGCTCATCAGTTTCATGCCTCTGGCTCCCTGCAGTGGGTTCCCACACTATCATTGCTGACCAGAGTTGCACCTGACCAACTGAAAATGACCTTGACCCATACTGGGGATGAGAGATCAGCCCATGAGCCAGGAAGGAACATTTCAACCTTCCCAGTGACACCCTCCTGCCAGGTGGAGTTGGCAGCAAGAAAAGCTGGGTTCAATATCGAGGAGTTCCTCTTAACAATACAAAACAGAACTGGTGCAAGCTCCCTCCTCCGTTCCACATACACTAATCTGGGAAAACTACCCTCCACCTCTTGCAAGCACTGTCAGCATATAATAAAAACCAAAACCAAACCTTTTCTTCAAAGGGAAGGAGAACCCAGCATTAAACATCATCACCACATTCAAAAGCGGATGACCCTATGCAAACCTGCCCCCAGCGTGCATTGGGCAATGCACTCTGCCTAGTTTCCCACCTTGTGGTGTGAAAGTCCAACTAGCAAATGGTCCTTTAACACACTGTCATGTTCCGGGGCGCAGTCCAGAGCAGTAAGAGGTGGTGTTACAGCCTGACCCGTAACCAGGGGTGCCTCACAATGTTTTGTTGCTGTAGTTCCCAACCTGGGCCGCTCACACACAGCCTATGAACATGCAGGTCACACTCTGAATGTCTGTGTGAAGTTGCAACCCTGCTGGTCTAGCAGCTCTGACCCCAGCAGCCTGTTAGCAAGACACGTCACACCCTGGCCTCCACCAGCCTTGTATACGGCTTGCAGGGCGACCCCAACATATTCTCGCTCCCGAATGTACGCTGCAATGTTCAGCCCTCTCCTGGACAGGTAAGATATTAAGGTTCATTGCTTCTGTACAAAGTCAACATTCAACAGTGCATTACATTAACTGGGGTTACCAAACAGTTCTGCTTTAACACAGTGTGGCATTGATTTAGATTAAAGATAAAACAAGTTTATGAACAAAAGAAGAGAGGGATTTAAGCAAACTCAGGTATAAGAGCTAAAGACAGAAATAGTTACAAGCAAATGACAGGGAAAACACGCATCTAAAAGTCTAGAAATTAATCTAGCATGTTTTGGTTCAAGGCTTTGTTAAAATGGCTATTCTCACCCACAGACTTCCAGCAAGATGGTGGCTGGCCCTTTCCTTGGTCAGGATATCTCCCAGAGGCCCAAAGGTGCTGGTGTCTTCTTAGGTGAAAGAGAGAGAGCTTGGGGTTTTCTGTCACTTTGTTTTATAGTCCAATGAACCATTGAAGTGGAATATTTTGAAGATTATGCCTCAAAGCAAAGTTAGTTCAACCAAGTAAAAGTGCCATGGAGGATGGTGGTAAAGGAGGTTCCCTGCTCTCTCTCCTCATGGGTGTTTACTGAAATTCAAATTTGCTTCCTTTCCTGCCATTTCCTTCCCCACTGCCTTGCTGGCCCGGTTTCCTGTAAATCAAGGCAAACCCATATTCTTTTATTTGGGACAGATTGATTAACAAGCTTTGCCTGGGCAGGACTGTGTGGTTTTGAACATGTACTAATATCATCGTACAGGGGGAGTTCATAACTTTACATATAATATTGCTATATACAGTTCACCATGATATCGTTGGCCAGCATGTCATTAGTTTCCAAATGATATCTCACAAGGCATGTTTTGTACAAAGACGATTACACTCGTGTGTAGGGTGTGAATGCAGGTGTACGTTTGGTCACACACGCCACTCCCCTTCCCCTCCACTGTATCCCGCTCACAGGCGTTGCCCGTGGTCAGCGAAGACCCACAGCTCAAAAGTGCATTCACGTGGGTTCACCTCCCACCCCTGAAAAGGGGGAGCATTAAGCAATGCCTCCGCTGCTCCTGCTGCTGTTTTCTCTGCCGCCACTACCCGCCCACAGCCACTTCTGCCACGGTTATCTCTGCTGCTGCTAGAACGGTGGTGCCATCATTTAGCGCAGCTCTTAGTGATTGATTTCCCTAGATAGCAGCAAAACTCTGTTACTGAATCTTTCACTGCAACTCTGTCCCCACACCAGACTTAAGGCCTAGCCCCTAGACCAACTCATCCGCGAGTTCAGCTTACTGAACAAAACCAAGTACACTCATTTGAGTCTAATCAGCTCTACTTTTAAACACTGAAGAGGGGAAGACCAAATACTCCTCAGGAAAAGCCGGCCCCCTGCCTGTGCCATCCCTCCCCTCTGCTTAGCAAAGCGAGGATTCGTTTAGAGTGACCTCCCTTCCCTCGATCAGGGCATGCTAAGTACAGTTCCGCAGCTCTTTACTTGTACAGTAAGAATAACCATATTGCGTTATGCCTGCATTAAAGACTAAGTGAATTGTAACCCGAAACCAGTCCAAAAAACATTGATCGATTTGGCAAAACAGCTCTGTCTGCCAAACACCTAGGCAGAGTAGGTGTGGCCATGCAAATACAATCTGCTCCTGAAGTCTTTTCCACAGTTCATCACTAGATGTCAGGGGAGAGCTCATTCAGACCCATAAACTTGTGTGTAGTGTGCTTATTCTCTGGCCTCGCTTGGGTGTCCATTTTATAGATTGGATTGGATTGGCACACACCCCGCTTTAAAACCTTTCTCCTACCAGGCTTTTAACTTGCACTGCATCTCTTTCAGCTCATTACCAAGCATTGTTTCTTCATGTCCGAAGCCCACTGGTGTTTCCTGCTGCCCGAATTTTCAGGAAGCTGGGGGTAGGGAGCTTTTTCCATCGGGAGAGCTGGACTCAAGTACTGTTGGGTTTTGGAAATTGCATCAGATAACTCCCCGGCAAGTCTGCACTCTCTGATGGGTTCTGGGATCTTTCCATATTTTGGCAAATTAAAACCACCTAGGTGAGGTGCTGCTGCCTGTATATTGAGGAAGAATGAGCCGAGAGAGAGAACTGGGGGTGGAGACTTCAGATATTAGTTACTGTGTCACTGTGGCCACCGTTGGCTACCAATGGTGCACAAGTTAATCTGTGCTAAAAAATTCTCTCCTTTCCTCACACTCCATCCTCCACCCTCACCCCTCCAGCTCCTTCCAGCCACCTGTTGTTGTCTTGTCTTTTCAGTGGCGAGCTCTTTGGGGCAGACTGTCATTTACCCTGCACGGTCCCTAGTGGGGCTCAGCCAGGAGGAAACCTCCATGTGCTACTGCAATATAAATGATCTCCAGGATTAAGCTGTCTCCAGACAGCTGGGAGCCTTGGTTTGATACACCGATCCGTTAGAATGGGAAGGATGTAGCAGCTTGATTCTGCTGCTGAGGAGAGTCTGTCCAGAGAGCCACACGCCATGCCCAGGAAGCCCTGCCAAGCCAGGGGCCTTGGGATCTACACTCCAGAAGCTCGTCTGGGATTGGGAGGCTTTCCTCAACAGGGCACCCGTCACAGGAAACGTCACATGGCCTTGGAGGCCTCGCCACCAACCTCTTCCTACGGGAAAAGAGATGGGGCTGGAAAGCCTGGGCAGAGAGACATAGGGTCACCGTAACAAGGTCGCTGCCTCCCCCCACTGCCTGGGGTGGTCCGTCAGGCATCCCGTCCTCAGACCCCTCTGGGTCCTCTGCAGTAATGGGTTCTCAGACCCAGGCACTGGCAGCGAGATCCCCCATCTGCGGGCTCTGATGTATGGAGTACAAAATTCTTCTTCAGCCCCTCATGTCTAACCCTTCTTCTCCCTGGTCCCGCCACCCTCCTTATTGGGGCTGTGCAGAGCCAGGCCTTCACGGAGCTACTCCTAGCTGGCCCCTCTTTGCTTAATCTTTCCCCTCCCCGGACTAGGAGAGAGCAGCAGGC
Source organism: Mesoclemmys tuberculata (assembly GCA_007922155.1). NCBI lineage: Eukaryota > Metazoa > Chordata > Testudines > Chelidae > Mesoclemmys > Mesoclemmys tuberculata. Next base: position 5,453,049 of record ML675627.1, on the reverse strand, counting down.
AGCCTCCTTCTCCTGCTGGCACCTCTCCTCTTATGAGGGAGGAGGCAGCCTATACGCTGCCCTGCTTCACAGGGCTCATCCCGATTGGCTGGGAAAGAGGGAAGACCATCCCCTCCGTGTGCTACAAGACTCCTGACCCTAAGCCCTTAAAGAAACAGTAACCTGGTGTCGAAGGTTATGTCCTGAGGTCACCTCCTTGGCATGGGGGGCAGGGGGATTGTCACAGCCTGAAATATTTTCAAAGAAGGTGCCAGCAAAAAGCGTTTGATAACCCCTGGGCTATATAATCACGATGGTTCCTCTGGACTTAAATCTTTGACTCTGTGACCCCCTGGGGGTGTCCTACTTGAACCACCAGCATCCCGATTTCAGAGCTGCCAAGCGCCCCTCACCGCAGCTGTGCTCAGCACCTCTGAGGTTCCTGTGACGGGGGTCAACTCACCACCCTAAAGGCTCCTGCTGACCGTCACGGGGATTCGCTTTGCTTGCCAGTGCGCCCGCCGCTGGTGGTGCCTCTCTGCCATCACGTCTTCTCTGGGACCCACGTCACTCCCAGGACCGCGGGGCTCCTCTTCAGTGACACAGCCCTCCGGCCCTGCCACACTCTGTTCCCCCCGTTCCAGGGGGCTCTGTAGTCTGCTATGTAGGCATTGGCCTCAGTGGCTACTGCAGCCAATTGCCCAGCCACTTCCCCCATGGCCAAGGGGCTGGGAGTGACTGGGCCCATCAACTATTCTGGCACCTGGCCCAGGGACCCTGTAGATGGTAGCCACTTGCTGTGTCCCCTCCAATTCTTCTGTACCTTTCACTGGGCCATTTCCCTGTGGCCCCAACACCCTCTTCGCCCTTGTCTCAGGTCCTCAGCCTGCAAGTCTCTGCCACCGGCCAGGAGCTGTCTTTAGCTCCCCCGTCGCTGCGTGCAGCCCTGCTCTGTCTAGGCTGCTAGCTGCCCTCAGCCACTCCCACCTCCTCAAGCTCCAGGGTATGACTGACCCATCCCTGCTCTGCCTTGCAGCTCTTCTTATATGAGCCTGGCTGGCCCTGATTGGCTGCTCCTTGCAGCCTTCTTCCTATTGGCTGCTTTTCATTCAGCCTCCCCAGGTTTCTATTAACCCCCAGAGGCCAGTGTCGGGCAGACGCCCCGTCACAGTTCTGATGTGATATTTTGGGAAATTTTCATTCTGTGTGAAATGAAGAACATTTCAGCATTTCCCCTGGAATGGAGAATCTGGGTTTTGGCCAGTTCCACTTCCTTTAATGTTAATCAGGCCCTGTAATTGTTTAGTATTATAGAATCATAGAATATTAGAGTTGGAAGGGACCTCAGGAAGTCATCTAGTCCAATCCCCTGCTCAAAGCAGGACCAATCTCAACTAAATCATCCCAGCGAGGGTTTTGTCAAGCCTCAGCTTAAAAACCTCTAAAGATGGAGATGCCACCACCTCCCTAGGTAACCCATTCCAGTGCTTCACCACTCTCCCAGTGAAAAACATTTTCCTTATGTCCAACCTAGACCTCCCCCACTGCAACTTGAGACCGTTGCTCCTTGTTCTGTCATCTGCCACCACTGAGAACAGCCTCGCTCCATCCTCCCTGGAACCCCCTTTCAGGTAGTTAAAGGCTGCTATCAAATCCCCCCTCATTCTTCTCTTCTGCAGACTAAACAGGCCTAGTTCTTCCAGCCTCTCCTCATAAGTCTTGTGCTCCAGCCCCCTTATCATTTTTGTTGCCCTCCGCTGGACTCTCTCCAACTTGTCCACATCCTTTTTGTAGTGGGGGGTCCAAAACTGGACACAATACTCCAAATGCGGCCTCACCAACTCCAAATGCGGCCTCACCACTCCTATTTCTATAGTCATTAAAAATTGCACAACATGTTCCTCACACAAATCTCTTTGTCTCAGGGTTTTCAATAGCATCCGTTGCCATAGTAGCTAAGAACTTGTAAGCACCACAGGCTAAGTACGTCCACATGGTAAGGTAGTCTTCATAGACTTCATGGAACCTTCAGCTTTCCTCCCTTCACTTGCAGAGGAATTTCTGCTCAAGCTATATCTCTATTATTATTTTTTTCTTCTTCTTGTGGCATTAACCTGTGGTCCCTGCTTTGGGAGCCTTTCTTCCTTCCTTCTGATCTGCCTATTTTACAGGAACCGCACTGAAATAAAATCACTCAGCTGGAGATTTTCAGCGAGGCAAAGCAAGTGTTGAATGTATCTTTGAGATTTCCATTATTAAGGCTTTAAAGCTTTTAAATAAAAGGTCTAACTGGGATGACTAGCAGGTGGAAAGGGTATTAGTTACCCCTCTTATCAGCATGTATCAGGATCTCTAACAACTTTCACTCCTGATTATTCAAATCCTCTGAAAGGGAATAGAATAAACATCCTTGAGCCTGATACAGAGCAACTGGTCCTGCATCTTGCAGCGTAACAGTGAGAAGGAAAGTCATGCAACACTGAAATTCAAGTGGGCTTTTCAAGGTCAGTTTAATGATTAAAGTAATTATTATTATTGATAATAATCATATGTAGCTCTTACAGAGCACTTTTCCTCAGGAGATCTCAGAGCAGGGTTAGAATATAGAGTCATTTTAAAGGCGGGATGTGAGATAGTTCCATCATCATCACGTGACGAGTGTTTTTCACCCAAAGATCCCAAAGCACTTTCACGCACCACAGCCCTTGTCCTGTGACTGGGACATCGGCGGGCATGCCTAGTGGTTGGAGCAGGAGTCAGGCCTACTCGCTGAAGTCAGAAGCCAGGGGCTACAAGCAAAGGTCACAGTCAAAGCCATAAGCCAGGAACTGACCGAGTCAGGCCAAATGCCAGAGCCAAGGGTCAGAGCTGAAGTCAGAGGTCAGGAATCAGAGCTCAGGGTCAGAACTGGATTAGCTGGGTGACGTACGGCAGGGAAGGCAGGGTCCAAGGCAGGAGCAGGACCGGGAGTAAGCTGACACAGGAGCTGGCTCGGCCCTGGGCGAATGCTTTGAGCAGCCGCTAAACTGCAGCTACCGCTGCGCTTCCGAGCCCGTCTTCCGAGCCGTCAAGCAGCTGACTCCTGCTCTGCGACAGGCCCCGATTCCCCACAGCCCTCACCTTGCATTCAGGTGCCCTGAGCCCACCCAAAGCCGTACTGGTTTCCATGGGACCCATGCCACACCCGTTTTACGGACATCAACTGGCCTCTGCCACACTGGTCTAGGGGTCCCTGTAACTCAGAGATATGAGTGGCAACATGGTCTAGTGGATAAAAGGCTGGATTGGGACTCAGGGACTTGGGCGGCATTCCCAGCTCTGCCACTGATCGGCTGTGTGACCTTGGGCAAGTCATTTCCCTCTGGGTGTGCCTGCCTCCCCTCCCACTCATTCTCTCTCACGTGTGTGTAGATGGTGAGTTCCGTGGGGCATGGCTGCTCTGTGCCTAGTGCAAGGGGGCCGCTCCTGTTATGTAGAAGACCAGGGCCTACATTCTGAAGCTGCAGCAGCGACCCCAGTTACAGCTGGAATAGTTGCCGCTATAAGGCCAATTTCTGAGCCCTTTCTAACGTTCATTCCAAAGTGCCTCTTGCTCTGAAATTTCTCACAGCTGGTCTGAAGCCAGGGAGTGAATTCTGGGTTAAGTTTTGATTCACTCCGTCTAGCCGTTGTGGGGTTGGCACAGTTAGAGAAAGGAGCGGTTCAAAAACAGAGGAAGGATGGCCCCCGGCCGTTGAATGAGCGAAGCTGGAAATCTGGGTTCTCTTCCAGACTTTCCGGGTGAACATATGCACGTCTCCTATCATCTGCACAGCCCCACTGTGAGAGGGTGGTGTGGTGAGGGTTGACTCATGGCTGTCTATAAAAGGCTTAGAGGTCCTCACTTGGCAGGTGCTAAGGATAAACGAAGTGTGATCCGTTACTGGACAGTGTTTAGCCATGCACCAGGATCGCACTGTGTGAGGCACTGTACAGACACAGAACAAAACGACCATCCCTGCCTCTAACAGCATCCACCCACCGCAAAAGGGCCTCCCCTGGCCCAAGCGTGGCTTAGCGGCTTCCTTCCTGCAGGGCGTCCCCGGCCAATGGTCGCCCTGTCTCAGCGGTGTCTCTCCTCCCATAATTCACGGCGCGCCATCTTCACAGCTCAGCTCTCCAGCTAGGTCACTCTACAGTCCCCCCCTTCCGGGGTATCAGAGTCACGCTGGCCCAGCTGTTCGTACAGCGCCTCCGAGATTCCTGCTTCCCGGGGCCAGGTGGGGGAACCCAGGCCTTCCCTCTACTCTGGGCTGCAACCCAGGGACCCTGCCCTGCCTTCTCAGGCTTGCTGTCTTCACAACTCCTCTGGGGGTGGCCCTTCTTCCAGGATTGGGATCCCAGGGCATATTCTCCCTCCTGGGTTTTCTCCTCTCCTCCCCCTCCCCCTGTGCTCCCAGAGAGTGACTGCAGACTCTCCCCTGCAGCCCCCGCTACTACCAACGCCCTTTCTTTGTGGTCCTTGCCCAGCTTCTCTCCCAGATGAACTTCATGAACAACTAGTATTTGTAAATCCCACGGCCTCCCTACAGGGGCGGTGGACTGGCTGCTTTTGGGCCACCTTAACCCCCCCATGGCCGGTGTGGGTGCACACCTTATCACACTGATATCACACAGATAGACAGGGAAACACAAGGAAACAATGGAGACAGGAGGGTGAGCGCCAGAGGCTGTGATCTCAGCACACCAGCTGCCTAGCCGGTGCCAAGTTTTTTTAAAGGCACTGCAGCAAATTCTTACGCACACGAGCAGCTTTACTGACTCCAAAGAACCTGCCCTTCCTGGTGAGGTTTGCTCACACGAGTCGGGTTTTGCATTGCTGCTCCTCTCAGCCCCAGTCAGATCAGTGCACAGGACTTGTATGCTGTATACATGTTCAGCTCCCATCATGCCACGCCTCCCAGCGGGCGTCTAGCTGTTGTCAGCCCCACGGAAAAGGGGGAGCGGATATCCGCTCTCAGCCTTGCCATGTAAGGGCCCCGGCAGTCATAGGGCACGATGCTGGAAATGTGCGGGCCGTTTTGTGCAGGACGTTGCAGAAATGTCGGTGAAGTGGGGTTAAAGGGGGGTGAGAGTGGGGTTGAAGGCAAATCCTGCCACTAGCAAGGCCGCAGGGCTGCCAAAGTAGCCTGTAGCCACTGTGAACCCTTACTCCTGGCCGTTACGGACCCCATCAGCCCACCAGGTGGAGCTTGGAGCCATTAGGGATTACAAGTGCTGCAGCGGGAAAGGCTGCACTTTGTTCTCGGTGCCCCCCCCCGCAGCCAAGCGTGTGGCATATCACCAACGGCAGGACAGCCGCCACTGATCCTGCCTGGGTGATAATGGGCCGGACACGTGCTGGGGCTTGGGGAGGCATGGTACAGTGGTGGCTGGGGAGGAAGAGGAGGAGGAGAATCCAACAGACGGCTCTGGGGCCAGCCCTGGAGTTTCTGGGTTAAATTTAACCAAGGGGAATGCGGAGGTGTGAACTCACTGCTGGCACGCCCGCCCCCCTTCCTTCTCCCCGGCCAGCTCTGTCTCTAGCTCCCACTGCAAACAGCCAGCCCAGCCCCATAGGGGTCTATCCCTACCCCCATCTGCCCGTGGGTCGGCCTCACCAAGCAGGCCCAGCTCTCTCCTGTAGCTCCTCTGCTGTCCGTTACCCAGGAGCCGTCTGCAGAGTCCCTTTTCCTCTCCCCCTGCAGACTTTGTCCTACTGCCTCATGCGCCTTCCTTGCTGAGACCAGCACCTCACCAGCTGGGTTTGATCACCAATTATACCTAACACCCAGTGACTTAATAGGGCCCCCCTCTTGTTAACCCCGGGTTAACCAGTGGAGTGGGGGGGGGTCTACACCCAGGGAATCAGTGCATGCATGAAGAGGGTGGCAAGAAAAATCCAAGCTCAGACATACACTGTCTATGGCCCAGATGATCTTCCATCAGCTAAACATATTCTCAGACGTTTGTGGCTAGACATAACTATAATGCGTGTGATGGAAATGTACAGTAAAATGAAAAGAAAAGATGAAAGTAATGCAGCCCCTAAAGCCAATGACCCATTAAACAAGTGAGAGTCATCTCCGGAGAAGTTTCGGATATTTAATTAGCACCAACTAAAACAATACCATAAAATAAAACACCCATCTGGACTCAAAGGATCATGAGCAGCCATTTCGCCCGGGCACTGCCACGCTGCCAGAGACACTGTTAGCCAAAGGAAGGGAAAACATTGGGTTTAAAGAAGAAAAAAATGGGGCTGATTTGGGGGCCCCTGATCCTGGCTTCTATGCACATCTGCAGTGGCACAGAGGGGTCATAGGCCAGGGGAGAACTCCCATGGTGTGGCAGCAGGGTAGGTCTGGCCTGGGTAGCTCTGGGGGTGTGGGCAGGGGGCATGAATGACTAGTGGGGATGTGCTCAGTGCTACAGAGCACAGGCAGCCTGGCAACTGTTGGGCTGCTCCGCTTTACTCCTGCTTTGGTCCCTGCACCCCCAGGAACGCAGACAGAGCAATGATGGTACAAAGCCCCTTTTGCCCTCCTTGCCCCCGCCACCTGGCTGGGCCACGGCTCTCAGAATTCAGCCTGAGTGGTGTGCCATGCCAAGCTTTGCTTTCCCTGCATATCTGCTTAAACGGAGCTCAGACCTCTACTTGTCTGTGACTCTGACTGCGCGCCTCTGCAAGGGCCTAAGAGGAAATAAGAGCGGGCTCCTTACACTGGCTATCCTGGGAGCAAACGGGGGTACTGCCCAGCTTCCCCCTCCTTGGGGCTAGCGGGTATGGCCTGAACAGCCCAGTCTCTGAAACAGCCTGGCGAGGGGGGCCGTAATTTCCTCCTCAGAGAGGGAACTGTGACTCTAAGGGGTGGCTCTAGCCTGCAGTAACGCTGGGCGTAACCCTGAGCGTATCTAGCCCCTAAACAGGGACCGCAGAGGGTGTTTCTGGGGCACTGATTGGTCCCCAGGATGCTAAGAGGTGCCTTGGTTTCCATGCTGCGCGTGGCCTGTTTGGCTGGGTATCTTTTCACTCCCTGTCTGAGGTCCGTTGGAACCAGGACGGGGCTTAAGAACCACAAGCCGCTGACAGGGGCAGGAACGGACAACCGCCCACTCGGAAATGAATGGAGACCCGACGCCAGCCTGTGTCCCGCTCACAACACAGCCTGACAGTCTTGGTCAGCCGTCAGCCCCCGAGTTTGACTCCAGTGCAAGCGAAATTAGGGCCTGGAGTTGGAAGCTTCTGTGCCCATTCCCAGCCCCAGAGTCCCACTTCTCTTCCCCGGCAGACTTGCTGCGTGCAACAGGAGACTCTTTAAAAGCACTAGTTTTCCAAAGAGCACAGTTTTGTATATGGGAGTTGGAGCGGGGGAAGTGGGGCACATTCGGAGTCGCTTAGGCTACTTTGGCTCTGGCTGTTATGTTGTATCAGGCGGCATCTGTCACATCTGATTATGTTGCATTGTCTTTTTTTTTTTATCTTCCCCCATCTCAGCGATGACTCTTCTGGCTTTATGTGACATTTCCTTGGCAATATAACTGCTAGGGTGAAATGCTCAGAATGTTTCCTGAGCCATAAAAACCCCAGATTGCAAAGGGTTGTTTTTTGTACAGTTTTAGTTGTTTTTTTTTTTCAATTCATCAGATGCCCCCGCCCCGCTTGCTGTTCTGGTTTGGGGTGGGGGGAGAGAGAGAGAAAGACTGTGGCTATTTGCATGACAAATCAACAAGCTAAATTCAGAGGTAGTGTGGACATCGGTGTAAGTTACACACTTTTGGGGGAGTGTAAGGATAAAGAACCAAGGCCCAGATTCTGACCTCCGGTGGACTAGTGGCAACCCAAAGTCCATTGAGCTATATGGATTGACACTCATGTTACTGAGATCAGAATCTGGCCCCTGGTGGTTACATCTGCACTTGACCATTTGGAGAAGTCGCTGGCCCATTGCACTTGCGCAACCTGCTAGCGACAGCTGTGTAGACAGGGCGGAGATGGTTGCTGGCGTTTCCTTGACAGTGTTTCCTAGCACTCCTCTCAACAGGGTGAGGCGACACAGTAGAAAATTGCCCAGGACCTGTCTCCAGGACCTCCCCCTTCTACCGTCAGTGGAGCAGCACAGGTGGCAGGAGAATGAGGGAGGATCTCATGAAACTCTAGCTTGGCCGCAGTCGGTGATGAGAGGAGGTAAGGAAGCATATGCTTCTATGGGGGTATTCTTCAGCCAATGCTGTCCCATGCTGATTTTCCTACCACATCCCCTCTCTTCCCACCCTGCACTGTGTAAGTTTCAGCAGCTTCCACTCGTTTACCCTGAATTCACCCACTGAGTTGGGCTAATGCCTCAGTCCCCCCACCCAGCTCATATTAGAGGGCCCTAAATCTATGACCCAAAGAGGCAGTTAAAAGCAATGCCCTAAACAGACTAATGCTGCTATGAGTTTGCCCGGTCTCAGAGTGGCTAATAAAATCATGTGCTGTGCCTGTGTTTTTCCAGCAGCAAGGTTGCAAGTGGGTGTCAACACCAGAGAAGCTGCATTTTTTTTAATTTTTGCTGATCTTTTTTCCTCCACTTTTATGTGGGTTTGTCTTGTTTTGTCTTCTAGGAAACAGGATTGTACTTTAACAACAACGGCTCCAATCCATTGCAGATAACTTCTTTTTTCCCCCAACAGGAAAGCTGTTACCATCTTTACCACCAACTAAAAGACTGTCAAATGGGGGAGGCAGGGAGAGTTCTTCTAAGAACTCTCTCCCGCTGGAGGAAAAGGTTGCAAGGAGTACTGTTAAAATGAAAGCCTCCCTTAATATGTTCCCTTTAAAATGTTTTAACCTTTCTCCCCTTCTTTTCTGTATCTTTAATTAAAAAAAAAGTTAAGACTTTTCATACCATGTTTGCCAGGGTGCTGAGCGGCCGAGGTCTCTGTATACTAAACCCCGAACTTCGTTTAACACTGTTTAACTCTGGACAGTGACAGGCTTGTCTGGATCCTTCTCTTCTGTTCAGACATGAACCCATAGACATTTTCCACTCTGTAAAGAACCTGTATACCTGCTAATCTGCCAGACAACGATCCCTCTTCATAGGAATCTCTGCCACAAGAAACATGTTCAGCAGAGCCTCCATGGAACAAAGCTCTATGTGTCAACGTCTATCCCTCTCTGTGGACCAGCCACCAAGGGGCGCACAGATACCGGACCAGCGTGGGCTACACACACACGTATACAATTCCTTTCAGTCTCAAGTCTTCCGGAGCACTTCCGAGGCTGATAAACAATGATGCTGTCAATGTGGGCTGCCACCTCCATCTGTGAAATCCATCCACCTCACGGATGGAATTCAACCGCTTATTTTAAAACTGCACAGCAGCACCACAGAGCCGCCTGGGACTGGAAGGGAAGGATATGCAGAACCCATAGGAGGCATTTGGGAAGCGCGCACGCACACACACACACACAATTCTTGTGAAAAGCCCAGCGTATTCTCCTGGCTCAGTCTTTAGCTGGGACTCTCATGCTTCATAGCAAGGAGAGCCACAACACAAGTTTCAGTGCTCTGCTGCATTGAATGCATGCCCAGAGCTAATCACCGCACCCAGCCAAGGTGTGAGATGAACCAACCATAGATGGCCCTTGCTAGAAACCTGCTAAGAGTGAAAGGTGCAGCCATCAAGCAGTCCTGGTCCTAACCGGAACTTAAGTCTGTTTTCACATCTCTCCACCAGCCTAGCCTGTGTCACTAACCCAGTCACATCTCCGTGGCATGCGTGATCAACCTAATCTTCCCTCTGAACTCATTTTCATCCGTTATCCACCAGGGCTGAAAGGGCCGTATTAAAAAGCAACTGTGCCTGTATGTTCATGTGCACTCAGGAGATAAATGTAATCATGGGGACTGATTAACTAGTAAACTCATTTCCAGAATCCGCTAATTATTCTTACAGAGGTGACAGCACGCTGATGAATTAGCAATAGATTATTGGAGCAGTCCCAGGTCCTATCTGTCGGACTTAATTTCCCTGCTGTAGTAACGTATTTACTAAGCCACAGATTTGACGGTCTTATCTTTGTTCACTTATTTGTGAAAAAAAATAACACAATGGGCTCCCATGAAATAACGTTCATGGAGAGGGTTATGCAGGAAAAGTCATTTAGTTTGACAGCCAGGATGAAAGGATGGGTTCAGATCCCATTGCTCACACTATGGTATGGGGAATCACAGTCCATCTCAGACATGAGGCACGTATGAAATAAAAGAGCTACAACAATAGACAAACAGGCTTCCACACAGCTTGAGCGCCAGCTTTGTTTCCATTGTTCACCCAGACGACGCCCGGCCTGGAATTCTATAGAGCACACAGAGACAGCCAGTGGTTGAATGACATACTGCAGATATAGATATTGTTACAGGTGTAAACCCTGCAGTGTGAAGCATGAGAAGGAAGCAAATTTGACAGCGCCACTTACTGGTGAACTGGAGGAAGAGCCAGAATGAGCCAGGGTTTGTTTCCCACCATTCAAGTGTGACTATTTTGGTAAAATTCATTTAAGTTTGGTGGGCAGGGGTAGTGAAGTGCTGATATCCTGATTGTGTGATAACAGAACCATGCTCAGCAGGCTTGGACGAGAACCAAAGTCTCAGTCGGGCGCTACGAGGTAGTGGAACCTGGACACGCACGAGAGAGAGGGGAAAATCAGTTTTACCTTCCAGCAAGGAGGGTGTCCCAGGTAGCAGAGACTGCTCGAGGCTCTCACGTGCCATCCATCCCTCTCCAGTGAAGATTTGGAGTCTGCATCCCTTCGAGCGGGGTGTGGAATTCCCAACTCCAGGAGACCAACCTGTGCTAGGATGTTAAAAATAAGAGCGTTGCTGCAACAGTGTGAGGGGCTAGACGTCCTGTCTACGGTGGCAGCTAAGGCCCCTTCTTTTAGCTCTGTCAGAGCTAGCGCAAGAGGGGCGGGATGGCCTGTTAAAGGTGTCCAGGGAAGGTATTTAGGGCCCTTTTTGCCGCTGACAAGCCCTGGCAGAAGGCGGCATGGGACAGGCAGACAAGTTCGGGTACTGGTGGTATTTGCCATGCAGCACCCTGGGTGCGGAGCATGCCTGACAGGTCCCTTAAAAACGGTGGGGCTGTAGTGGAGTGGACTCACCAATGGCATGCCCCCTCATGGCTGGGTGGGGCATTGCAGGATCTCTTCCTCTAGTCCACCTACTGACAGACACTCCGACCCTGCGAGGGTCTGCCTCTTCTCACCACTCAGCCCTCTGTAACGTCTCACCCTGCCAGGGTACCTGAAAGTCCAACAAACAACATCCCTGCAGCCTCCAGCCAAGTCTTTGGCCAGCATCCCAATTCATGAGTCCTTCCAGCCCTGGTGGCTGGGGTCTTCGCACCACCTTTTTCCAGAGGACAGTAGGGGAACCTCTCCTCTCCTCTGGGTTCCAGCCCAGAGACCCTGTCATGAGCAGCCCAGATCTGCCTATTCTGGCCCGCTACTTCCTCCCTGGGTTTCTGCCTACCTCAGCCTGCCCACAGGCCTTTCCCTCAGCCCTCTCTTGGGCTCACTGTCTACCTGCATTCCTCATGTGCCCTGAGGTCTCGGACTTCATCCTTCTCTCAGGGCCATGCTCACAGGATCACCTCTGGAGTTCTCCAACAAATCCCAAACCAGAAGGGCAGATTTAAACCGCTTCCGGTCTTCCCGGGCTTGGACTTTGGTCCTTCCCCAGTCTGCCCCAACTCTCTTCTCCTCAGCTGCACATGGACAGTCTCCTTGGCATCTTCCCCCTCTTTTGAGACCCCACCACTGGAGCTTTCTTGCCTCCTGGGGCTTTTCCCGATTCTTCTCTCTCCTGACTTCAGCCAAACCATTCCCAGAGCAGGAACTCCCAGCTTCCTCTCTCTGGGGTCTCTCTAACTGGGATCTCTGTCCTTTTAAGGAAACCTACCAGCTTCCCCTGTGGACCTGGTAACCGACCTCCATAACGCTGCTCCCGGTGCCAGGAGGTGGGTAATTGAGCTTTCAGGCTGCTGTTCACCTTCTCAGTGTGGGGTTTAGACTGCTCCAAGCTGATCACAGTTGACAGGCACTGTGTCCCCCTTTGCAGCTGTGCCCAGAGAGGAGCCTCTCTCTGCCAACAGATGGAGGCAATCTTGGTATTTGCCCCCAACTCATCAGCTAAGCAGGCATAGGGAATTTTAAATCTTTTCCACCACAAAGAGCAGGGTGCAGGGCTTTGTGACACCCAGAGAGGATCATGCTGGTGTTCCTTGCCTAAAAGGAAAGACACACATACTGCAACATTATTGCTTCGCAGTCGTACCGCTGGATTTCCTCTCGGCTCCATCCCCTGCAGCTGCTTCCTCACGAGAGTCTCTGCTCCACAGCCCCCTAGTGGAAGCAGGAATAGGGACAGGGAAGGCATGCCCCAGTCTCTATGTGGTAGTCTCCCCATGGGGAGAGATGGGAGCCGCATGCTTGGGAACGTGCTGCAGGGAAAAATCCCACCATGGATGGGCATGGACCACAGTGGTTAAGAAGCCCTTTCCCCCTTTCTGTTCTATAGGCCTGTGAAAGGAAGAAGCAGGGCAGAGAGGGACCCAGTTTATGGATCTTGGGCAGCCCCTGAAATCAGCTCAGCTCCAAGGCCAGGTCAGACCTCCCTCCGAGACCCAAGGAACCAGAGATCTGAACTCAGATCAGCACAACTCCAAACTAGGCTGGCCTTGGTTTTTATATTCTATGATAAGGTGGTTGTTTAGCAGGGCATCTGACTCTCACAATGGGATGGGAGGAGGCCTGCTCTTTACCACAGCTCAGCTTCCATTCCGGACTCTTATTTAATGCTGAAAAGTCCCTGAGCGCCTCTCTAGTGGTTAACATGGGTCAGATCCCCCTTTCCCCCCATACACACATCCCTAGTGAACGGAGTTCCAGGAGGAGAATGTTGCAGAACATAGAGTTTCTCCCACCAAGACCGCTCTGATTTCCCCTCCCGGCATTGTCCTCAATCAGCACCGCACGTTATACTCTGCTCAAGTAGCTCTCTACGTTCAAAGCCGCTGATGTGTGCATGGCACGCTGCATCCTGGCATCGAAACAAGATGCAGTGTGTAGAACCAGGTTAGTAACAGACAGCCGTCCTTCCTGTGATGCTGTCAGCACCCCCAGGGAGAGAGGGGTCGACTGAGAGCGTACTAGCGGTGCCATTAAAGAACCTGGGTCTGATTTTCCTCACATGCGTGTCTATCTGTCACAGTCCAGGGGAGCACTCTGATTTATTTTGGTGTAATGGACAGGTGTTGACTCCAGTGAAACCCTAAAACGTTTGCAGTGCCCAGCACCTCACAGGATCGAGGCGCAGCAAGAATCCTGCTGGACTAGAGCCAGTCAGGAGAGGGGAAAGCAGTGCAAATAAATAAAAGGCTTGTCTACATAGTGTGGTAAAGTCAGGCCAGATGGCTACCAAAGGGTGTACCAGGGCCGGTATGTGAGCCCTAGAATGTTAAAGGCCCTTTTCCTGCAGGCAAAGGAGAGGTTACTGCAGGTCAGTTAGGGACACCTGGAACCAATGAAGGTCTACTCCAGGTGTACTTAAACCCTGCCTTCCTTAAAGGGAGTGGGGGGACAAAGGAAGCTGCCAGAAGGTTTGTGGCAGCTGGAGGAGAAACTTCCCCCCAGACTAGGAGACAGTGCTTCTCTGCAGCCAGAGGAGCAGAGGAGGAGAAAACTTTTGGCCCCAGCTGGCAGGAAGGAGCCACAGCCAGGTACCTCCCCGGGCCCTGGGGCACATACAGGGGCTGAGACTACTCGCCCGCCCCGGTGGGGCGAAGGACATGCCTCAGGCCTGAAGTAAGGCCGCACCAAGCCCTCTGTGAGAGAGGTGCTGAGGGGAAGGGAGAAAAGACTTGTCCAAATTGGGGGCAGAGTTACCTCGGGCCCCACTGATAGAGGAGACTGCCGCCAATAGATGAGACTAAGGGGGGTTACCCTACCACAATAGATTGTAAGCTTTTTGGGCAGGGGTCTGTCCCCCCATGTACAGTGCCTAGCACAATCAGAACCAATGCAGCCAGACAACCCCTGCCTCCACAGCTTGTGGAGTTGCTCCTGTCTGTGCCATGTCTGAATCTATCCACAGATCTCTGCGCTCTACAGAAAAGTATCCAATAAGCACTGAGATGTTTTGACCCATTTGGATGACTTGGAAATAAATAAAATAATCATTAACCATCATGTATTATTGACACCTCTTTGTAGATAGGGAAAGAGACGTTGAGTGACTGGGCTGGGCCAGAGCTGGGAATAGAGACTAAGAGTCCAGAATACCAGCCATTTGTTCAAAATGTCTCATCTCCTGAAGAGGAAATGACGCCACACAATGTACAACAATGTGCCATGCATCAGGTGTGCACACGCACACACCTTAGCCTCATTTCCTCTTTGCAAAGATCGGTGATGGGCGAAGCTTAAAATAATCTGGAGGATGGGTCTTTAAGTGGACCCAAAAGACTAGAAACCATTTGAACCTATGGGGTTGATGGGAGAGGTTGTGCAAACAGACTCTCTTGCAGAGTCTATTTTAAGGATTCCAGCTACGCTCAGGATACTGTAAGATTGGCTTCTCTCATTTCATTTTGATTCTTCTGCTTCTGATCCTGGCAAGACCCCAGGGAGCATAGGCATGCATGAACCTGGAGAGGGGGATGGGACAAATCAACCAGATTTTTTCTAACCTCAGAAGAGGTTACTCACAGGTTCAAATTCAGTTGACATGTTGGCTGGAGATCCAAGTCAGTTCTTCAATCTAGACGTAGCATGCTACTAAAATGTGTGCTATGTCCCTCCCTCCCTTACCCCCCGTCTAGTGGTTGGTCCAAAAGAAGATCACCTATAATTGCTACCAGCCAAAGGCTGTGTGCCATTAGGTCGAGAGGCGGATGTCTGGGCTTCGCTGCTGAGCAGCATGGGTTCACTCTGTTGGTGGCTCATGCATAGGGATGGTTACACTGAAATAGTCAAAAGTCTGAGTGCAGATCCAAAGTTCAGGGCATTTGGATTCTGGTTCAGCCTGGCGCCATTCGTAAAGCTGAAATATGACTCAAATTTGCATGTTGGAGATGTTCCTATCTGGGGGTTTGGTCCAGATCTTCCCCTTTTGTGTCCCCGGCAGCTCAGGCATCTCTAAATAGAAATGAACATTGCTGTCTGGATTCCATTGGGAGCTGTTTTCATCCACTTGCTTTTCCCAAAGGACTGGAGTATTTGTGCTAGAAGATCTTCTTTCTGCATTAAATGCCTCCCCCATGCAGCAGCAGCATGTATTTGTTTACCAGTCTTATTTTAGACCTCAGTATTAAACCAATATTGCTCTGTCGATGAGGATTTTTCCCCCGTCAATGGCGAAATTGCATGTGAATTCTGAATTTTCCAGTTAATTGAACAAGCTTAAGCACCCAGCAGTACAACAAGCCTCTGTACCGTACATATGCTTTATTCTGCCGTTCCTCAGGGGCATGTATTAAAATAGTCATAAGGAAAAAAAGAAAGACACTTGCAATTTCTCTTAGAGTCGCTCCTTTGCCTCCTCTGTAATACTGTTTAACTACCACCATCCTCTGCTGCTCTACGTTTTAGGGGCCTGCCAATCAAAACCGCAGAAGCAGCATTGCTTCCAAAATCTCTAGGTATAAAAGTAAGAGCAGATGACTCAGGGGTCAGGAATGGGATGTAATAGCGCTGGCTGGAGAATGGGATTCCTGTTCTGCAGGAAATTCCAAAATATCAACCAAAAAAAAGCATTTGGAAATAGAACAAAAATGAAATCTCCCATGGAAAGGGGAACCCCCCCCAAATTTTGTTTAGAAAAAGTTGGAGCTCTGGGAGCACCAATTCTGGGATAGTCCCCCTTGTGGGCTGCCCCAGAGGTGGGGAACCTGGGAGCTCAGGCTGTTGAGGAACTGGTAGCTTGGGAATCAGGAAACCCAGATCCACCAACCTCCCCACCAGGCAAGATAGCAAGGATGCAGGAGCCCAAGTTGCTGAAGAGCTAGACAGATGGAAAGCAGGCCAGGGTCCAACAGAATCATAGAAATAAAGGGCTGGAAAGGATCATGGGAGGTCATCAAGGCCACCTTCCTGCACTGAGGCAGGACAAAGCAACCTGGCAGGGCCATCCCAACAGGTGTTTGTCTAACCTGTTCTTAAAACCCTCCAGTGATGAAGAATCCACAACCTATTTTAGTGACCTGTTCCAGAGCTTAACTACCCTTACAGTTAGAAAGGTTTTCCTAATATCTAACTTAAGCTTCTCTTGCTGCAGATTAAGCCCATTACTTCTTGTCTTACCTTCAGTAGACATGGAGAACAATTGATCACCGTCTTCTTTATAATGGCCCATTGAAAACTGTTTTCAGGTCCCCCCTCAGTCTTCTATTCTCAAGACTAAACTTACCCAGTTTTTTTTATCTTCCTCATAGGGCAGGTTCTTAAATCTTGTATCATGTTTGTTGCTCTCTTCTGGACTCTCTTCAGTTTGTCCACATCTCTCCTCAGGTGTGGCCCCCAGAATTTAACATGGCACTGAAGCTGAGGCCTTATCAGTGCTAAGTAAAGTGGAACAAGAACTTTCCATGTCTTACATACAACAAACCTGTTAATACACCCCAGAATTATATTAGCCTTTTTCACAGCTGCATCATAATGTTGTCTCACATTCAATTTGTAATCCATTATAACCCCCCAGTCCTTTTCAAAAGTGCTACTGCCTCGCCAGTTATTTGACTTTTCCCAAGTGAAGTACTTTGCAAAATCAGCATTTGCCCATGGATCATTTAAAAGGGCATCAGAGACATTTGGATGATAGAATTTTGCTCAGCACACATTCTTCATTGACCCAGTTTGTTTTTATCGAAAAGGGCATCAGAGACGTATTTGGATGACAGAATTTTGCTCAGCACACATTCTTCATTGACCCAGTTTGTTTTTACGTCAAGATAGCAGATAGCATGATGAAGGTGTGTTAAATAGAGGTAGAGAGGATCCAATAGATTGTGATGGGTTAGAACCGAAAACTCAGATTGACACCCCAAACACGGAGGGGTAGGACAATTTCAAGTTTTGGATCCAGACCCACATTTTGCCAATTGGATCTTCTTTTTTGCAATGGCCAAATTCCTGATGCAAACCAATCTAGACTCTGAAATCTGGATCCAGTTCCCCATTTGGTGACGTTAGCTCACCTCTGTTTATTCATTTCATACACTGCAGATTTCTTTGCCTTTCGTAAGCCAGCAAGCATGTCTCCTCTGCTTCTGTTTGGATGTATTTATTCTTTTGTTGCCATTTCCTAACAACACGGCATCTCTGAGGACTCAGATCAAACCTACCTGACCAAGAGCTGCCCCGCAGCCAATTATGGGATCAACAAAGTGTGTCAGAGTTTAATGGGCCAAATCCACAAATGGTGTCGCTTTATTGTAGTCAATGGAGCTATGGCAAGTTACGCCAGCTGAGATCTTGTCCCATAATTTTAACTTGAATCTTGAAAGTCCATAACATTTTTCTTCCAAAAATCTAAAGCTCTGTAGATCTGGTTTCAGCTGAAAGGCTCCGTGTAACTGAGTAGAACCAGACCACCACTCTCACTGGACTGTAGCACCTGGAACATTAGTGGAGGCATCAAAAGGCCTGATTCTCTATAGCCCTGCACCTTGCATTTGCCATTTACACAATGCCAAGTGAGGGTGAAAACTAAAGCTACCCTGCTGTTCCGGTAGCATTCTGCACTGGTGTCAATGGCTCAAGCACAGCAATGGAGAATCAGGTTCAAGGTGTGCTGGAGACTGTGAACCTGGGCCTGCAGAAGGTCTCAGCCTCCATTAGAACTTAACATGGCCTCCTTGACACGTGGTGTCTGAAAACCCAACAAAGTTGTTTAGCCTCACAGCCAGGACCGGATTCTGCTAGCCTTGCTCACACTTAAAGGGTCTAAGAAACATATGACCATAAGAGCTGCCATACTGGGTCAGAGCATGGTCCATCTTGCCCAGTAACCTGTCTCCAACAGAGGCCTATACTAGAGTTTCAAGGGTAGCATACTGAACAGGACAATTATGGAGTGATCCACCCATCTTCCACTCCTGGCTTCCGGTAGTCAGAGGGTTAGGGTTGCCCCGGGCATGGGGTTGCATCCCTGACCATCTTGGCCAATAGCTATAGGTGACCCTATCCTCCATGAACTTACCCCGTTTGTTTATGAACCCAGTTGTCTTTTTGGCTATCACAACATCCCGCAGTAACGAATTCCACAGCTTAGTTGTGTGTTGTGTGAAAAAGTGCTTCCTTTTGTTTATATTCAACCTGCTGACTATTAATGTCATCACGTAGCTCCTGCTTTTTGTATTGTGTGAAAAGGTAAATAACACTAACTCTATTAACTTCTTCCACACTATTCATGATTATATAGACCTCTATTATATCCCCTGTATAATTAACATAATTAAAAGCTTCTATTCCAGGTTAGTCCTGCTTTGAGCAGGGGTTGGACTAGATGACCTCCTGAGGTCCATTCCAACTCTAATATTCTATGATTTGATGATTCTTTTCATGTTGCATTGGTCACAGTGAGATCAGTTTTGAAATCAAAACAGGAGTACGGCGGGGGTGTGATGTGTCTGCAATTCTCTTCCATTGATTGGGTAATGTGGTGTACAATAGAAGACATGCCAAGAGGTATTAGATGGATACCCTTCTCATCCCTTGAAAACCTGGACTTTGCAGATGATCTTGCTCTCACATACCCATCACCATATACAAGAGAAAACAACCTGACGACATATTCAGCCAGCAAATTCAACTGAAAATCAACCACAATATTGCCTCACCATCACCAGTTGGATAGAGAATTATGTTCTCACTATTGTAGAAACATTCACATACCTGGGCAGTACCATCAGCCTGGGTGGTGGAGCAAGTCAGGATATAAAGAACACAATCAACAAATCCAGGAATGCCTTTAGGAGCTTAAATACAGACTGGAAATCATCAAAATATAATATTGAAACTAAATTTAAGATTTATCAGAGTTGTGTACTTTCAACACTACTTTATAATGCGAAATGCCAGGCAATGGCAACGTATGACACGTCCGAGCTGTCTTCATTTCATCCAACCGGCCTCGGAAAAATCCTCCATATCTTTTGACCCAGAACAATCTCAAATTAAGATGAGTGGGGGAGGTTTAGGTTGAATATTAGGAAAAGCTGTTTCACTAAGAACGTGACAAATGGGTTACCTAGGGAGGTGGTGGAATCTGCATCCTTAAAGGTTTTTAAGGCCCATCTTGACAAAGCCCTGGCTGTGATGATTTAGTTGGAGTAGGTCCAGCTATGAGCCGTGGGTTGGATTAGGTCCCTTCCAACCCTAATTTTCTATAGGGATACTATGATCTATTCATACAGTGTAGCCATGAAGTTATGAGCACCATCATTACCAGAAGGCATTGGAAATGGATTGGCTTTGTATGTCAGATGGAAGTTGATTCCATCACCAGAATAGCAATAAGATGGACACATGAAGGTGAGTGAAAATGAGGCCACCCAAAAACATGCAAAAAGATGTGGAAGCTGAGCTGAAAAACATGGGGCACAGCTGGGATCATTGATAGACTTGACAAACAGACAGGCGTGGAGGAGCTTCATCATTGCCCTAAACACCAGAGGGATAATGGGGGACTAACTAACTATAACATCCTTCTTAGTCATCTCTTTTCTAAGCTGAACAGTCCTAGGCTGGGTCTACACTGACGGTGGCAAATTTGTCGCCGTCAGATTGATTGCTCTGGATTGACTGAGCGGTCTGTGCAGACCTGCTCAGTCGATCCAGCAATCGACGTAGGAAAATCATCCCGGTAAGTAGTGTAGCACTACATCGAAGGGAACGCTGTTCCCTTCAGTGTAGCGCAGTGTGGACGGCGCGCGGAGCAGATGCAGTGAAGTCGACGGGAGATAAACGCGTGATTTACGTCACTTGCATATCTCCCGTCGACTGCTGCCAAATCCGGAAGGTAAGTGTAGACTGGGCCCTAATCTTTTTTAGTTTCACCTCATATGGAAGCTGTTTCGTACCCTTGAATATCTTTGTTGCCCTTCTATGAATCTTTTCCAGTTCTTATCCATAAGAATATCAGAACATAAGAATGGCCGTACTGGGTCAGAGCAATGGTCCATCTAGTCTAATATCGTGTCTTCCGACCGTGACCAATACCAGGTATTTCAGAGGGAAAGAATAAAACAGGTAGTCATTGAGTGATTCATCCCCTGTCGCCCATTCTCAGCTTCTGGCAAATAGAGGCAAGGGACACTTCAGAGCATGTTTTTGCATCCCTGCTCATCCTAGTTAATAACTATTGATGGACCTATCCACCATAAACTTATCTAGTTCTTTCTTGGACACTATTACAGTCTTTGCCTTCACAAAATGCTCTGGCAAAGAGGTCCATAGGTTGACTGTACATTGTGTGAAGAAATACATCCTTTTGTTTGTTTGAACCTGCTGTCTATTAATTTATTTGGTGACCCCTAGTTTTTGTGTTATGAGAAGGAGTAAATAACACTTCCTTATTTACTTTCTCCGCACCAGTAATGATTTTATAGACTTCTATCCTATCCCCCTTAATCGTCTCTTTTCCAAGCTGAAAAGTCCCAGTCTTTATACTCTCTCCTCATATGGAAGCTTTTCCATACCCCTAATCATTTTTGTTGTCCTTTTCCATATCTTTTCCAATTCCAATATATCTTTTGAGATGTAGTGACCAGATCTGCACACAGTATTCAAGATGTGGGCGTACCATGACTTTATAAAGAAGCAATATTTTCTGTCTTATTATCTATCCCTTTCCTAATGATTCCCAACATTCCATTAGCTTTTTTTGACTGCCATTACATGTTCAGTGGATGTTTTCTGAGAACTATCCACAGTGACTCCAAGATCTCTTTCTTGAGTGGTAACAGTTAATTTAGACCCATTATTTTATATGTATAGTTGGGATTATGTTTTCTAATGTGCATTACTTTGCATTTATCAACATTGAATTTCATCTGCCTTTTTGTTGCCCAGTCACCCAGTTTTGTGAGATCCCTTTGTAACTCTTCACAGTCTGCTTTGGACTTAACTATTTTGAGTAGTTTTGTATCGTCTGCAAATTTTCTCACCTCACTGTGTACCCCTTATTCCAGATCATTTATGAATATGTTGAACAGTACTGGTCTCAGTACAGATGCCTATGGGACACCACTATTCACCATTGTGAAAACTGACCATTTATTCCTGCCCTTTGTTTACTATCTTTTAATCAGTTACTGATCCAGGAAAGGACCTTCCCTCTTATCTCATGACTGCTTACTTTGCTTAAGAGCTTTGGTGAGGGACCTTGCCAAGGCTTTCTGAAAATCTAAGTACTCTATATCCACTGGATCACCCTTGTCCACATACTTGTTGACCCCCTCAAAGAATTCTAGTAGATTGGTGAGGCATGATTTCCCTTTACAAAACCCATAGTTACTCTTCCCCAACCAATCACGTTTGTCTATGTGTCTGAGCATGATTTGTTGAGGAAGACCTTTTTGAGATGGGACATCCAGAATTGGACACCGTATTTAAGGACTGGGAACACCAGAGATTGTCTTGTGAGGACACTCTCTGCTGACAGGAGAGAGCTCTCCCATCAACATAATAAAACCACCTCAGTGAACGGCAGAAGCTATGTCAGCGGGAGAAGATATGGTGACATAGGCTGTAGTGGAGACATAACCTTGCCCTTTTTGACTGCAGTGTACATGAAATGGAACTTTTCAGAGAACTATCCACAGAGTCTCCAGATGTCTTTCTTGGGCGGTGTGACAGGGTCAGGCCTGACGGCTATGCCAGAGTACTTCTATTTGGAAGCTGGGGTAGGTGGGTGGGCGCAAGCCCACCCACCGCTACAGGCTCCCCCCCCCCAGCCTAGGGGCGGAGCCACTGGACCCAGGTCCAACTGATTACGGGGGACAACAGATGAAAAAACAGGAAAGGGCGTGGGGGTCACAGGTTAAGAAAAAGAGAGCCAGAAGGGGACACCGAGCAGAGAACCCCAGACTGCGCCCACTGCTCCTCGAAGGTGTCCAGGGAGCCAGCGGACGCAGCCCAGAGGAACTCTGCCCGGAGACGTGAGTTGACCAGGGAACGGAAATAGGCCCCACAGTCGCTGGGAGCCCCCCCTGCCAACCTCCTCTCCCTGGTCTTATAGATGGTTAGTTTGGCCAGGGCTAGGAGGAGGTTGACGAGGAGGTCCCGCGACTTCGTGGGGCCACGGATGGGGTGTGCGTGGATGAACAGGTGCGGGGAAAAGTGCAGCCAGAACCTCAGCAGGAGGTTCTGGAGGAGCCGGAAGAGGGGCTGCAACCTGGCGCACTCCAGGTACACGTGCGCCAGGGTCTCCCTCACGCCGCAGAAGGGGCAGGTGTCAGGGAGGGAGGCGAACCGCGCCAAGTACACGCCCGTGCTCACGGCTCCGTGAAGGAGCCGCCAACTGATGTCCCCGGCGGGCCGCGGGGTCAAGGTGGAATACAGACTGGCCCACCGGGGATCCTCGCCCTCCAAGGATGGTAGGAGGTCCCGCCACTTGGTGTCTGGGCGGGACGTGAGGGCGAGGAAGTGAAGGGTGTGGAGCACGAGCGTGTACAGGTGTTCCCTAGGCGCGGTCTGGAAGAGGGCCGGCTGCAGGTCAAGCAGCCGGCTTGGGGCATGAGGATGGGGGGGCCGTGGGGGGTCGCGGGGCCGAGGCTCGATGGTAAGCACCGGAGGGCTCGGGCTGAGGGGGGGGCGGGGAGAACCCTCCTGCAGGACCCGCTCGAGGTACATCAAAGCCGTGGGGGGCAAGGCTGCCTTCACCTCCTGGAGTACGCGTCGGGGGGTTCGAGGGGTGGAGAGCCCCATACGCCGAGCCAGCGCATGGGGGTCCACCCAGGCCCCCCGGGCGTAGTCCAGGAGGTCTCCAACCCTGGTGACTCCTGCCAGGACCAACCGCCGTTGCACCGAGGGGGCCTCCGCCACCTGCACACGCAGCTGGGGGTTGTGTAGCAGGGGCTCCGCGAGGAGGTCCTCCCCCTCGGTGACCGCAAGGGGCCTGGAGGCCGAGAGGAGCCTCCAGGTCCGGAGGAGGTCCTGGTAGAAGACCGGCAGCTCGGAGAGGTCTCGCGGAAGACCTCTCGGGTGGAGAAAAAAGAGCTGCCGGTCGTATCGGAGCCCTCGGAAGCGGCGGAGGAAGACGCGCGCCAAGTGGCTCCACGCCGGACTACCTGCACCATAGAGGAGTCTCTGCAGGGCCTGGAGGCGGAAGGTGTGGACCTGGCTGCGGATGCAGCACAGGCCCTGCCCGCCCTCCTCCAGGGGAAGACTCAGAATCCCTGCAGAGACCCAGTGCAGTCCTGGCCAAAAGAACTCCAGAACTGTCTTCTGGAGGTAGGCCAGGAAACTCGGGGTCGGGACCAGGGTGTTGAGCCGGTGCCAGAGCATGGACAGGACGAGCTGGTTGATCACCAGTGCCCTCCCCCGGAGGGAGAGGCACCGGAGCAGTCCTGTCCATCTCCGCAGCCGCCCAGACACCCTGCCCTCCAAATCCTGCCAGTTCTCTGCCGGGGAGGGATGGGTGGCGGAGAAGTAAACGCCCAGATAGAGCAGTGGACCCGCGCTCCACCGGATGGCTTGAAGCGCGGGTGGGAGGGAGCTCGCCTGCCACCCGGCCCCTACCGTCAGGGCAGAGCTCTTGGCCCAGTTGACCCGGGCGGAGGAGGCTGCCGAGTAGACGGCCAGGCAGTCCTCCAGCCGCGCCAGGTCGCCCGGGTCCTGGACCACGAGGAGCACGTCATCGGCGTACGCCGACAGCACCAGCCTCAGCTCTGGCTCACGGAGCACCAAGCCCGTCAACCTCCGGCGGAGGAGACGGAGAAAGGGCTCAATGGCCAGAGCGTACAGCTGGCCGGACAGCGGACAGCCTTGGCGTACTCCGCGCCCGAAGCTGACCGGTTCGGTCAGGGTCCAGTTGAGCTTGACCAAGCACTCTGCGGAGGCGTACAGCACCCGGAGAAATCCCACAAAACGGGGTCCGAAGCCGAACGCCTGCAGCCGAACGCCTGCAGGGTGCCCAGGAGATACCCGTGGCCCATCCGGTCGAACGCCTTCTCCTGGTCCAGGGACAGGAGGGCGAACGACAGACCATCCCTACACGCCAGTTCTAAAAGGTCCCGGACCAGATACAGATTGTTAAAGATGGTGCGGCCCGGGACAGTGTAGGTCTGGTCGGGGTGGACCACGTCCTGCAGCACGGACTTCAGCCGCAGCGAGACGGCCCTAGCCACTATTTTGTAGTCCGTGCCGAGGAGCGAGAGGGGACGCCAGTTCCGGAGGTCGCGGAGGTCCCCCTTCTTCGGCAGGAGGGCGAGCACTGCCCGCCTGCACGACAGGGGGAGCACTCCGCTAGCCTCGGACTCGGCCCAGACGGTGACGAAGTCCGGGCCGAGGACGTCCCAAAACACGCGGTAGAACTCTGCAGTCAGCCCGTCCATGCCCGGGGATTTATTGGTGGGCATGAGGCGGAGGGCTTCCGAGAACTCGGCCAGAGTGAGAGGTTTCTCCAGCCGGTCCCGGTCGCCCGTGCTGACCGCGGGAAGTTCGTTCCAGAGCACCCTGCAGGCGGCGACATCGGTCGGCTCCGGGGAGAAAAGGTCTGCGTAGAAGGCCCTGGCCCTTCCACGCATCTCCTCCGGGTCCGTGAGGGGGGTGCCGTCAGCAGCCAGGAGGCAGATGACATGCTTCCGGGCTCCCCTCTTTTTCTCCAGGGCGTAGAAGAAGCGGGAGCCGCGATCCATCTCCCGAAGGAGACGGATGCGGGACCGGACAAAGGCACCTCGGGCTCGAAGGTCCTCGAGGGCTCTAAGCTCCTCCCGCTTCTCCCGGCACGCTCCGCAGAGGGACGGATCATCGGGGCTGGCGGCCAGTCGCCTCTCCAGCTCCAAGACCTCCCGCTCCAACTGCTCTATCCCCACATCCCGCCGCCGGCTGGCCCCCCGAGTGTAGTCACGGCAGAAGAGCCGGGCGCGCACCTTCCCCACATCCCACCATCGCCGCGCCGAGGGAAAGGCGCCCCTCTGCCCCCGCCAGGCCAGCCAGAACTCCCGGAAGGACGCCACGAAGCCCACGTCCCCCAGCAGGCTGTTGTTAAAATGCCAGTAGGCCGGCCCCGGCCTCTCCGCAGTGAGAGAGGCCGTCACGGTCACCATGTGGTGATCCGAGCACGGGGCCGGCCGGACGCTGGAGGAGTGGGCCCGGGCAAGGTGGTGCCTGGAGATGTAAATACGGTCCAACCGGGAGTGGCGCGACCGGTCTTCCCCCACCCGGACAAAAGTAAAGGTGACGTTGTCGTCCGGGTGGTGGTCGCGCCAGACATCCACCAGGGAGTGATGGTCGATGATCTCCCTGAGGACGTCCCTGGCGGCCGGGCACGGCTCGGTCCCCGTGCGGTCCCGCTCTTCGAGGGTGGTGTTGAAATCCCCGCCCAGGACCAGGCACTCTTGCGGATCCAGTGTGCCGAGGAAGGCAGCCGCCTGCTGGAAGAACCGCACCCGCTCCGGGCCCGCGGTCGGGGCGTAGACGCTGACGAGATTCAACGCCAGCCCCTCCACACGGACCCGGAGGTGCAGCAGGCGGCCCGGCACGACCTCGGCAATCCCCAGCACCTCGGGCTGCAGGTCAGGGGAGAACAGGGTGGCCACTCCGCCCGCGCGGGCGGAGAGATGACTAAAGTGCACCCCGTCTCCCCACTCCAGCCGCCAGCTGGCCTCGGCGGCCGGGTCCGTGTGGGTCTCCTGCAGGAACGCTACAGAGTACCCCCCCTCCCGAAGGAAGGAGAGCACCTGGTTCCTGCGGAGACCCGTCCTGCAGCCCCTCGTGTTTAATGTACAGATGGTGAAAGGCATTACGAGGAGGGCTGGGGTGGATCCTGGTGGGCAGGAGCGCTAGCGGTCCTCGTCGGGCTCCGCAGCAGCCCGTGGCCGGTGCCATAGATTTTAAGGGCATCACGGAAGCTGCGGGCCCGTTGGTAGGCCGCCGCACCCTGCCGCCCGGTCCCTTTCCCCTCCTTCATAATGGCCCTCACGGCCCGGAGGACGCGGTGGAAGTCCCCCCAGCGCTGCAGAGCGAGCTGCACCCGGTTCCGGGCACCACGCGTGTCCCGGAGAAAGGTGCGCAGCTCCTCACGCAGCGCCACGGAGGGGTCGTCCTCCGGCTCGGCCCCCACAGCGGCCCCCTGGTCCATTGGGGCGGGGGCTGGGGGGGATGGCAGCGGCAGAGGGAAGACAGCAGCCCCGAGTGGGCTGGGAGTGCTGAAATCAAAAGCCGCCTCCTGGGAGCTCTTTAGGGGGAAAGAGACAACCCCAGGGGCGGCAGATGTATAGGCAGAGGGGTGGGGGGGAGC